>JAYEVI010000460.1:0-70679 GCA_036346575.1 Dendrocalamus sinicus | reverse complement strand
GAAAATGCGTGAGCTATAGATCGCGCTTTCGACCAAATGTGCTCAAAAAAAAAAAGCGCGCATGGTCGGAAGCGGCTGAAACGACTAGAAAAGCTGAAAATTATGAGCTATAGGTCATGCTTTCGGCCAAATATGCTCCGAAAAATAAAAATCGCCTCACTTGTCCAAAACCCGAAACGACTAGAAAAGCTGAAAATTGTGAGCTATAGGTCACGCTTTTGGCAAAATGTGCTCTGAAAAATAAAAATCCCTGGACTGCCTCGGTAACCCAGAAATGACTAGAAAAGCTGTAAATCGTGAGTTATAGGTCACGCTTCCACCTAAATCTGCTCCAAGGATCAAAATTCCCCAGCGCTCTGTAACGGTTGAGCGACTAGAAAAGCTAAAAATAAGTGAGCTATAGGTCACGATTTGGCCAAATGTGATTGAAAAAATCCACGAAGTCCCGATAACCGGAATGACTAAGCGGAAAATCTGAGCTATGTGTCACCCTTTGGGCCAAATGTGATCGACAAAATCACAGAGTCCTACGGTAACATCGAACAATTAGAAAAGTTGAAAATTGTTAGCTATAGGTCACGCTTTCAGGCATATGTGCTCTAAAAATAAAAATCGAGGACTTCTCGGTAACCGGAATGACTATAAAGCTGAAATGTAAGCTATATGTCACGCTTTTGGCCAAATTTCTACGAGAAACAAAAATCGCGGAATGCTCGGTAACCTGGAATGACTAGAAAAGTTGAAAATCGTGAGCTATAGGTCACTCTTTCGGCCAAATGTGCTACGAAAAATAAAATCCCGGACTGGCGGTAACCTGGAATGACTAGAAAAGCTGAAAATCGTGGCGATCGCTTTCGACCAAATGTGCTCGAAAATAAAAATCCCCACATTTGTCAGGAACCGGAATGACTAGAAAAGCTAAAATGGTGAGCTATAGGTCACGATTTCGGCCAAATGTGCTCTGATAAATAAAAAACCCTAAACAGATCCGATAACCCCGGAACGACAAGAAAAGCTGAAAATCATGGCCTGTAGGTCACGCTTTCGGCCAAAAGTGCTCCAAAAAATAAAAATCCGCGCACTGGTCTGGAAAACCCTGGAACGACTAGAAAAGCTAAAAGGTGAGCTATAGGCCACGCTTTCGGCCAAATGTGCTCCAAAAAAAACATGGACAGGTCCAGTAACCCCGGAACGAGTAGAAAAGCTGAAAATCGTGAGCTATAGGCGATGAACCATGTGGATGTGACCACATGGGTATGATGAGTAATTGACATTGTGTTAGGTGAGTCGAGTTTGGTTTGAGTGGTTCGGAGTCGAGTCGTTGCATGGTGCAATGGACTCGGTCGGACTTTGGCCAAACTTGGTCGTATTCGGGTTAGGTTGCATATTCTGATGATTCGACAGGTTTGGACTTCATCTGTGGTAAGTATGAGGTTATTTACGCTTTCACGTATCGAGCGGTGCTATTTGATGTGTTTCTTGTGCGTGTGGTGCGGGACATCGGTAGTCGTGGCGAGACACGGTGGACGGACTAAGCGCGGTGGCGAGAGTCGAGCGGTCGGGATGTGTCGAAGGCGGCGTGGACTCGAGGTGGTTGCGGCGTCGCGAGGCAGGGCGCGAAGCTTCCGGAATTTGCGAGGGCGAATCGGCAAATTCGCGTGGCTGCACAAGCGGGAGCGGGCTCCGTTGGACTTAGCGGGCGTAACGGGATGGAGACCCGTTAGCCATGAGGCTATAAATAGGTGGAGAGGGCTGCATGCCCACTGGAGCACTTGCAAGGAATTAGGGTTTACACTAGTCAAAAGTGGCTTTGGGAAGGTTGTTTCCTTTAGCTCTTTAGTTGGTGTGAGTTGTTGGAGAGGCAGAGTGTGCTCCCTCTGTCCCCTTCGATGGGTTCTAGATAGAACAGTGAGTGTTCATCCCTTCCAAGCATTCATGGTTGAGGATTGAGAGGTTGGAGAGGGTTTAAGAGTCATGTAATCATTCCTCTGGTTCTAATGTCCATGCGTATCGGGATTCCTCTGTATTTCTTTTGATCCAATGAATGAAATCTGAGAAGTTTGCTTTCAGTGTGCTCTCTGTTCTTCGTTTCTCTTTTGAGTGATTTCTTGATATTCTTTGTTTTGAGTTCTTGATTGCTGGGAAGGCCCAAAATAGGTTGCTCTATGTTGGGATGATGCCTCAAGATCATTTGATCGAGTTCCCATGAGCTAACTTCATTTTAGTTTCAGATTTCGTTTTTGAGCCTCCCCTGTTCATGTTTTGCCTCTCTAGGTTTTGATGCTGTTCTTGATTCCCATGTTGAGATGGCTTGAAATTTGGTATGGAGAGTCCAAAGGCTATTAATTAGCTACCCTCAAAATTTCATAGCCAAAGGATCAACGGTTTGGGAGTAATTGGATTTTTGGCTCAGCTCGGGCAAAATTTCAGATTTTTACCCAAATCTGAAATTCTTGTTTCTTGGTGTGGTTTTCTTGAAATTGGCTCTTGGCTTATTCTTCTAGGAGTGTTCCCTTGCTTTCCTCAAAGTTTCCCAAGCCATGAATTGAAGAATCTTGCGAATCTCTCAGTTTTCAGATTCACTGTCTGAAATTTCTGTTTGCTGTTTTCCGTCGAGAGGTACTACCGCTCCTGGAAAAGGTACTACCGCTCAGCGGTACTACCGCTCCTGAAAGAGGTACTACCGCTCAGCGGTACTATCGCTCATCCAGCGGTACTACAACTGCGATCGGACTTGCTCTGAATTTATTTTTATTATTGCTTCTTTACGGGTCTAGTTTTCCTTGTCTGTGATTTCCGGTGAGGGCTTATTTTCTCCTTCATAGCTCCCATAGCTATTGGAGAAGAAGATATTTGTTGGAGCGATTTTTAAGATCGACATTCACCCCCTCTGTCGCCATTTCGGACCAACAATTGGTATCGAGCGGTTAGCTCTAATTCATAGATCTTAACCGGTCTCAAGAGCCATGGCGACGGATAGGTACTCGACCAAGCCTCCGGTTTTGATGGCGTTGATTATCCTTTACGGAAAAGCGGATGGAGTCATACATCCAGGCCCAGGATCGCTATCGGCAAAGGTCAAGGTCGATTTGTTGTTCTGCCAATGAGAACATCAATGCGGGAACATGGCTGATGTTGAGGCGAATGCGAAGGCAAGGAACATCATTATCCGGGGCACGAGTCGCGGCAAGTTCGATCGCATCTCTCATTTGGCGTCGGCCTATGACATCAGGTGACCCTCGGCGCATACCATGAGGCACCACCCAGTTAAGGCGGTTCGGCGGGACGGTTCAAGCGTGAATACAATAAATTTGAGATGCTTGGTGGTGAGTCACTTGATGAGTGCTTTGCGCGTTTCCACAAGATCTTGAGCAGCCTCCGACCGGTCGGTCTCACATACCCCGACTCGGATAATGCTCGACAGATGCTCGCGGCTCTCGATCTTCGGGTTTGGGAGATGAAAGTGGCCACCATCAAGGACACGACAGACCTCTCGACCCTGACTCTTGATGCGCTGTACTCGCGCCTCAAGACTCACGAGATTGACGTTGTTTCTCGTAGGTCGAAGTCACAGTCGATGGCTTTGGTCACCGATCCCACGTTGGCCTCTGGTTCCTCTTCTGGTTCTCTTTGCGGATTCTCCCTTGCTGCTCTGTGACATAGCGATGATCGGTTAGAGCGACTGCGGATGAGCAGCTGGCCCTCCTTGCTCGAAGATTCTCCCATGCTTACAAGGGAGGAGGGACGAGAAGAAAGGAGGACCGTGATTTGCTTTGAGTGTGGTGGCCCCAACCACATTCGAACAAAGCCCCAAGGCTGGAGAAAGGCAAGAACGACTCGGCGGTTCGGGCAAGATCGACTACACCGACAAGAACGCAACAAGCCTCTAGCTCGGGCGCGGGAAAGAAGAAGTTCCGCAACCGGGAAGGCCAAGCTCTTCCACGCGTCCTCACCGCCGATGACCTCAACCTCAGCGAGGTGGAGGATGGGCGCGGCGACGGGACGGGTGACTAAGAGCCCAAGGATGGCGGCGACTTCTCGGGCATGTGCTTCATGGCCCTCGAGGCGGTGGCGGCGGCGAGTTGTACTCCGACTTCGAGCGGTATGCCCCACATCGACCAGCTTAATCATGCTTTCCTTAAGGTGGGTAGCTTTCATGCTAGAGCTAGGGTAGGTGTCTTGAGTTAGAGAAGGAAGTAGATAGACTATCACGGGAGCTTACTTCACTTACATCTGCTCCCTCCGTGATGATTGTGATACTTCTGTGCTTTGTTGGATGACATGGAGAAACTAAGGACCTCGCATGATAGTGTGTCCTCAGAGCTTGATCTTTGTTAAGGTGGAGAATGTTAGTTTGCTTGCTGAGTTAGAGTTGAGTAGGATGGGCATTGCCCTACTACTACTCTGATGAGACTACTTCTCCAACCTCATGTGAGGTTAAGGACATTCTTTGCTAGAGTACCTTATGCCATGCTCCTTGATCCGCCAGTCTTGTGGAACTTGCAATAACTTGAAGATGAACTTAAAATGGGCGGATCATAAAATTCTTTGAACTACAAGTTTGCTTTACTTGAGCGATTGATTCATGCTTGAACTATCCTAAATTAACTGCTGAACTTGAAGCTATCTCCAAACAGTTTCAAGATATGATTGATCATGATAGGAAGTTGGCTCAGTATGCTTCTAAGGACCCTGTTAGCTCACCATGCAAAAATTGTAACAAACTAAAATCTGACTTGATTGCATTGGATGAGAAATGTGGGAAGCTAACTAAGGACTTATTAGAGAAGTCATCAATTCCTTGTGATGTGATTGTTGAGAAGGGGGAGAAGCCCCAGGGTAAGGTGGAGACGCCTAGGAACGTGAACCAAGCGGCTAGCGATGGGATTTGTCCATTGAGTCATTGTGTGTGCACAAGCCATTCTTCCCTCTGCTGTTGGTTCTTCTTCTGCTCCCTTACCTTCTGCTGTCTCTTCTTCTCCCTGCTCTTCTTGCACCTCTCTCTTTCGGGAGTGTCAGTATCTTATGAACACTCTCGAGAGATTTGTAGGCGGCAAGAAGAAGCTCAATCTTATTCTAGACCAATCCAAGATTTGCAAGTTCAATCAAGGTCTAGGATATGATTTTTATGAGGACATGAGGAAGCATCCACCTGCTATTCTTAGACCCATAGTAGGAGGTGCGATCGAGGTTGAGCCCAGGTCTGATGAGGTCAAATTCAAATCAGCGGGTTTTGTCCAAGGGATATCTGACAGAAAGGTGATTCCACCTGCTGCTTTGACCTCTCAGAAGCCGAAGCCTTCTCGTGCTACTTTCACCCCTCAGAAGGTGAAGTACCACTGCACCTTCTGTCAGAAGGATGGGCACTCAGTCGAGAGATGCTTCAGGCGCGCCAAGATCGCGCGTAGAGACCGTGTTGAGTCTCTTAGGCATATTCGAGTCAGCCCGGATCACGAGTGCACCTAAGACCAGCCACGAGGTCGGGTTGCTTACGGCGGGTTTGGGCGGCATCGAGGACTTGGTTTTCTACGAGTCTTACGGTTTCGTCCTCGTGCTACTCAGTCGTGACTTCCGCCGTCACGAGGATAGATCTCGTTTCATCCATCGAGATAGCTACCAGCGGCGTGATCGACTTGTTGCGGTGTTCGACTCGCTCTCCGTAGCATTCGGACCCCAGCGGCTTGGAGTGCACACGGACCTACGCTTCTTTGAGTCACGAGGCGTAGGGTAGATAAGTCGATCGTGCTTGACTACTTCATCGCTCGTCGTGTTGTTCGAGTATTGGGTGCCAAAATCTCTCTTGATTTACCCGATCTTGAGACTTTACTCTGTTTGACTTCGGGTTCGCCGGCGAGGAAGGAAAGGTTTGGCTCGTAGACTCACGGGTGTTCACGACACATGGCCAGGAGATTCTCGTTGGTTTTCTTCCCTTGCCGTGCTCCGGTGATGAGGCGATCACCTTGGAGATGCTTCATCTGGCGCGTCATCGCCAAAGTGCTTGTGCGCGTTAATGACTCTTTCATTACGAAAGATGTTGCCTTGGTTAGTAAGCTGCGGTACAATTTGTTTTGATCTCTCGACTTACGATGGCGGTTTGAGGTGAGCTTTAAGAAAAATGCTTGCAAAATTCTTGATTCTTGGGTGATGCGGTTTGCGGGATTTCGTGCTGATTTTTGGATCTTACGGCGATCCTCTCATGTGTTTAGTTGCTACGAGTCGCGACCTTTCGTTACGGCATAGGAGACTTGGTCATATTGGATTTGACCATTTGACCGAGTTAAGCGGCCACGATCTCATTAAGTGGTGCTGCGAAACTCAAGATGGTCAAAGATCGGTTTGTGCTCCATGCGGCGCGGCAAGATGGTTACCGCTTCTCACTCTCGGTCCGATTACTATGGCCGATGCACGAACAGTTGCTCCATATGGACCGCAGTTGGACCAGCCAGTCGCGATCGGCGGGAGGAAGTGGTATGTTCTTGTCGTGGTCGATGACTTCTCGAGGTATTATTGGGTGTTTTCTTAGCCTCGAAGGATGAGGCGTTTTCACATTTCGAGGTCTTTTGGTAGGCTTTGTTGAGCTCCCGGTGCCTTCTGAGCGATCGCGATGACAATGTACGGAGTTCAAGAATTCCTACTTTGAGAGTTTACGTGGTGAGGCAGTGTAGAGCACCAGTTCTCTTCTCCATCGTCCCTCGTGAGAATGGCGTTGTGGAGAGGAAGAACCGGACCTTAGTCGAGATGGCGGGCGATGCTTGATGAGTACTCTACACGCGGAAGTTTTGGGTGAGGCTATAGCCACCGCGTGCCATGTCTCAAATCGAGTTTTTACGAGGGCACACTTGCACCGCACTTCTTATGGTGAGATATGGCGAAAGCCCAACGTCTCTCATTTTTGTGTTTTTGGTTGCAAGTGCTTTATCTTGAAGTCAGGAACCTAGATAAGTTTGAGTCACGTTCTGTGGCGGGATCTTTCTAGGCTACTCGACCTCTTCGCGGGCTTATAAGTGCAGGCTGCGAGTCTAGCAAAATGGTAGAAACACGTGAGGTGACCTTTGGCGAGGCGGTCAGGGGACTAGGCACGATATCTCGAGTTCTTTAGAGCGATCGAGACCATCTTTGTGGATGATGAGGATGGCGGAGGCGGCGGTATCTGCTGATCTGTCCCTCATCCACCCCTTGAGTGCCGTCTTCCACGCACCTCGAGCGTCGACCACTGCCTTGACTTCTTACGGAGCTAGTGGCTCTGTTCCTACCCGTCTGCTCACGAGGTAGAGGCCACTTCTTCATCTCATCCGGGACCTCCTAGACATATCCGAGCTCATCCTTGAGCGGATCATTGGAGACCTTTTTGGCGTGTTACGCTCAAAATCGGCTTTCTCAGTTCTGTCTCCATTACGCTTTCATTGCCTCCTTTGAGCCCAAAGATGTTTCTCATGCTTTATCGATGAGTCTTGGGTCAATGCCATGCATGAGGAGCTAGAACATTTCGAGAGAAACAAGGTGCAGTGGCTTAGCCGAACCCTGCGAGTCACAATGTCATTGGAACCAAGTGGGTGTTCAATAACAAGCGAGCGAGGATGGGGTGGTTGTTGAACAAGGCTAGGCCCGGTTGCTCGGGGTTCTCCCGGGTTGAGGTGCGGATTTTGAGAGACCTTTGCCTGTAGCTAGACTTGAGGCCATTAGAATCTGCTTGCCTTTGCGACTTCTAAGGGTTTCAAGCTTTACAGATGGGCGTCAAGAGTGCCTTCCTTAATGGCTTCATTGAGGAAGAAGTCTATGTCCGTCGACCTCTGAGTTTGAAAACCCCAAATACCTAACCATGTCTTCAAGCTTTCCAAAGCTTTGTATGGACTTAAGCGAGGCCCCTAGAGCTTGGTATGAGAGGCTTAAGTCCTATCTTACGAGCCATGGTTTTGAGATAGGTAAGTCGATAAGACCTTATTCATTAAATCGTCATGGCAATGATTTCCTGCTCATCCAAATATATGTCGATGACATCATCTTTGGCGGCTCCTCGCATGCTCTCGTTTCCCAGTTTTCCGATGTCATGAGCTCGGAGTTTGAGATGAGCAAGATGGGCGAGTTGAGTTTCTTTCTTGGCTTCCAAATCAAGCAGACTCGGGAGGGTACCTTCTTGCATCAGGGCAAGTACACTCGCGACCTCCTGAAGCGCTTCGATATGAGTGATGGTAAGCCAGTGTCCACTCTGATGGCCACATCAGTTTCACTCGACCCAGATGAGGATTGCGAGCCAGTTGATCAGAAAGAGTATAGAAGTATGATCGGCTCCCTCTTGTACCTCACTGCCTCGAGACCGGACATACACTTCTCCATGTGTCTTTGTGCCCGGTTTCAGGCTTCTCCTCGCGTATCTCACCGCCAGGCGGTGAAGCGCATTCTTGATACCTTGAGCTACCATTGACTATGGTATCGGTACTCTTCCTCATCTGTCTTTCTTTGAGAGCCTATTCGGATCACGGACTTTCTTTGGTGTAGGATAGATAGGAAAACACGTCGAGCACTGCCGGTTCATTGGCACTTCTCTTGTTTCTGGTCTTGAGGAAGCAATCCGGTGTTACCTGATCCACGCGAGAGGCGAAATGCGTTGCTGCAGCTAGTTGTTGTAGCCAAGTGCTTTGGATGGCTTCGACCCTGCGGGACTTTGGGTTAGTCATAGATAGTGTTCCACTCTTTTGTGAGAACACTTCTGCGATTAATATTGCTAAGAACCCAGTGCAGCATTCTCGGACCAAGCATATCGATATTCGATTCCACTTCCTTAGAGACCATGTAGAGAAGGGTGACATCGTGCTCTAGTTTGTGGAGAGTGACCACCAGTTGGCTGATATCTTCACCAAGCCTTTGGATAGTTTGAGGTTTTCAGCTCTGCGGGGAGAGCTTGGGGTGGTCTGTCCTTATGGACTGTTGTGAGGGGGAGCTTGTGCTTTACTATTTTGATTATGCTCTTACTCCTTTCTGATTGCATTACGGGTGCATTGGGTTAGTCCTTCTAGCATAGGTTAGAGTGGTTTTCTCGTCTAGCTGTTTAGACTCCTTGCTCTTATCTTGTGACCTAGGATTCTGCTCTGTTAGCCGCTTCTCTTCTCTCACTAGGTTGAGCCCACTCACTGCTTTCAGGTTCTAGCAAGGGTCGGGCCACCCTTGGGTAGACAGGGTACGTGTTTGCTCCCTAGTGAGGTAGATTACCGGTCTAATAGTCCTAGTGTCATATGGGGTAGATGAGAGTCAGTCTGAGCCATAGTTGCCTCTTTATCTTATCTATGCTTTAAGGACTGCCTGTTTGATGTTTTCTTTCCTAGCTTCTCGATTTTATTGCTTTGGTTCAGGGGGAGTTCATTTGGGAGCTTCTAAACCTTAATTGTGACATAACTCAACTTGAACTAAAAGTTGTATCTAATGTTGAGGGGGAGCTGGACTTTCTTGCATTTTCAGCATTCTAGTATAATTGCATTGAGCCTTGATTATTATCTGTTATGACATGCTTTAATGCTTTACACCTTGCCATGATTTGTGCTTAGCTTGCTAGATTTATCATGACTTCATATGTATGGACTAGCTTTTGCCATGATAAGTTCATTAAAATTGCTCAACAAACTAAAACTTGTCATGTTAGCATTGAGATTAGTCTTTCTTGAGCTATCCTTTATGATTCATGCCATGTCAAATAAATTTGAGTAGGCGTTGAATCTATATTGAGCCTTAGATTGAGCTGTTTTAGTCTCTTGATGATACATAAGTTAGTACAACTTGTTAAAATGCAAAAGGATCTCTTTTGTGCGAAAAAACTGACTTCACCAATTCTCTCCTATGAGACGGCTTGCCATTGCACTTGGCATGAACTTAGGGAGATTTTTGGATGACCTAGACTATCTTCTTAAGCTTCTCGCTTGGAGTAGTAGCATAAGGCTTGAGGTCTAGCACATGATAAAACAAAAATCTGGTTGTCAACAACCATGAATTTCAAAGCAAATATATCATTTGTGCTCGAATTTGCTAAAAGAACCAAGTACTTTAACAAATGTTTCTGTCGTAAGGGTGGCCCCCACCTAAACCCAGCAGGCCTGTTAGGAGGTTATAAGGGCCAGAATAGAACATGTGTAATGACTCCAATGCCCCTAATAGACATAAGCTAGTGTAAGGGCATAATTGTAAAAGCACTCCCCATATGAATATATATACATTTGTATGGTGGAGGAGGGGGGCAGAACTCTTCTCACTCCCCACTACCATCTCTCTCTCTGTTTGGTCAGTAACCACAACAGTTGGCGCCGTCCGTGGGGACGACGAAGGCAAGCCTGAAGACCAAAGAAGATGGCACCGAAAAAAGCTTCATCAACGGCGGCGAAGGGGAAGAAGACGGTCGGGCGGCGCGGCAGCGTAAGCACGAGGGCCTCGGCGTCGGCTGCGGCGGGCGCAGCGTCGACGATTCGCGGGCTCGGCGGCCGATCCTACCCACCACGCCACGGGCTGCGGCGAACCACCCGGCTGCTGGGCTGCGGCGATCGATCCGCCATCGAGCGCGTCTACGACCCGCCACCGGGCTGCGGCGACCCACCCGCCACGGCTGCGGCGACCCACCCGCTGCTGGGCTGCGACGGCCGATCCGCCATCGAGCGCGTCGGCCGACCCGCCACGGGCTGCGGCGACCCACCCGCCCGCTGGGCTGCAGCGGCCGATCCGCCGCCGAGCGCGTCGGCCGACCCGCCACGAAGGCGTGGCGACCTACCACGCGCTGGAGCCCGATGACAACCGGCAGCTCGGGACCTCGCGGCGATCATCCCGCACCGACTCACCCGGCGGGGCGCGCGGCGGCCCCAGCGCCCACGATGGCGCCTTCTTGGCGGCCCTCGTCGCATTCGGCGGGGGCTGGGGACCCGTGGGGCCGTCAGAGACATACAAGAGGCTCGAGCCAGCAAGCTCCGCCCGGTGGCGCGCGAACCCACCGGAAAGAAGACGGCGCGGCGGTCCCACATCAAGCGCGTGCGCTCAGGCGAGTCGATCCGAGTCCCGCTCTCGGCGGGACTACGACAAGCGGAGTGGCGAGGACTTCAAGTTTCCCAATGTCGTCGAGCCATACAAAGGCGATACGGACCCCCGCGAGTTCGTGCGTGTGTATGAAACCGTGATCAAAGCCGCGGGTGGTGATGACACCACAAAGGCGAAGGGACTTCCCCTCACGTTGCAAGGAGTAGCGCTTTCTTGGTTCTTTACCATAGAACCAAACTCCATCTGCGCGTGGGAGCAGCTCCGTGACCGCCTCCACAACAATTTCAAGGAACTATGTCGGCGGGTCGTGGCGACCAGCTCTTCGCCGTGAAGCAAAAGCCTTGAGAGGCTCGAGACTACTTTAAGTGCTTTGCGAAGATCTGTTGCCAGGTTAAAGATGTGAATGAGACCACCGTTGTTAATGCAGCCATCGGGGCCTTCGCGGGCCCGATGGCTGAGTACAGCGCGAAGCCAATCAAGGCGGTGGCGAAACTCTTGACAAGCTGGAAGAGTATGCCGGGCGGAAGAGGATGCAGGCGAAGGCAGGCGGCGACTCCGACTCAACCAAACCAAAGGCTCGTGGCGAAGGTTCATGAAAAACGACTCTTGGCGGGAAGCGCATGGCGAGTCATTGAGGACCCTCACGAGCATAGGAGCACCCGGCACAGGAACATTACGATAGGCCCAAGCGCGGCGGCGAAGTCACGCAGCGGGCGGCGGATCCTCGACATCGAAGGTGGCCCGGCAAGCACCCCGCTGCTCGCGGTGGTAGAAGCGTCGTGGTCGCGGCGTGGCGCGATCGAGCGCGATGGCGAGGCGCGGAGACTCGACGACCAACACCACGGGGCGTGGTGCGAGTCCATGGCGCGGCACCCGCAGCAGCGCGTGCACCTCAGTGCGGCTCTCCGCCAAGCGTCGCCGAGGGCGGGAACGGGCGCCGCGCCCGGCTGTGGTGGCCCATGTTCAGCACCGTCTGAAGCCCCATGCAGATCAAGGCGAGGCGCAGTCCTGAGGGCCCCTGCGGATCGAGCTCATGTGCAGCAACCAAGGAGGTCTTCCACGGCTGCAAGCGCGGAGCAGCCAGAAGAATTATCAACGTTATCATCGGAGGCTCCTCGTTGCAATTCACCTCAGCGCGACAGCAGAAGGCTTATGTGCGGAGACTGCACCACGTGGCGGCGTACCCGGCACAAGCACCACCAGACTGGGCGCGGCATGAGATCACGATCACGCCCACCGATGCACAGGGCGTCGACCTTCCCCACCAGGACCCCCTCGTCATCCGGGTCATTATAGCGGGATGCGATGTAGGGCGCGCCCTAGTGGATGGTGGCAGCTCCGCCAAATGTCTGTTCGCGGCGACCTTGACGGATGGGGATCCCGAAGTCGTCTTGGCGTCGAGAATCCGCTTGAGGCTTGGAGGCAGCCTTTGCTGGCGCTCGGCCAAATATGCCTTCAGGTCTCTTTCGGCCAGGACAACAACGTTAGGACCGAAGATGCCACATTTGATGTTGTCGACCTCCGGTACCCCTACAACGTCATATTGGGGCGTCCGCTCATCAACTCCTTTGGCGCGGTCCCGCACCACGGCTATCTGTGCATGAAGCTCCCGGGGCCAAAGGCCATCATTACCGTCCGCGGCGACCAAGACATGGCCCGGCGCATTGAGCACGGCTCCAGGTATCCTCGCCGTAATGCTCAACAGCCAGCCGGCAATTGACAGCCGCCTACAGTTGATAGCACAGCGCGAGGACCGGTGGCGTACCACCAAGGTGCTTCGGCAAGCCCTACGGACGCTCCCAGCCACTAGAGGCTTCGCCCAAGCCAAGGGCCAGCGGTTAGTACCCTCGTGTAAATTGCGCACCCGCGCAAACGGGGATATAATAAAGATCACCGTTTGTCGCAAATTTCCTCGTTGTGCAAAAGCATGCGGAGAGAGCGTGTGCGGGCTTGGCCTACGCACACGCTCCCGCAATGTAGACCCAAGACGCACGTTCACGTGTGCACTCGCCGTAGCACGAAGTGCGGGTGAGTATCATCGAAGCGCGCGTTCGCGTGTGCACTCGCCGTAGCCAAAGGTGGCGGGGCTGAGTATAAATCAAGATGCTGCGTTCGTGTGCACTCGCCGTAACTTTGAAGTGCGGGGTGAGTATCATCGAAGCGCGCGTTCGGCGTGTGCACTCGCCGTAGCCAAAGGTGGCGGGGCTGAGTATAAACCAATACGAGCGTTTACGTGTGCACTCGCCGTAGCACGGGGTATGGATCAGTATAAATCGAAGCGCGCGTTCGCGTGTGCACTCGCCGTAGCCAAAGGTGGCGGGGCTGAGTATAAACCAAAGGCGTGCGGGGGCGCGCCGCGCGCACTCCGCGGAGTATAAAAAGCGTGGCGTTGAGGCATTCCTCCGCCGCGCGCGATCTGGACTCTAAAAAGCGTGACCGTTGAGGCATTCCTCGCCTGCGCCGATCTCGGACTCTAAAAAGCGTGACCATTGAGGCATTCCTCCGCCGCGCGCGATCTCGGACTCTAAAAAAGCGTGACCGTCGAGGCATTCCTCCGCGCCTTGCGAGTCCACGGACTATAAATAAGGCGCGGATGTTTTCCTGCGCACTCTCGAGTCTAAACAAGGCGGATGTCCGCGCGCGTGTGAGCATTGCTCCCGCGTACTCTGGAGTATAAATTGGCGTGGTGAAGTTCCCACGCACTCTACGGAGTATAAATAAGATGCGGATGTTTTCCTGCACACTCTCGAGTATAAACAAGGCGCGGATGTCCCACGTGCGTGTGGCGTTGTTCCGCAGCGTACTCTCGGAGTATAAATAGGCGTGGTCGAAGTTCCCACGCGATCTACGGACTATAAAAGCGGCGCGAGTCGCCTCGGCTGCGCCGATCTACGGACTATAAAAAGCGGCGCGAGAGTCGCCTCGCACGCCGATGCGGACTATAAAAAGCGGCGCCGAGTCGCCTCGGCTACGCCGATCTACGGACTATAAAGGCAAGCGTCGAGTCGCCTCCCCTATAAAAGCGGCGCCGAGTCGCCTCGATCTACGGACTATAAAAAGCGGCGCGAGTCGCCTCCGCTGCGCCGATCTACGGACTATAAAAGCGGCGCGAGTCGCCTCCGCTGCGCCGATCTCGAGACTATAAAGCGGCGCCGAGTCGCCTCCGCTGCGCCGATCTACGGACTATGAAAAGGCGTAGCGATGGCGCTACATCGGCAAACTTGAAGTGGGGACAACAAGCAACGCATACAAGTGCTACACAATCGATATATCCGGCAACCTGTACAAGAGATTCGTCAGCACCTCCCTCGCCCCAGCCGCTACTCGGGGGGCTCGTCTTTAACATGCGCTACAGTCGGGACATTGCCTGTAGAAGGTCGGCCTGCCCAAAAGTTCAGCGACTCCTCGACCCTTTGCCAGCGTGCACTTTATTCATTAAAGGGGCGGACAATACAACACACGCCTACACCCAGCCGCTTCAGCATCGCACCTGTGAGCCTCCGGCACCTTCGGCAGCCTCAGGGCCGCCTTCATCACGGCGTGGGACTTCGTCCAGCAGCCGGCCGATGCTCCCTTTCCCATGAAGAGACTTCCGGAGCTCGACCCGTGTGACGGCCAGCCTGACGTAGTCCCAGATCCGCTCGTGGAAGAATCCGACGGCATCGCGCGCGGCACGGAAGGTGCCGGACATCAACCCGGGCCCGGCGGGCATCTCGATCGAGATCCTCGGCCCGGCGAGTGCGAGCAGCAGCGGTGCGAAGGAGGCGCCTGGCGAGCGCGGCGGCTGTATAAGCGTAGTGGTTGCGAAGGATGTCGCAGTGCTGCGCGCAGCGCTGGTGGCGTCTTGGATCCAGCGGAGGTCGCGGCAGTTCTTCAGGGCTGAAGGCATGGTCTGGCACCTCAGCCACGAGCCCCTCGAGATGGCCTGCGGCGCCCGACATGTATCCCGGCGATTCACGAAGCCTCGCGGCGTTTGCTCGCGCTCGCGAGTCGGGCAAGTTCCCCCTTCTCCCTCTCTAGCGAGGCAACCTGCTGCTGCAGCCCGTCTCGCTCTGCTGCGAACTCCGCCCGTGCCGCCTCCGCAGCTGACTCTCGCGACGACGCCGCGAGCCCCTCGGCATGCGCCTTCACCTCGGTGCACTCCGCTTCTAGCTGAAGGATGCGAGCATCCTGCGCGGAGCGAGCCCTAATGGCTTCGCCCAACTCCTCCTCGGCGGCCCGCAGCCTGTCCTCAAGCGCCCTTCGCTCCCGAAGGAAGGTCGTCTGCAGGGCCTGCCCCAGCACGAGTGTCTGCAAGGCAGAATAAGTCAGCAGGCTGGGTGTGCCCGAGCACGGACACATAGGCGAACACGTACCCTTACACCCGACACCGCCAGGGCGTCGCCAAGGCGTAGGGCCCGTACGTCTGCAGCGCCTGCTGACCCACGCTGGCGGCCGCGTCATCCGCAATCCCGCGCCACGTCCTTAGCACATCCGGTGGGGGCACGAAGTCCGCCGGGCTCGCGCGCACCGCGCTAGGCCCCCCACGTTCCGGCAAGAACTCCTCCGGAATAAGCAATGCTACAGAAGCGTATACACGTGAGAACACTGCAGCATGCTATATACACCAAGATAAACTACATCGCCTTTACCTTCGGTAGCAGGCGGAGGACTTTCGGAACCCGCCTCCATACTTCCAGGCGGGGCGGCGGTAGCATCGATCCTCGGCGGGAGATGGCCCTGCAGGGGACGGTCGTTTCGGCGTCTGAGGCCGGCAACGACTCCTCGCGGGTGAGGGGCTGTGCAGCTCGAGGAGCGTGGGGTGAACGCCCCGAAGGAGCCGCGACACGTGCACCCGAGTCCCACAAGCTCCCGATCCCGGTCACCACGGCGAACCCCCTTGAAGTGCGGTGGAGGTCGGGCGCGGCGCGGCGCTTCACCGAAGCGAGCGGCGGCGGCTCGGCCTCGATGTCGCGGTGAAGTCCCAGCGGCGCAACATCCGTGGGAGAAGACCTCGCGACGGTGGCCGTTTGTGAGGCGGCGAGGCCCCACGGAAGCGCCTCGGCGCCGTAGTATCTCGGCCGGCGTCGCGGCCGTGGCGGCGCTATGGCCACAACCAACGGACCAGACTCCGTTGTCGCGTCACCTGCGGCCGAGGGCTGCCCCTCCGACGTCGCCGCAACCATAGCCGGTGGCTCCAGGCCACCATCGCCGGTCGCCGCGGAATCTATCCCGACGACCGCTGCGGGCGGCGAAGCTCCCCCTCCACGCCCGCCCTCGCCGCCCACAACCTCTAGGTCCGAGTCGGCATACCTCGCGGAGTCCGACTCGGCATCAGCCGCCTCGGCGGCAGCAGCAGGGGCAGCGGCCGTACTAGCTGCGACGGATGCCCCACCTCGGCCCCTCTTGCGAGAAGGCGCTTTCATCCTTGTGGTGCCGTCATCCCGAGGCTGCGAAGTCGGCGAGGGGCGGTCCGGCACAGCAAGGCCCAAAGCCTCGCACACACGGTTTATCCGCTGACCCGCCTCGCGATCGCGGGCGTACCTGCTGCTTGTGCTCCACGGTGGTGTCGGCCCAAGGAACTGTGCGGCTGCTCCGCGTCTTCCAGGCTGATCGCTGTGACAAACCAAGGCACGGGCCGACAATCAACGCAGGGCACGCTCCATTATAACAAGGGGAAAAATCGCGGTTAAAACTTACGAGGACCAGGGGGCGCCGGCAACACGCATACCGCCGGCTCAGCGTTGTCATCAAGGCGGCGCTTCGCGGCGGCGCCAATCGTGGGCGGCGCCACGCCATATCACGAACTCCTCGGTGAGGTCCGCATGTTGAAGCGAGCGGTCACGCCCACGAGTCGGGAGGCCATCCGCTTATCCTCGTCGTCAAGCGTCCGACCAGGAGAGGTCTTGAAGGCGACAGGGCGGCCCGTGCACTCGAAGCCGCTCCCGCTCGCCACACGGTGGTAGAACCACCGCTTCATCCAATTGGACTCCCACTTCCCGCGAGTCGCATTCGCCGGGAAGAGTTTGCCGAGATCCCGGAGAAGCAAGGCGTGCGCCAAAGTTTGTGAGTCCGCCCTTCGATCCTTGGTGGCAGCGCCGCCTCGTCGAATCGCAAATAACGAGGCACTGGGCCAACACGCCCCCGAGCGCAAAGCCCAGCTGTACACGGCAAGGCGTACCAAGGCATTTGGCGTCAGTTGCGCCAGCTCCAGCCCGAAAATCTGCAGCACGTCACCCACAAGTGTTGCCGCCGGGAAACGGAGTCCTGCGTCCAAGAAGGCGACGAAGACAACCGCTTCTGACGGCTCGGGGTGCGGTTCCGCCTCGTCAGCAGGAGGAAGTCGCACTGCCTGCGGGTCGGACAGTTTCCCGTCGCGCAGCAACCCCTGGATGGTTTTCTCGGTCACGAGCGATGGGCCCAGAACGCCGGACAAAGAGCCCCCCTTCTCTGCCGCCAGCCACCGCTTCTCCGCCCCCGTGGGGTCGCGTTCGGGGAGCGAGTATTCCACCTCCAGCCGAGACGACCGCCGTCGCACACCGCCGCCGCCCGCCGCCTGGCCGCGGTCACCGATGGACGTCATTGCTTCTCACGAAAGAGGGGTGGCGATCACGGAAGAGGGGTGGCGAGGATTTCACGAGTATAGAGGAAGGCACAGGCGAAAAGAGGGCGTACAGGTGCGGAGGTACCGCTCGCAGGGTTATTTCAATCGCCCGCCCGAGGCTGCCCGGCGTCGCGGCGGCCGTGTACCAAGCGCGCGGCGGTGCGAGAGACCTGTCCCGCACGGTTCCCCGCAACCGAAGATGGCACGCCACGGCGACATGCAGCACCCGCGCTCGACGCTCCAATCGCCCCCTGCCGCGTGGCAGATCTCGCACCCTCGCCCGCGGAACGGGCAGCCTAAGGGGCTCAACGCGCGACTGCGCCTATAGGAGGACGTCGCCCCGTGCCCCTCTTCCCTCGAGAAGTGGCGGACAGTCGTGGCCACGCATCCGTTCGTACACGACGGTCCCTCAATCGCAAGTTGCCGCGTGGACCGCACACGACAGGGCGGACCCCACGGTGGGACAGCCCGGCCTAGATACACAGGGATCGGCGCGATCCCCGAAACCATTAAAGCGCATTATCAAATCAGGACGCGTCGATCACGCGGCGTGGCGATACCGTGGTGCGCGCCTTCACCTTGAGTAACCGTCAAGCTTCGCGGCAACAAGCCCGGCCCGGCCCGACTGGCGCCCGGCTCGCGCCACGGTTTGGAGGTGAGGGCGGGCGCCGCGGCGCCTCTGCCGACTGGCGCCCAGCTCTGCGCCACCCGTTCGGTGAGGGCGAGCGTGCGCGCGCGCTGTGCCGACTGGCGCCCGGCTCGCTGCCACCCGTCGGTGAGGGGGAGTGCGCGCCGCCTCTGCCGACGCGCCAGCTCGCTTCCACCGTTCGGAGGGGCTGGCGCGCGGCTCGCTTCCACCGTTCGGCTCGGTTGAGGCGAGGCGCGCGCGCGCTCTGCCCGACTGGCGCCCGGCTCGCTGCCACCGTTGGGGAGAGGGCGGAGCGCGCGCGCCTCTGCCCGACTGGCGCCAGGCTCGCTGCCACCCGTTTGGAGGTGAGGGCGGAGCGCGCGCGCCTCTGCCGACTGGCGCCGGCTCGCTGCCACCCATTCGGAGGTGAGGGCGGGCGCGCGCGCCTCTGCCGACTGGCGCCAGGCTCGCTGCCACCCGTTCGGAGGAGGGCGGGCGCGCGCGCCTCTGCCGACTGGCGCAAGCTCGCGCCACCGTTGGAGGTGAGGGCGGAGCGCGCGCGCCTCTACTTCGACTAGGCGCCAGCCTCCGTTACCACCCGTTCGGAGGGTGATGGACGGAGCGCGCGCGTGCCTCTGCTTCGACTAGGTGTCCACATCGACAACCGGCCCCGCGTATATAAGCTCGCCGCGCGTCATGCCCTGCAAAGTTTGCCTTAGTCTTCCTTAACAGACCACCTACAGTGCATCAGCATTATTTCAAAACAATGCGAACGGACTCCACTAGGAACACCGACTGTAGGTGCGTCTGTTAAGAAGAACAAGGCGAACCTTGCCGTCATATCTGAGGCGCCGCCGGAGATAGGAAAGCGTCAGTCATCTAAAGCAGAAGATACCCAAGCTCCCAATGAAAACGGACCACCTTCTGTTCATCAACGTCCCGCTCAGCATCGCCACGGAATATTGATGAACAGAAGGGGCCCGTTTTAGGGGAACAGTTGCTACCTAAGGGTGCAATGAAGAAACAAGGCCGCACTGACGCCGTACATATATACCCCGTCGGCATAAGCCCAACCGACCGAAGGATGAAGGGCGGAGCGCGCGCGGCGTCAGCGGACTCTTCAACAGAGCATACGACCACAGTAACTCAACAACACGAAGGTTGATTTACGGCAAGCGCAGACATGCTCTCGTAAACAGATATGCGTTACCAACGTATGCTCATCCGCACAACCAGGGCATGCGGATGACTTCATATCTGTCTACGAGAGCGAGTCAGGCCTTGCCATGTTCACATGAGTAACTAACCATGAACAGGTATGAGATGCATAACAGGGGGCGGCCAAGGAGCGGCCCCCCATGCCCATGTATTTATACCTAGGCTCACCGGCGAGTGGCCAACTTTGCGAAAGGGCAATCGATGGCAGCGCAATCGATGGGTCACGACGGTTCAGCAGCACGCGCCTGCCACGAATTCCCCTTCCCTAGGGAAGAAGCGAACGGCCGCAGTCGCGCAACCGCTCGCATCCCACGACGCACCAACCACGAGTCACCGCGTGTCCCACTCGAGGATGGCGGTACGCGGCGCGGCGGCCTGGTTCTGCCGGCCAGTGTCGGTAGCGATTCAAGCGCGCATTAAGCGCACTACGGCCGTGGGGTCACGCCGGTCTTGGGGTGCAGCGGCGTCAAATAACACGACTGGCGCCCGGCCTCGCTGCCACCGCTCGAAGGGTAGGGGGCGAGCGTCGCGCGTCTGCTGACTAAGCGCCCGGCCTCGCGCCACCGCTCGAAGGATAGGCGCGGCCGCGCGTCTGCCGACTGGCGCCGGCCTCGCGCCACCGTTCGAAGGGTAGGGGCGGGCGCGCGCGCGCCGACTAGGCGCCGCTACCACCCATTCAAAGGGTAGGGGCGGCCTCGCGCCACCGACTAGGCGCCCGCCTCGCGCCACCGTTCGAAGGTAGGGCGCGTGCGCGCGTCTGCCGACCAGCGCCCGGCCTCGCGCCACCGTTCGAAGGGTAGGGGCGGGCGCGCACCGTCTGCCGACTGGCGCAAGCCTCGCGCCACCGTTCGAAGGTAGGGGCGGAGCGCGCGTCTACCCGACCAGCGCCCGACCTCGCGCCACCGTTCGAGGGTAAGGGGCGAGCACGCGCGCCCCCACTTGGATAGCGGCTGCGGCACCAACCTCGGATCCCGGGCTCCGCAGCACATGAAAGCTCCGCAAGTCCAAAAAGGTTCACAGGCCGCAGGGACGGAGGGGGCCAAAGGACTCGACAACATGGCTTCGGCCTTGTGAAGCCCTTCACCATGAGAGGCTCCTGTTGTAGGGGTGGCCCCCACCTAAACCCAGCAGGCCTGTTAGGAGGTTATAAGGGCCAGAATAGAACATGTGTAATGACTCCAATGCCCCTAATAGACATAAGCTAGTGTAAGGGCATAATTGTAAAAGCACTCCCCATATGAATATATATACATTTGTATGGTGGAGGAGGGGGGCAGAACTCTTCTCACTCCCCACTACCATCTCTCTCTCTGTTTGGTCTGTAACCACAACAATTTCATTCTTGAGCATATAGCACTCTATTTGGACTCAATTTGAGCTTCTTGTTGCGCTTAGCTTATTGACATGGCCTGCATCATCCTTGGATATCTCTAGTTAGACTTTGCTCATTGATGACTTGACTTGCTCATAAAATGCTTTACAATTCAGTTTGTCATCTATGTGCTTTAGCTGGCTTATATATATGTTGTCATGATTTAGATAGCCTTTATTGAGTTATGGCTTGGTGTATTACATTTTGGTCATTATGGATAATTCTCATGGCTCAACATGCTTAATAAACAAACTTCAGCCATATTCATCCATTGACATGTCATATTCCCTCTTTTGCACTCTTGATGTGTTTATTGCCAAAAGGGGGAGAATAGAGAAGAAAAAGCTAGTTGGGATCATTCTAGAGCTTTGGAGAACAATTTGCTCTTTTATTTGTTGCTCTAGTGATCTTTCTATCGACATGGTCATTAGCTTCACTTCCTTCTTTGGACCATGTTGGATTCTTCAAACTCAAACTCTTCTTTGTGCTTTTTCGGTGTTTGTCAATATACTCATCAAGGGGGAGATTGATGAACCATGTGGATGTGACCACATGTGTATGATGAGTAATTGACATTGTGTTAGGTGAGTCGAGTTTGGTTTGAGTGGTTCGGAGTCGAGTCGTTGCATGGTGCAATGGACTCGGTCGGACTTTGGTCAAACTTGGTGGTATTCAGGTTAGGTTGCATATTCTGATGATTCGACAGGTTTGGACTTCATCTGTGGTAAGTATGAGGTTATTTACGCTTTCACGTATCGAGCGGTGCTATTTGATGTGTTTCTTGTCTGTGTGGCTGCAGGACATCGGCGGTCGTGGCGAGACACGATGGACGGACTAGGCGCGAGTGGCGCTAAGGTCGAAGCGGTCGGGATGTGTCGAAGGCGGCGTGGACTCAAGGTGGTTGCGAGGTGTGCGAGGCAAGGGCGCGAAGCTTCGGAAGGTGCACGAGGGGCGAATCGGGAAATTCGCGTGGCTGCACAAGCGGGAGCGGGCTCCGTTGGACTTAGCGGGCGTAACGGGACGGAGACCCGTTAACCATGAGGCTATAAATAGGTGGAGAGGGCTGCATGCCCACTTGAGCACTTGTAAGGAATTAGGGTTTACACTAGTCAAAAGTGGCTTTGGGAAGGTTGTTTCCTTTAGCTCTTTAGTTGGTGTGAGTTGTTGGAGAGGCAGAGTGTGCTCCCTCTGTCCCCTTCGATGGGTTCTAGATAGAACAGTGAGTGTTCATCCCTTCCAAGCATTCATGGTTGAGGATTGAGAGGTTGGAGAGGGTTTAAGAGTCATGTAATCATTCCTCTAGTTCTAATGTCCATGCGTATCGGGATTCCTCTGTATTTCTTTTGATCCAATGAATGAAATCTGAGAAGTTTGCTTTCAGTGTGCTCTCTGTTCTTCGTTTCTCTTTTGAGTGATTTCTTGATATTCTTTGTTTTGAGTTCTTGATTGCTGGGAAGGCCCAAAATGGGTTGCTCTATGTTGGGATGATGCCTCAAGATCATTTGATCGAGTTCCCATGAGCTAACTTCATTTTAATTTCAGATTTCGTTTTTGAGCCTCCCCTGTTCATGTTTTGCCTCTCTAGGTTTTGATGCTGTTCTTGATTCCCATGTTGAGATGGCTTGAAATTTGGTATGGAGAGTCCAAAGGCTATTAATTAGCTACCCTCAAAATTTCATAGCCAAAGGATCAACGGTTTGGGAGTAATTGGATTTTTGGCTCAGCTCGGGCAAAATTTCAGATTTTTACCCAAATCTGAAATTCTTGTTTCTTGGTGTGGTTTTCTTGAAATTGGCTCTTGGCTTATTCTTCTAGGAGTGTTCCCTTGCTTTCCTCAAAGTTTCCCAAGCCAAGAATCGAAGAATCTTGCGAATCTCTCAGTTTTCAGATTCACTGTCTGAAATTTCTGTTTGCTGTTTTCCCTCGAGAGGTACTACCACTCCTGGAAGAGGTACTACCGCTCAGATGTACTACCGCTCCTGGAAGATGTACTACCGCTCATCCCAGCGGTACTACCGCTTGCAGTCAGACTTGCTCTGAATTTATTTTTATTGACTGCTTCTTTCTGGGTCTAGTTTTTCCTTGTCTCTGTGATTTCCAGTGACGGCTTATTTTCTCCTTCATAGCTCCCATAGCTATTGGAGAAGAAGATATTTGTTGGAGGCGATTTTTAAAGATCGAGATTCACCCCCCCTCTGTCGCCATTTCGGTCCAACAATAGGTACGCTTTTAGGAAATGTGCTGCGAAAATTAAAAATCCCCAGACTGGCCCGGTAGCCCTGGAACAACTAGAAAAGCTGAAAATCGTAAGCTATAGGTCACTCTTTCCGCAAAATGTGCTCCAAAAAATAAAAATCCGGGACTGTTCTGGTAACCGCGGAACGACTACAAAAGCTGAAATCGCGAGCTATAGGTTACGCTTTTGGCCAAATTTACTCTGAGAAACAAAAATCCCTAGAATGCTACGGTAACCCTGGAACAACTAGAAAAGTTGAAAATCGTGAGCTATAGGTCACTCTTTCGGCCAAATGTGCTACAAAAAATCAAAATCTCCGGACTGGCCCGGTAACCCTAGAATGACTAGAAAAGCTGAAAATCGTGAGCGGTCACGCTTTCGGCCAAATGTTCTCCGAACAATAAAAATCCTCGGACTACCTCGGTAACCCAGAAACGACTAGAGAAGCTAAAAATCGTGAGCTATAGGTCACGTTTTCGGCCAAATGTGCTCCAAAAAAATACCTGGACAGGTCCGGTAACACCCGAACGACTCAAAAAGTTGAAAATTGTGAGCTATAGGTATGCTTTCAGCAAATGTGCTGTGAAAAATAAAATTCCCCAGACTGACCCGGTAACTCTGCAATGACTAGAAAAGCTGAAAATCGTGAGCTATAGGTCACGTTTTCGGCCAAATGTGCTACGAAAAATAAAAATCCCCGGACTGGCCCGAAAAACCCGAAACGACTAGAAAAGCTCAAAATCGTGAGCTATAGGTCACGCTTTCAGCCATATCTGCTCCGAAAAATAAAAATCGCTGCACAGGTCCGGTAACCCCGGAACGACTACAAAAGCTGAAAATCATTAGCTATAGGTCATGCTTTCGACAAAAATGTGCTCCAAAAAATAAAAATCCCGAGACTGCCTCGGTAAACCAGAAACAACTAGAGAAGCTGAAAGTCGTGAGCTATAGGTCACGCTTTCGGCCAAATGTGCTCCGAAAAATGATGGCGGAGAAGATGAAGATGTGAAGGGCTGGGTCGCGAACCTCCGGTTGGTTGCTGTGGGCATGTCTGAGGGTTCACTGTGTGCTGCCGTTTCATTGCTGCATTTTGTTGATTTTGGCCCAATCGGCCCGTGAGTAAGTTTACTATTATATTTACGCTTCCGCTTGATATGTACTTGATATTCAGAACTGTAATCTGTGAGCACTATCTACTGATCTAGGGAATAGTGCGGTGGAATCATAGAGGATTCCGGATTGTAATATCTGGGCTCCTACAGCGATGGTATCAGAGCATATCGACTGGAGGTCGTGACCTAGTTAGCTTGGCCATTAGTTTCATGACTAGAGTTACTTCTTCAAAATTCTATTTCCAAAAATATAAGTAATAATGCTCACTCTTATCTCTCTTAAGTGATTTCCCCTCATCTATATGCTATCTTAGCCATTTTTAATTCTAAAGCTCCCTTACCCCGAATTCAAAATGATAACCCAGAATGAGTGTTGATATCAATCAAATTAGCCCAAATACTTCCCTCTTCTATCTATTGATTAAAAATGAAAATTTTGATTCTCTTCTCGTACCCTTACTCCAAAAATTTGAGGTTAGGAACGCTGAAGATGTTCATGAAGATAAGGTGGTCCTGTTTTAAACGGACTATGCCGACAAACCTTGCACCCTCTTATGTGTGTTTCTCCGAGTAGACGTTGTGTTGTTGCAAGGTTCTATTTGTGCCCTGTGCACTGCCTTCTTGCCCTCAGGCGTCCTATTTTGCAGTCACGGGAAAAGCTTGCTTTTGAAAATTTGCATGGTTTCGTATCAGCCCAGCTCTCTGGGCGCTCTCTTTTAAAAAAATCAAGATGGGTTAGATTACCTTATCCCCACAACTCAATCCATAACTCATGCTATTCCCTCTCACCTCTTGCTGAAAACCCCATCGAATCCACAGAAGCAAGGTGCTAGATAGCCAAAGACAAGGTGATCAAAGAGGACTCATCATGCCTGGAACCAGAAGAGACAGATAATGATTAGTGATCTCCATTTTAAGGGGGGTAGCACTAAGAGACCAGATGTCGAAGAACTACTACGATGTATATGTTGGAGTTGTGACAACCTGGACTCAGAACTAATCGAACCAGTACAAGAAGACTTACAAGACCAGGAACCTTACCGTAATAAGGACAAAAGGCCACCATATAAATATGTCCATCGTCACCTCTGCATTCCCAAGGCCCTCTATCCCCTAGGGCACAAACCATTGCTAACCACTCATCAATATAAAATTCTACAACCGTATGTCCGACAGACGATGCAGCTACTCCATAATATGATGACATAAAGACAACAATGGCAAAAAGCAAGTGCTTGGAAGTCTGTGACCTATCTAGGAGAACAAGGTTTCTCTCTTCCCTTTTTAACTTCTCCAAGTGTTAACCCCTGCTGTGCAAATTTTCATCTCCCTGTAATGCTAAAGAGCAATATGTCGAGCAATACCCCGGAACCCATTGCTAGCCAGTATCACCCCACCTCCATTCTTTCTGCTCTACCGGAATCTCGGGGTCAAGATTTATTTAAGGGGGGTAGGTTTGTAACATCCTGAAATTTCAAATGCCCAAAAATATGGAGTTTTTAAAATTTTTCTTGCATTTTGCTAGCATTCAAATTTCTTCTGAGTGTTATTTGAAATCTTTGGAGTTTGGTCACCTACAAATAAATGTAATAAGAAATAATATCCTAAGTGAAAAATAACAATGGAGCCATATAAAACAATGAATTATGAATTTTTCAAACCAACTTTAGAATTTGAGCTCAAAGCCGAGAATCAAACAACCGCATCCAAATAGTTGAATTAAAAGTACAACTCAAAAATGAATATGCCTATATATAGATATTCATATATCTAAATCATATGCCAAGGAATCCAAGACTATTCCAGATTGGGGATTTAAGAAAAAGGGTGATAAAAATACAATACTCAAGCTGTTTAGAAACTCAATTTCCCCAAATTTTGTCGTTTATTTTCCCTATTTTCCAAAATCATGCGGCCTCAATCTTTTTCTATTTTCCCCCTTACACCTCTCTCTTACGCGCGGGCCTTACCCTTTCTTTCTCTCTCTCCTCTCTTTTTCCTGCCGCTGGGTCCCCGGCCGGCCTCTCTCTTCTTTTCCCCTGTTTCCTTTCTTCCCACTGCTCCCACACCACAGCTTCGTCAGTCGGCCCCGCAGCACCTGTGCGCGCGTCACCCCCCTGCGCGCGCACGTCGCCACACCTGCACCGCGCCATTCTCCTACGTCACGTACCTGCTCCCCTCTGCGTCGACCTGCCCCCTGTCGCCTCGCACGCCCCCGCCCACGCCCTACGCGCGCCTGCGCCCCCACATCGCGCCGTCCGGCCACACCGCTGCCCACGCCCCGGCTCCGCCTCTCCTGCGCATGCGTGCTCGCCTATAAGGCCCCGAGCTACCTCCTTTCCTTTCTCCTTGCAACCCCCTTTTCTCCTCCCTCAAGCCGGTTTCGCCCGAGCGCACCCGCCGCAACCTACGCCCCCACGCCGTCCCGGCCGCTCCGACGATCTCCGGCCAAGTGCACCGCACCAAATCGCGTCCCCACTTCTCCTCTCCCTCCCCTTCCACCCAATCGGGCTTTTGTGCGTCGAGCTCGCCGGAATCGCCTTCCTCCCCCCGCCGGCCAAAACCGCCACCACCGCGCCGCTCCTTCCCCGGTGAATCCCTTCTCGATTCCTTGGGATGGGAGCGACATCTCGGCACCCCGACGCTATTCCCGCCATCGGCCGAAGCTCTCCGCGGCCCGAGCTCTCCGGCCACAGTGGCTTCCTCCGTGCCGCCGCCGTGCACGTCACCGACCCGCTAAGGGCGGTCCCCGACTCGGCAAATAGCATGGTGAGACTCCCCTTGATCCCGTGTAACTTCTGCATGCCCCGCTTTCTTCCTTCTCCCCTCCGGTCGCCGCCTCCCCTTTCCCACCTCACCGCCGACTGCCTTGCGCCGTCGCCCACCCACCTCGCCGCCGCTCTGGCCGATGCACCACCACCAATAGCCTCTACATCATCCGGGCAACCCATTTTGCCGGTCCCACCCCTCTCTCCGGCTATCACTCGCCGGCGGTGCCGCTGTGTGCCCCCGCTCCGGTCGCTCCTCTGTTCGGCCGGCTAGCCCCTGTCTTAGTCCCCTGCTACCTCTCGCTTCTTCAGCTATTATTCCCCACAGCTTATCATGAAACATCGAAGGCTCACTTGGCTACTCGAGTGCATACAATGCATAGAGCGCCCCAGGTCCAGAGTTTGAACACAGCTAGCCGCATCCCTTCCACATTTTTGTTTTTAACTTTTGTAGTCCATTTTAAGTAAGAAAAATCATGGAAAAATTTGAGAACAATTTAGGGAAGCTAGTAAATTTAACTATGGTATAAAATAAGGATTCTTAAGATTTGATGTTTGATTAATTATTATATGAGCCCCTAATGTAGCTTAAATATTTATTTGAGGTCTAATTATCAATTGGAGGCATTAATAAAATGTGGTTTCGTTCAAAATCCAAATTTAATAAGGAATCTAATTAAAAATATATTCAAGTTAAAATTTAAGGAAATGCGTTAGATGTTATGTTAAAGCAATATGAACAAAGCTTTTAGTTAAAAATGTTATCCTTAATCATAAATAAATATATGCCCTAACATTTAGCATACCATCGGTAAGTAAATATCAACCGTAGATTTAATCAAATATTGATATTAAAGTATAACCTGGTATGGCATGCTCGGTCCTAGATATATAAATTTAAATAAAAATGATAATAATAATAATAATAACACTATAATTGTAACTAAAAGGTACGCAGAGTATCTACGATACCTAATCCGAAGAGCCTCTTTCAGTAAAAGTCATGTTGGCGTATCCACCAAAATCCCTATGTCATCGGTAGCTAAAATAATCTTACCACCTTGCCTTTTGTGAACAAGGTAACAGTAGCACAACCTAAAGTAATGCATCTCGGATTGCTAAAAATGTAAGCCATAAGATTAATCCGACAAACCAGAAATCATATACATCATGTATATAACTCATGCCCTAACTCTTGAAAACTAACATTAGACAAGGCAATACCCTACACCCCACTACAGTCTTACATCTACCCATAGGTCTAGCATGGCTCATGGAACTTTCTTGATAAATATGAATAAATAAAAAGGAAGTCATCAAATAAAAGATCGAGCATCGTTTTTCCCCAATCGGCTATGTTTGGCCACCTTCTTATCTCAAAGTGTATAATTCCTGTAAATACTTCTTCACCTTCGATCCCTCTTTATCCAAATTTTCCCTCATGGTAAAGTTACTTAGATAATTCATTCTCTTGCCTAATTCATCTACTGCTGTGTTGACGGCACACTAATCCAAGTTTTCTTTCTATACTCAAATCGTAGTAAATGTATAATTTAAATTAAATTGGGCATTTGAAGTGTTTGGATTTATTTGGATCTCTTGAGTTATTTGTTTTTATTTGGATTCAGTCGCTTATCGCATAGTTAGAAACTGGAGTCCCGAAGAATCAATGGATCAAGCAAAATCAAGATCAAGGTGGAGATAAAGACTAGAAGCCCAAGTCCATCAAATGAGATAGCTTTGAGTGAGCTCAAGACCGTGGTAAACCGCGTAAGGTGAGTCAATACTTTGATCATGTTGAACCTACATTTTCTGCAAATTATTTTTGTTTAAATTATCAAATTGCATGTTTTTATTTTATATGCAAATACACATTTAATTTAAGATTCTAGTTATATCCCATTGTGTACCTTGATTAATATTACCCCTCCTTTGGAATATTTGAATTTGTGAACCTTGTCACCCTAACAAAAATTATAATAGTAACCCTTCGAAAATAAGTCCGTAATTATATGCCATGCTTAGTAATGTTTAGATACTCATGGGCGCGCCCGCCAAGCATCACTTTTAATCCTGAGAAAAACTGGTTGGGCAGTCATGGTGGTAATGACTGGTGTATGTTGGATATGGTTATTTTATGCTCCCAAAAACCTCAAATTGCTTATTTATCTGGGCGGATGGTTCGGGGGTATGGTGCAAGGGTGCACGAGAGTGTGGTTTATAGTAGAACCGCCCAGATAACCCTAAGGACTAAATCTTGTCATGACCTCTGTGTAAAACAAGTGCAACCACAAGTGCAGTAGTACAACTTGGCTTAGTAGATTTGGGACCACGAAATCACCGTCATCGGTGGAGGAGGTGAGGTAGTGCAAGCGGATGTCGGATGACGGCAGAGCAGGACACTCGCGAGAGGGTGAAGTTCTTACGTGGCGTGCTAGCGGTGTGGGTAGCCAGCTGCTAGGCGCATGGGAGGAACTCCGCACAACCTATGAGACTGCCGCAAGCGGGACAAGCTCATAGGAGTGAGATGATGGAAGGCGAGGTACTTGGGCAGTTCTTGTGATGGTTGGCTCAAGCGCACGACTAAGGAATCGTGTGGGACAACGAGTAAAGCTGTCTCTTGTGGGTAAAGTGTGCAAACTCTGCGAGTCAAAACTATTCGAATAGCCGTGCCCACGGTCAGAGAGCGGACATGGGAACTTAACTAGATATAGTTCTATTTCAAAATGTTTTGTGGGTGGGATGGAAAAGTGGAGGGCAGCGGAAAGCCCTGATTTGAGTTGTCCTAGGTGTCGTCCCAGTGGAAAGTTAAGCGGCTATAACGCTAAAAGATGTTATATGGTGTGATGACATATGTATGGAAAAATTTTGGTGATATTAGGCATATGGTGTGATGCATATGCACATAAAGCTGCTAGGTCTTAGGAAATTTTATGTATTGTATTTCAAATAGTGGCATTTCTATTCTTACAAAATAAAATATGGGTGGAATAAACAGGGTCGTGAGTAAAGGAGATGGATGTTTGTAGTATGCACATAAAGGTATTGGTGGATTCAGGTCAATCATGAATAGGAAATGATAGTGTGGGTTCTGGGAGAAATAAATTAGTGGGGTCCAGTTGAATAGATAAGCTAGATAAATGATCTAATTGAATTTTCGGGAATTTGGAGGAATAATACAAGTATTGGATTATAATTCTTGATTAGTGATATTCTTGGTGGATATATAATGGTGAATCGTAGAGTTGATCAATGATATTGTTGGTGGATATGTAACATTGAATCGTAGGCTTGATCAATGATATTCTTGGTGGATATATAATATTGAATCGTAGGCTTGATCAATGATATTCTTGGTGGAGTTGAATCATTAATAGAAAGGATTGGATTGTTAGAAAATCTTGATGGGAATGTTCGGTGGATTAATTAGACGATGTCACCCGCTGTTTCGAGATTAGACATCAATCAATTTGGAAAGAGTATGTTTGGTGGAATATCTAAATAATGTCACACGCTGTTTGGAGTTTTAGACAGCAATAAATATAGAATGTGATAATCGGTGGAGTAATTGGATAAATATAGTAGAAAATCGTGAGCTATAGGTACGCTTTCAATAAATGTGCTGCGAAAATTAAAAATCCCCAGACTGGCCCGGTAACCCCGAAACGACTAGAAAAGCTGAAAATCGTGAGCTATAGGTCACTCTTTCGGCCAAATGTGCTACGAAAAATAAAAATCCCCGGACTGGCCCGGTACACCCGAAACGACTAGAAAGCTGAAAATCGTGAGCTATAGGTCACGCTTTCGGCCATATCTGCTCCGAAAAATAAAAATCCCTGCATTGGTTCGTATACCATGGAACGACGAGAAAAGCTAAAATGTGAGCTATAGGTCAGGCATTTGGCCAAATGTGCACCGAAAAATAAAAATCTCTGCACAGGTCGGTAACCTGGAACGACTAGAAAAGCTGAAAATCATGAGCTATAGGTCACGCTTTCGGCAAAATGTGCTCCGAAAAATAAAAATCCCGGGATTGCCTCGGTAACCCAGAAACGACTAGAGAAGCTGAAAATCGTGAGCTATAGGTCAAACTTTCGGCCAAATGTGATCTGAAAAATAAAAATCCCAGCACAGGTCCAGTAACCCCGGAACGACTAGAAATGCTAAAATCATGAGCTATAGGTGACACTTTCGGCAAAATGTGCTCTGAAAAATAAAAATCCTGGGACTGCCTCGGTAACCCAGAAACGACTAGAGAAGGTAAAAATCGTGATCTATAGGTCACGCTTTCGGCCAAATGTGCTCTGAAAAATAAAAATCCCTACTCAGGTCCAGTAACCCTGGAACGACTCGAAAGGCTAAAAATCATGAGCAGGTCACGCTTTTGGCAAAATGTGCTCCAAAAAATAAAAATTCCTGGACTGCCTCGGTAACCCAGAAACGACTAGAGAAGCTGAAAATCGTCAGTTATAGGTGACGCTTTCGGCCAAATGTGCTCTAAAAAATACCTGGACAGGTTAGGTAACACCAGATCGACTAGAAAAGTTGAAAATCGTGAGCTATAGGTATTGTTTCGGCAAATGTGCTGTGAAAAATAAAAATCCCTAGACTGGCGCGGTAACTCTGGAACGACAAGAAAACCTGAAAATCGTGAGTTATAGGTCATGTTTTTGGCCAAATGTGCTCCGAAAAATAAAAATCACCGCACTGGTCCGGAAACCCCGGAACGACGAGAAAAGCTAAAATGTGAGCTATAGGTCACGCTTTCGCCGAAATGTGCTCCAAAAATTAAAAATTCCTGCACAGTTCCGGTAACCCTGGAACGACTAGAAAAGATGAAAATCGTGAGCTATAGGTCACGCTTTCGGCCAAATGTGCTCCGAAAAATAAAAATCCCCGCATTGGTCTGGGAACCTCGGAACGATTAGAAAAGCTAAAATGGTGATGTATAGGTCACGCTTTCGGTCAAATGTGCTCCGATAAATAAAAATCCCTGCATAGGTCAGGTAACCCCGGAACGACTAGAAAAACTGAAAATCCTGAGCTATAGGTCACGCTTTCGGCCAAATGTGCACCGAAAAATAAAAATCCTTGCACAGGTCCGGTAACCCTGGAACGATTAGAAGAGCTGAAAATCGTGAGCTATAGGTAACCCCGGAACGACTAGAAAAGCTGAAAATCGTGAGCTATAGGTCACGGTTTTGGCCAAATGTGCTCCGAAAAATAAAAATCCCTGCACAGGTCCGGTAACCCCGGAACGACTAGAAAAGCTGAAAATCATAAGCTATAGGTCACGCTTTCGGCAAAATGTGCTTCGACAAATAAAAACCCTGGACCGGTCCGATAACCCTGGAACGACTAGAAAAGCTGAAAATCATAAGCTATAGGTCACACTTTCGGCCAAATGTGCTACAAAAAATAAAAATCTTCGGTCTGGCCCGGTAAACCCAAAACGACTAGAAAGCTCAAAATCGTGAGATATAGGTCACGCTTTCGGCCAAATGTGCTCCGAAAAATAAAAATCACTGCACAGGTCCGGTAACCCCGGAACGACTAGAAAAGCTGAAAATCATGAGCTATAGGTCACGCTTTCGGCAAAATGTGGTCTGAAAAATAAAAATCCCTGCACAGGTCCGGTAACCCCGGAACGACTAGAAAAGCTGAAAATCATGAGCTATAGGTCACGCTTTCGGCAAAATGTGCTTCGATAAATAAAAACCCTGGACCGGTCCGATAACCCTGGAACGACTAGAAAAGCTGAAAATCGTAAGCTATAGGTCACACTTTCGGCCAAATGTGCTACGAAAAATAAAAATCTTCGGTCGGCCCGGTAAACCCAAAACGACTAGAAAGCTCAAAATCGTGAGCTATAGGTCACGCTTACGGCCAAATGTGCTCCGAAAAATAAAAATCCCTGCACAGGTCCGGTAACCCCGGAACGACTAGAAAAGCTGAACATCATGAGCTATAGGTCACGCTTTCGGCAAAATGTGGTCTGAAAAATAAAAATCTCGAGACTGCCTCGGTAAACCAGAAATGACTAGAGGAGCTGAAAGTCGTGAGCTATAGGTCACGCTTTCGGCCAAATATGTTCCGAAAAATAAAAATCCCTGCACAGGTCCGGTAACCGGAACGACTAGAAAAGCTGAAAATCATGAGCTATATTTCACGCTTTCGGCAAAATGTGGTCTGAAAAATAAAAATCTCGAGACTACCTCGGTAAACCAGAAACGACTAGAAAAGCTAAAAATCCTGAGCTATAGGTCACGCTTTGGCCAAATCGCACGAAAAATAAAAATCTCGCATTGGTCGGGAACCGGAGCGACTATAAAAGCTAATGTGGTGAGCTACGGTCACGCTTTTGGCCAAATGTGCTTCGATAAATAAAAACCACAGACAGGTCCAATAACCTGGAGCGACTAGAAAAGCTGAAAATCGTAAGCTATAGGTCACACTTTCGGCCAAATGTGCTCTGAAAAATAAAAATCTTGATCGCCCGGTAAACCCAAAGCGACTAGAAAAGCTTAAAATCGTGAGCTATAGGTCACGGTTTGGCCAAATGTGCTCGAAAAATAAAAATCCCTGCACAGGTCCGGTAACCCCGGAACGACTAGAAAAGCTGAAAATCATGAGCTATAGGTCACGCTTTCGGCAAAATGTGCTTCGATAAATAAAAACCCTGGACCGGTCCGATAACCTTGGAACGACTAGAAAAGCTGAAAATCGTAAGCTATGGGTCACACTTTCGGCCAAATATGCTACGAAAAATAAAAATCTTCGGTCTGGCCCGGTAAACCCAAAACGACTAGAAGGCACAAAATCGTGAGCTATAGGTCACGCTTTCGGTCAAATGTGCTCCGAAAAATAAAAATCTTCGCATTGGTCCGGGAACCCCGGAACGACTATAAAAGCTAATGTGGTGAGCTACTGGTCACGTTATCGGCCAAATGTGCTTCGATAAATAAAAACCCTGGACAGGTCCAATAACCCTGGAACGACTAGAAAAGCTGAAAATCGTAAGCTATAGGTCACACTTTCGGCCAAATGTGCTACGAAAAATAAAAATCTTCGGTCTGGCCCGGTAAACCCAAAACGACTAGAAAAGCTTAAAATTGTGAGCTATAGGTCACGGTTTTGGCCAAATGTGCTCCGAAAAATAAAAATCCCTCCACAGGTCCGGTAAGCCCGGAACGATTAGAAAAGCTGAAAATCATGAGCTATAGGTCACGCTTTCGGCAAAATGTGCTTCGATAAATAAAAACCCTGGACCGGTCCGATAATCCTGGAACGACTAGAAAAGCTGAAAATCGTAAGCTATGGGTCACACTTTCGGCCAAATGTGCTACGAAAAATAAAAATCTTCGGTCTGGCCCGGTAAACCCAAAACGACTAGAATGCACAAAATCGTGAGCTATAGGTCACGCTTTCGGCCAAATGTGCTCCGAAAAATAAAAATCCCTGCACAGGTCCGGTAACCCCGGAATGACTAGAAAAGCTGAAAATCATGAGCTATAGGTAACGCTTTCGGCAAAATGTGGTCTGAAAAATAAAAATCTCGAGACTGCCTCGGTAAACCAGAAACGACTAGAGGAGCTGAAAGTCGTGAGCTATAGGTCACGCTTTCGGCCAGGTATGTTCCGAAAAATAAAAATCCCTGCACAGGTCCGGTAACTCCGGAACGACTAGAAAAGCTGAAAATGATGAGCTATAGGTCACGCTTTCGGCAAAATATGCTCTGAAAAATAAAAACCCCAGGACTGCCTCGGTAACCGAGAAACGACTAGAGAAGCTGAAAATCGTGAGCTATAGGTCACACTTTCGACCAAATGTGCTCCGAAAAATAAAAATCCCCACATTGGTTCGGGAACCCTGGATCGACTATAAAAGCTAAAATGGTGAGCTAAAGGTCACGCTTTCGGCCAAATGTGCTCCAAAAAATAAAAATCCCTGCACAGGTCCAGTAACCCCGGAACGACTAGAAAAGCTGAAAATCATAAGCTATAGGTCACGCTTTCGGCCAAATGTGCTCCGAAAAATAAAAATCCCCACATTGGTCCGGGAACCCCGGATCGACTATAAAAGCTAAAATGGTGAGCTACAGGTCACGCATTCAGCCAAATGTGCTTCGCAAAATAAAAATCCCTGCACAGGTCCGGTAACACCGGAACGACTAGAAAAGATGAAAATCATGAGCTATAGGTCACGCTTTCAGCAAAATGTGATCTGAAAAATAAAAATCTTTAGACTACCTCGGTAAACCAGAAACGACTAGAAAAGCTGAGCTATAGGTCACGCTTTCGGCCAAATGTGCTCCGAAAAATAAAAATCCCCACATTGGTTCGGGAACCCCGGATCGACTATAAAAGCTAAAATGGTGAGCTACAGGTCACGCTTTCGGCCAAATGTGCTCCGAAAAATAAAAATCCCTGCACAGGTCCGGTAACCCCTGGACGACTAGAAAAGATGAAAATCATGAGCTATAGGTCACGCTTTCGGCAAAATGTGGTCTGAAAAATAAAAATCTCGAGACTACCTCGGTAAACCAGAAACGACTAGAAAAGCTGAAAATCCTGAGCTATAGGTCACGCTTTCGGCCAAATGTGCACCGAAAAATAAAAATCTCCGCATTGGTCCAGGAACCCCGGATCGACTATAAAAGCTAATGTGGTGAGCTACTGGTCACGTTTTCGGCCAAATGTGCTTCGATAAACAAAAACCCTGGACAGGTCCAATAACCCTGAACGACTAGAAAAGCTGAAAATCGTAAGCTATAGGTCACACTTTCGGCCAAATGTGCTACGAAAAATAAAAATCTCCGGTCTGGCCCGGTAAACCCAAAACGACTAGAAAAGCTCAAAATCGTGAGCTATAGGTCACGGTTTTGGCCAAATGTGCTCCGAAAAATAAAAATCTCTGCACAGGTCCGGTAACCCCGGAACGACTAGAAAAGCTGAAAATCATGAGCTATAGGTCACGCTTTCGGCAAAATATGCTCCGAAAAATAAAAACCCCGGGACTGCCTCGGTAACCAAGAAACGACTAGAGAAGCTGAAAATCGTGAGCTATAGGTCACACTTTCGGCCAAATGTGCTCCAAAAAATAAAAATCTTCGGTCTGGCCCGGTAAACCCAAAACGACTAGAAAACTAAAAATCGTGAGCTATAGGTCACACTTTCGACCAAATGTGCTCCAAAAAATAAAAATCCACACATTGGTTCGGGAACCCTGGATCGACTATAAAAGCTAAAATGGTGAGCTACAGGTCACGCTTTCGGCCAAATATGCTCCGAAAAATAAAAAATCCCTGCACAGGTCCGGTAACCCCGGAACAACTAGAAAAGCTGAAAATCATAAGCTATAGGTCATGCTTTCAGCCAAATGTGCTCCGAAAAATAAAAATCCCTACATTGGTTCGGGAACCCCGGATCGACTATAAAAGCTAAAATGGTGAGCTACAGGTCTCGCTTTCGGCCAAATGTGCTTCGAAAAATAAAAATCCCTGCACAGGTCCGGTAACACCGGAACGACTAGAAAAGATGAAAATCATGAGCTATAGGTCACACTTTCGGCAAAATGTGGTCTGAAAAATAAAAATCTCGAGACTACCTCGGTAAACCAGAAACGACTAGAAAAGCTAAAAATCCTGAGCTATAGGTCACGCTTTCGGCCAAATGTGCTCCGAAAAATAAAAATCCCCACATTGGTTCGGGAACCCCGGATCGACTATAAAAACTAAAATGGTGAGCTACAGGTCACGCTTTCGGCCAAATGTGCTCCGAAAAATAAAAATCCCTGCACAGGTCCGGTAACCCCCGGACGACTAGAAAAGATGAAAATCATGAGCTATAGGTCACGCTTTCGGCAAAATGTGCTCTGAAAAATAAAAATCTCGAGACTACCTCGGTAAACCAGAAACGACTAGAAAAGCTGAAAATCCTGAGCTATAGGTCACGCTGTCGGCCAAATGTGCACCGAAAAATAAAAATCTCCGCATTGGTCCGGGAACCCCGGAACGACTATAAAAGCTAATGTGGTGAGCTACTGGTCACGTTTTCGGCCAAATGTGCTGCGACAAACAAAAACCCTGGACAGGTCCAATAACCCTGGAACGACTAGAAAAGCTGAAAATCGTATGCTATAGGTCACACTTTCGGCCAAATGTGCTACGAAAAATAAAAATCTCCGATCTGGCCCGGTAAACCCAAAACGACTAGAAAAGCTCAAAATCGTGAGCTATAGGTCACGGTTTTGGCCAAATGTGCTCCGAAAAATAAAAATCCCTGCACAGGTCCGGTAACCCCGGAACGACTAGAAAAGCTGAAAATCGTGAGCTATAGGTCACGCTTTTGGCAAAATGTGCTTTGATAAATAAAAACCCTGGACCGGTCCGATAACCCTAGAACGACTAGAAAAGCTGAAAATCGTAAGCTATAGGTCACACTTTCGGCAAAATTTGCTACGAAAAATAAAAATATCCAGTCTGGCCCGGTAAACCCAAAACAACTAGAAAAGCTCAAAATCGTGAGCTATAGGTCACGCTTTTTGGCCAAATGTGCTCCGAAAAATAAAAATCCCTGCACATGTCCGGTAACCCCGGAACGACTAGAAAAGCTGAAAATCATGAGCTATAGGTCACCCTTTCGGCAAAATGTGGTCTGAAAAATAAAAATCTCGAGACTGCCTCGGTAAACCAGAAACAACTACAGGAGCTGAAAGTCGTGAGCTATAGGTCACGCTTTCGGCCAAATATGTTCCGAAAAATAAAAATCCCTGCACAGGTCCAGTAACCCCGGAACGACTAGAAAAGCTGAAAATCAGGAGCTATAGGTCACGCTTTCGGCAAAATGTGGTCTGAAAAATAAAAATTTCGAGACTGTCTCGGTAAACCAGAAACGACTAGAGGAGCTGAAAGTCGTGAGCTATAGGTCACGCTTTCGGCCAAATACGTTCTGAAAAATAAAAATCCCTGCACAGGTCCGGTAACCCCGGAACGACTAGAAAAGCTGAAAATCCTGAGCTATAGGTCACGCTTTCGGCAAAATGTGCTCCAAAAAATAAAAATCCCTGGACTACTTCGGTAACCCAGAAACGACTAGAGAAGCTGAAAATCGTGAGCTATAGGTCACGCTTTCCGCCAAAAATGCTCCGAAAAATAAAAATCCCTGCATAGATCCGGTAACCCGGAACGACTAGAAAAGCTGAAAATCATGAGCTATAGGTCACGCTTTCGGCAAAATATGCTCCGAAAAATAAAAACCCCGGGACTGCCTCGGTAACCCAGAAACGACTAGAGAAGCTGAAAATCGTGAACTATAGGTCACACTTTCGGCCAAATGTGCTCCGAAAAATAAAAGTCCCTGGACAGGTCCGGTAACCCCGGAACGACTAGAAAAGCTAAAAATCCTGAGCTATAGGTCACGCTTTCGGCAAAATGTGCTCCAAAAAATAAAAATCCCTGGACTACTTCGGTAACCCAGAAACGACTAGAGAAGCTGAAAATCGTGAGCTATAGGTCACGCTTTCCGCCAAAAATGCTCCGAAAAATAAAAATCCCTGCATAGATCCGGTAACCCTGGAATGACTAGAAAAGCTGAAAATCATGAGCTATAGTTCACGCTTTCGGCCAAATATGCTCTGAAAAATAAAAATACCTACACAGGTCCGGTAACCCCGGAACGATTAGAAAAGCTGAAAATCATGAGCTATACTATAGGTCACGCTTTCGGCAAAATGTGGTCTGAAAAATAAAAATCTCGAGACTGCCTCGGTAAACCAGAAACGACTAGAGGAGCTGAAAGTCGTGAGCTATAGGTCGTGCTTTCGGCCAAATATTTTCCGAAAAATAAAAATCCCTGCACAGGTCCCGTAACCCCGGAACGACTAGAAAAGCTGAAAATCATGAGCTATAGGTCACGCTTTCGGCAAAATATGCTCCAGAAAATAAAAACCCCTGGACTGCCTCGGTAACCCAGAAACGACTAGAGATGCTGAAAATCGTGAGCTATAGGTCACACTTTCGGCCAAATGTGCTTCGAAAAATAAAAGTCCCTGGACAGGTCCGGTAACCCCGGAACGACTAGAAAAACTAGAAATCATAAGCTATAGGTCACGATTTCCGCAAAATGTGCTCCAAAAAATAAAAATCCCCGGAATGCCTCCGTAACCCAGTAACGACTAGAGAAGCTGAAAATCGTGAGCTATAGGTCACGCTTTCGGCCAAGTGTGCTCCAAAAAAATTACCTGGACAGGTCCGGTAACACCGGAATGACTAGAAAAGTTGAAAATCGTGAGCTATAGGTACGCTTTCAGCAAATGTACTGCGAAAAATAAAAATCCTCGGACCGGCCCCGTAACTCTGGAATGACCAGAAAAGCTAAAAATCGTGAGTTATAGGTTACGTTTTCAGCCAAATCTGCTCCGAAAAATAAAAAACACCGCACAGGTCTGGAAACCCCGGAAGGACGAGAAAAGCTAAAATGTGAGCTATAGATCACGCTTTCGCCCAAATGTGCTCCAAAAATAAAAATCCTTGCACAGGTCCGGTAACCCCGGAATGACTAGAAAAGCTGAAAATCGTGAGCTATAGGTCACACTTTCGACCAAATGTGCTCCGAAAAATAAAAATCCCCACATTGGTTCGGGAACCCTGAATCGACTATAAAAGCTAAAATGGTGAGCTACAGGTCACGCTTTCGGCCAAATGTGCTCCGAAAAATAAAAATCCTTGCACAGGTCCGGTAACCCCGGAATGACTAGAAAAGCTGAAAATCATGAGCTATAGGTCACGCTTTCGGCAAAATATGCTCCGAAAAATAAAAACCCCGGGACTGCCTCGGTAACCCAGAAACGACTAGAGAAGCTGAAAATCGTGAGCTATAGGTCACACTTTCGGCCAAATGAGCTCTGAAAAATAAAAGTCCCTGGACAGGTCCGGTAACCCCGGAACGACTAGAAAAGCTAAAAATCATGAGCTATAGGTCACGCTTTCGGCAAAATGTGCTCCAAAAAATAAAAATCCCCGGACTGCCTCGGTAACCCAGAAACGACTAGAGAAGCTGAAAATCGTGAGCTATAGGTCACACTTTCGACCAAATGTGCTCCGAAAAATAAAAATCCCCACATTGGTTCGGGAACCCTGAATCGACTATAAAAGCTAAAATGGTGAGCTACAGGTCACGCTTTCGGCCAAATGTGCTCCGAAAAATAAAAATCCTTGCACAGGTCCGGTAACCCCGGAATGACTAGAAAAGCTGAAAATCATGAGCTATAGGTCACGCTTTCGGCAAAATATGCTCCGAAAAATAAAAACCCCGGGACTGCCTCGGTAACCCAGAAACGACTAGAGAAGCTGAAAATCGTGAGCTATAGGTCACACTTTCGCCAAATGAGCTCTGAAAAATAAAAGTCCCTGGACAGGTCCGGTAACCCCGGAACGACTAGAAAAGCTAAAAATCATGAGCTATAGGTCACGCTTTCGGCAAAATGTGCTCCAAAAAATAAAAATCCCCAGACTGCCTCGGTAACCCAGAAACGACTAGAGAAGCTGAAAATCGTGAGCTATAGGTCACGCTTTCGGCCAAGTGTGCTCCAAAAAATTTACCTGGACAGGTCCGGCAACACCGGAATGATTAGAAAAGCTGAAAATCGTGAGCTATAGGTACGCTTTTAGCAAATTTGCTGCGAAAAATAAAAATCCTCGGACCGGCCCCGTAACTCTGGAATGACCAGAAAAGCTAAAAATCGTGAGTTATAGGTCACGTTTTCAGCCAAATCCGCTCCGAAAAATAAAAATCACCGCACTGGTCCGGAAACCCCGGAACGACGAGAAAAGCTAAAATGTGAGCTATAGATCATGCTTTCGGCCAAATGTGCTCCAAAAATAAAAATCCGTGCAAAGGTCCGGTAACCCTGGAACGATTAGAAGAGCTGAAAATCGTGAGCTATAGGTCACGCTTTCGACCAAATGTGCTCCGAAAAAAAATCGCCGCATTGGTCCGGAAACCCCGGAACGACTAAAAAAGCTAAAATGGTGAGCTATAGGTCACGCTTTCGACCAAATGTGCTCCGAAAAATAAAAATCCCTGCACAGGTCCGGTAACCCTGGAATGATTAGAAAAGCTGAAAATCATGAGCTATAGTTCACGCTTTCGGCCAAATGTGTTCCGAAAAATAAAAATCCTTCCATAGGTCCGGTAGCCCCGGAACGACTAGAAAAGCTGAAAATCATGAGCTATAGGTCACGCTTCCGGCAAAATGTGGTCTGAAAAATTAAAATCTCGAGACTGCCTCGGTAAACCAGAAATGACTAGAGGAGTTGAAAGTCGTGAGCTATAGATCACGCTTTCGGCCAAATATGTTCGAAAAAAAAAATCCCTGCACAGGTCCAGTAACCCCGGAACGACTAGAAAAGCTGAAAATCATGAGCTATAGGTCACGCTTTCGGCAAAATATGCTCCGAAAAATAAAAACCCTGGGACTGCCTCGGTAACCCAGAAACGACTAGAGAAGCTAAAAATTTTGAGCTATAGGTCACGCTTTCGGCAAAATGTGCTCCAAAAAATAAAAATCCCCGGACTGCCTCGGTTACCCAGAAACGACTAGAGAAGCTGAAAATCGTGAGCTATAGGTCACGCTTTCGGCCAAGTGTGCTCCAAAAAATTTACCTGGACAGGTCCGGTAACACCGGAATGACTAGAAAAGTTGAAAATCGTGAGCTATAGGTACGCTTTCAGCAAATGTGTTGCGAAAAATAAAAATCCTCGGACCGGCCCCGTAACTCTGGAATGACCAGAAAAGCTAAAAATCGTGAGTTATAGGTCACGTTTTCAGCCAAATCCGCTCCGAAAAATAAAAATCACCGGACTGGTCCGGAAACCCCGGAACGACGAGAAAAGCTAAAATGTGAGCTATAGATCATGCTTTCGGCCAAATGTGCTCCAAAAATAAAAATCCGTGCAAAGGTCCGGTAACCATGGAACGATTAGAAGAGCTGAAAATCGTAAGCTATAGGTCACGCTTTCGACCAAATGTGCTCCGAAAAAAAATCGCCGCATTGGTCCGGAAACCCCGGAACGACTAAAAAAGCTAAAATGGTGAGCTATAGGTCACGCTTTCGACCAAATGTGCTCCGAAAAATAAAAATCCCCGGACTATAGAGAAGCTGAAAATCGTGAATTATAGGTCACGCTTTCCGCCAAAAATGCTCCGAAAAATAAAAATCCCTGCATAGGTCCGGTAACCCTGGAATGATTAGAAAAGCTGAAAATCATGAGCTATAGTTCACGCTTTCGGCCAAATGTGCTCCGAAAAATAAAAATCCTTCCATAGGTCTGGTAGCCCCGGAACGACTAGAAAAGCTGAAAATCATGAGCTATAGGTCACGCTTTCGGCAAAATGTGGTCTGAAAAATTAAAATCTCGAGACTGCCTCGGTAAACCAGAAATGACTAGAGGAGTTGAAAGTCGTGAGCTATACATCACGCTTTCGGCCAAATATGTTCCGAAAAATAAAAATCCCTGCACAGGTCCAGTAACCCCGGAACGACTAGAAAATCTAAAAATCATGAGCTAGGTCACGCTTTCGGCAAAATATGCTCCGAAAAATAAAAACCCTGGGACTGCCTCGGTAACCCAGAAACGACTAGAGAAGCTAAAAATCGTGAGCTATAGGTCACACTTTTGACCAAATGTGCTCCGAAAAATAAAAATCCCCACATTGGTTCGGGAACCCTGGATCGACTATAAAAGCTAAAATGGTGAGCTACAGGTCACGCTTTCGGCCAAATGTGCTCCGAAAAATAAAAATCCCTGCACAGGTCTGGTAACCCCGGAACGACTAGAAAAGCTGAAAATCATGAGCTATAGGTCACGCTTTCGGCAAAATATGCTCCGAAAAATAAAAACCCCGGGACTACCTCGGTAACTTGAAGCGACTAGAAAGCTGAAAATCGTGAGCTATAGGTCACACTTTCGCCAAATGTGCTCCAAAAATAAAAGTCCCTGTATAGGCCCGGTAACCCCGGAACGACTAGAAAAGCTAAAAATCATGAGCTATAGGTCACGCTTTCGGCAAAATGTGCTCCAAAAATAAAAATCCTGGACTGCCTCGGTAACCCAGAAACGACTAGAGAAGCTAAAAATCGTGAGTTATAGGTCACACTTTCGACCAAATGTGCTGCGAAAAATAAAAATCCTCGGACCGGCCCCGTAACTCTGGAATGACCAGAAAAGCTAAAAATCGTGAGTTATAGGTCATGTTTTCAGCCAAATCTGCTCCGAAAAATAAAAATCACCGCACTGGTCCGGAAACCCCGGAACGACGAGAAAAGCTAAAACGTGAGCTATAGATCATGCTTTCGGCCAAATGTGCTCCAAAAATAAAAATCCTTCCACAGGTCCGGTAACCCTGGAACGATTAGAAGTGCTGAAAATCGTGAGCTATAGGTCATGCTTTCGACCGAATGTGCTCCGAAAAAAATCGCCGCATTGGTCCCGAAACCCCGGAACGACTAGAAAAGCTAAAATGGTGAGCTATAGGTCACGCTTTCGACCAAATGTGCTCCGAAAAATAAAAATCCCCGGACTATAGAGAAGCTAAAAATCGTGAATTATAGGTCACGCTTTCCGCCAAAAATGCTCCGGAAAATAAAAATCCCTGCATAGGTCCGGTAACCCTGGAATGATTAGAAAAGCTGAAAATCATGAGCTATAGTTCACGCTTTCGGCCAAATGTGCTCCGAAAAATAAAAATCCTTCCATAGGTCCGGTAGCCCCGGAACGACTAGAAAAGCTGAAAATCATGAGCTATAGGTCACGCTTTCGGCAAAATGTGGTCTGAAAAATAAAAATCTCGAGACTGCCTCGGTAAACCAGAAACGACTAGAGGAGCTGAAAGTCATGAGCTATAGGTCACGCTTTCGGCCAAATATGTTCCGAAAAATAAAAATCCCAGCACAGGTCCAGTAACCACGGAACGACTAGAAAAGCTGAAAATCATGAGCTATAGGTCACGCTTTCGGCAAAATATGCTCCGAAAAATAAAAACCCTGGGATTGCCTCGGTAACCCAGAAACTACTAGAGAAGCTAAAAATCGTGATCTATAGGTCACACTTTCGACCAAATGTGCTCCGAAAAATAAAAAACCCCACATTGGTTCGGGAACCCTGGATCGACTTTAAAAGCTAAAATGGTGAGCTACAGGTTATGCTTTCGGCCAAATGTGCTCCGAAAATTAAAAATCCCTGCACAGGTCCGATAACCCCGGAACGACTAGAAAAGCTGAAAATCATGAGCTATAGGTCACGCTTTCGGCAAAATATGCTCCGAAAAATAAAACCCCGGGACTGCCTCGGTAACCCAGAAACGACTAGAGAAGCTGAAAATCGTGAGCTATAGGTCATACTTTCGGCCAAATGTGCTCCGAAAAATAAAAGTCCCTGGACAGGTCCGGTAACCCCGGAACGACTAGAAAAGCTAAAAATCATGAGCTATAGGTCACGCTTTCGGCAAAATGTGCTCCAAAAAATAAAAATCCCCGGACTGCCTCGGTAACCCAGAAACGACTAGAGAAGCTGAAAATCGTGAGCTATAGGTCACGCTTTCGGCCAAGTGTGCTCCAAAAAAATTACCTGGACAGGTCCGGTAACACCGGAATGACTAGAAAAGTTGAAAATCGTGAGCTATAGGTACGCTTTCAGCAAATGTGTTGCGAAAAATAAAAATCCTCGGACCGGCCCCGTAACTCTGGAATGACCAGAAAAGCTAAAAATCGTGAGTTATAGGTCACGTTTTCAGCCAAATCTGCTCCAAAAAATAAAAATCACCGCACTGGTCCGGTAACCCCGGAACGACTAGAAAAGCTGAAAATCACAACCTATAGGTCACGCTTTTGGCCAAATGTGCTCCGAAAAATAAAAATCCCCAAATTGGTTCGGGAACCCGGATCGACTATAAAAGCTAAAATGGTGAGCTACAGGTCACGCTTTCGGACAAATGTGCTCCGAAAAATACAAATCCCTACACAGGTCCGGTAACCCCGGAACGACTAGAAAAGACGAAAATCATGAGCTATAGGTCACGCTTTCGGCAAAATGTAGTCTGAAAAATAAAAATCTCGAGACTACCTCGGTAAACCAGAAACCACTAGAAAAGCTGAAAATCCTGAGCTATAGGTCACGCTTTTGGCCAAATGTGCACCGAAAAATAAAAATCCCCGCATTGGTATGGGTAGCCCGAACGACTATAAAAGCTAAAATGGTGTGCTACTGGTCACGTTTTCGGCCAAATGTGCTTCGATAAATAAAAATCCTGGACACGTCCGATAACCCTGGAACGACTAGAGAAGCTGAAAATCGTAAGCTATAGGTCACACTTTCGGCCAAATGTGCTACGAAAAATAAAAATCTCCGGTCTGCCCCGGTAAACCCAGAACGACTAGAAAAGCTCAAAATCGTGAGCTATAGGTCACGCTTTCGGCCAACTGTGCTCTGAAAAATAAAAATCCCTGCACAGGTCCGGTAACCCCGGAACGACTAGAAAAGCTGAAAATCATGAGCTATAGGTCACACTTTCGGCAAAATGTGGTCTGAAAAATAAAAATCTCGAGACTGCCTCGGTAAACCAGAAACGACTAGAGGAGCTGAAAGTCGTGAGCTATAGGTCACGCTTTCGACCAAATGTGCTCCGAAAAATGAAAATCCCTACACAGATCCGGCAAATCTGGAACGACTAGAAAAGCTGAAAATCATAAGCTATAGGTCACGCTTTTGGACAAATGTGCTCCGAAAAATAAAAATCCACGCATTGGTTGGGAACCCCGGATCGACTATAAAAGCTAAAATGATGAGGGTCACGCTTTCGGCCAAATATGCTCTGATAAATGAAAAAAACCCTGGTCAGGTCCGATGACCCAGAAACGACTAGAGAAGCTAAAAATCGTGAGATATATGTCACGCTTTCGCCCAAATGTGCTCCAAAAAATAAAAATCCCCGCACTGGTCTGGAAACCCCGGAACGACTAGAAAAGCCAAAATGGTGAGCTATATGTCACGCTTTCGACCAAATGTGCTCCAAAAAAAATACCTAGACATGTTCGGTAACCCCGGAACGAGTAGAGAAGCAAAAAATCGTGAGCTATAGGTCACTCTTTCGGCCAAATGTGCTACGAAAAATAAAAATCACCGGACTGGTCCGGAAACCACGGAACGAGGAGAAAAGCTAAAACGTGAGCTATAGGTCACTATTACGGCCTAATGTGCTCCGAAAAATAAAAATCCCTGCACAGGTCCGGTAACCCCAGAACGACTAGAAAAGCTGAAAATCGTGAGTTATATGTCAAGCTTTCGGCAAAATGTGCTCTGAAAAATAAAAATCCCCGGACTGCCTCGGTAACCCAGACACGACAAGAGAAGCTGAAAATCGTGAGCTATAGGTCACGCTTTCAGCCAAATGTGCTCCAAAAAATTAAAATCCCCGCACTGGTCTAGAAACCCCGGAACGACTAGAAAAGCTAAAATTGTGAGCTATATGTCACGCTTTCAGCCAAATGTGCTCCAAAAAAATACGTGGACAGGTCCCATAACCCCGGAACGAGTAGAAAAGCTGAAAATCATGAGCTATAGGTTGCCCTTCGGCAAATGTGCTGCGAAAAATAAAAATCCACGGACCGTCCCGGTAACCCCAGAACGACTAAATAAGCTGAAAATCATGAGCTATAGGTCACGCTTTCGGCCAAATGAGTTCCGAAAAATAAAAATCCCTGCACAGGTCCGGTAACCCCGGAACGACTAGAAAAGCTGAAAATCGTGAGCTATAGGTCACGCTTTCGGCAAAATGTGGTATAAAAAATAAAATTCCCCGGACTGCCTCGGTAACCCACAAATGACAAGAGAAGCTGAAAATCGTGAGCTATAGGACACGCTTTCGGCCAAATGTGCTATAAAAAATAAAAATCCCCGCACTGGTCTCAAAAACCCGGGACGACTAGAAAAGCTAAAATTGTGAGATATATGTTACGTTTTCAGCCAAATGTGCTTCAAAAAATAAAAGTCCCCGCACTGGTCCGGAAACCACGGAATGACTAGAAAAGCTAAAATGGCGAGTTATAGGTCACACTTTTTGCCAAATGTGCTCCAATAAATAAAAAACCCTTGACATGTCCGATAACCGGGAGCGACTAGAAAAGCTGAATTTTCAAGTTTTCTAGTCGTGCGAGGTTACCGGAGCATTCGAGATTTTGTTTCTCGAGCAAATTTGGCCAAAAGCGTGACCTATAGCTCGCGTTTCAGCTTTGTAGTCGTTCGGGGTTCGGAGTAGTCTGGGATTTTTATTTTTGAGCACATATGCCCTAAAGCGTGACCATAGCTAACGATTTTCAGCTTTCTGGTCGTTTACAGGTTGCGGCGATCTAGGGATTTTTATTTTTGAGCACATTTCTTTCGAAAGCATGACCTATAACTACGATTTTCAGCTTTCTAGTCGTTACGAGGTTGCGAACTCATTCAGGATTTTGTTTCTCGAGAACAAATTTGGTCGAAAGCATGACCTATAGCTCGCGATTTCAGCTTTGTAGTCGTTGCAAGGTTACGGGCGATCTGGGATTTTTATTTTGAACACATATGCGGCGTTACCATAGTTAATGATTTTCAGCTTTTCTAGTCGTTTTCGATTACCGAGGCGATCAAGGATTTTTATTTTGAGCACATTTTGCATAGCGTAACCTATAGGTCATGATTTTCAACTTTTCTAGTCGTTTGAGGTTACGGACTGTGCAGGAATTTTATTTTTGGAGCACATTAGGTAAAGCGTGACCTATAGCTCACATTTTAGCTTTCTCGTCGTTGCAGGGTTCTGGACTTGTGCGAGATTTTAATTTTTGAGCACATTTGGCGGCGTGACCTATACCTCACGATTTTCAGCTTTTCTAGTCGTTTACGGGTTACAGAGGCAGACCAGGATTTTATTTTTGAAGCATTTTTTGCGAGCGCCCTATAGGTCATGATTTTTAGCTTTCTAGTCGTTCGAGGTTAACGGACTTGTGCGGGATTTTTATTTTTGAACACATTAGGCGAAATAGTGACCTATTGCTCACATTTTACCTTTCTCGTCGTTCGGGGTTTCGGATCGAGTGTGGGCATTTTTATTTTTGAGCACATTTGGGCGGCGTAACGTACAGCTCACGATTTTTAACTTTTCTAGTCGTTCGGGTTCTGGAGGCGATCTGAATTTTATTTTTGAAGCACATATGCTCAGCGTGACCTATAGCTAACGATTTTCAACTTTTCTAATCATTCGATGTTACGAGGATTAGGGGATTTTGTGCATCACATTTGGCCCAAAGGGTGACCCATAGCTCAAGATTTTCCGCTTTTCTAGTCATGCAGGGTTCTTTGAGGACTCTAGGGATTTTTAGCATCACATTTGGCCAAAGCGTGACCTATAGCTCACGATTTTTAGCTTTCTAGGCGTTCAACGATTCTGGAGCGATCGGAGGAATTTTGTTCCTCGGGCAGATTTAAGCGGCGTGACCTATAGCTCCGATTTTCAGCTTTCTGGTCGTTGCGGTTACCGAGGCAGTCGAGAATTTTATTTTTAGCACATTTGGCGAAATTGTGACCTATAGCTCACGATTTTCAGATTTTCTAGTCGTTCGGGGTTACAGGCGATCGAGGATTTTTATTTTCTTAGCACATTTGGTCGAAAGAGTGACCTATAGCTCACGATTGTCGACTTTTCTAGTCGTTCGGGGTTACCAAGGCAGTCCGGGATTTTTATTTTGAACACATTTCGCGGCGTGACCTATAGCTCATGATTTTTAGCCTTCAGTCGTTCGAAGTTACCGGACACTGGCGAGGATTTTATTTTTGAACACATTTGGCGGCGTGACCTATAGATCACGATTTTCAGCTTCTCTAGTCGTTACGGATTCTTGAGGCGATCAGGATTTTTATTTTGGAGCACATTTGCGGCGTGACCTATAGCTCATGACTTTTAGCCTTTCTAGTCGTTCGGGTTACCGGACACATGCGAGATTTTTATTTTGAGCACATTTGACCGAAAGCGTGACCTATAGCTCACGATTTTCATCTTCTCTAGTCGTTTCTGGGTTACCGAGGCAGACTCGGGATTTTTATTTTTCGGAGCACATTTTGCGGAAAGTGTGACCTATAGCTCATGATTTTTAGCTTTTCTAGTCGTGCATCGGGGTTACCGGACTGTGCGAGGATTTTTATTTTTGAGCACATTTGGCGAAAAGCGTGACTGTAGCTCACCATTTTAGCTTTTCTAGTCTTCGGGGTTTCGGACCAATGCTGGGATTTTTATATTTGAGCCCATTTGGCGGCGTGCCCTATAACTCATGATTTTCAGCTTTTACGGCCGTTCGGGTTCTGGGCAGTCGAGGATTTTATTTTTAGTAGCACATTTGGCCAAAAGAGTGACCTATAGCTCACGATTTTCAACTTTCTAGTCGTTAGTAGGTTCTTGGAGCATTCGGGATTTTTGTTTATCGAGACAAATTTGGACCAAAACCTATAGTTAGCGATTTCAGCTTTTGTAGTTGTTCGGGGTTCTGAAAAACTGTCCTAGGATTTTTATTTTTGAACACATATGCGAAACCGTAACCTATAGCTAACGATTTTCAACTTTTCTAATCGTTCGATGTTCGGAGGAATCGAGGATTTTGTCGCATCACATTTGGCCAATGGGTGACATATAGCTCAAGATTTTCCACTTTTCTAGTCGTGCAGGGTTCTTGGAGGACTCTGCGATTTCTTTTCGCATCACATTTGGCGGCGTGACCTATAGCTAACGATTTTTAGCTCTTCTATTCGTTCAGCGATTCTGCGAGCGATCGGGAATTTTGCTCCTCGAGAGCAGATTTAGCGGCGTGACCTATATCTCACGATTTTCAGGCGATCCGAGATTTTTATTTTTGAAGCATATTTTGCGTGACCTATAGGTCGCGATTTTTAGGTTTTCTAGTCGTTCGGTGTTCGGACCAATGCGAGGATTTTTATTTTTAGGAGCAAATTTTGCCAAAAGCGTGACCTATAGCTCATGATTTCAAGCTTTTCGTTGTTGGGGTTTCTGAACGGTCAGGGATTTTTATTTTTCAGAGCACATATGGCGGCGTGACTTATAGCTCACGATTTTCAGTTTTCTAGTCGTTTGGGTTTACTGGGCGGTCAGGGATTTTTATTTTTCGTGGCACGTTTGGCGAAAGAGTGACCTATAGCTCACTATTTTCAGCTTTTCTAGTCGTTACGGGTTCCTAAACCTAAGGGTTCCAAGGATCTCGCTTCGCGTGATGATCGATTTGAGCTCTGCGTCCGGATCGCTCGAGGCCACGAGGTATGGTACATTGCTGCTCCGCATCGATCGATGTGCGCGTGATTACGTGAAGTGTTTTTCTGCGTGCGTGCATGATTGCTCCTCTCGTTTGAGTTGATATCCGATGGTTCTGCGCTTGCGCGAGAGGCATGGTGGGAGGTTTCGCGGGGTTTTGGCGCGATTTGTATTTATTGTGAAGTCTGCGGCTTTTGGATGTTGCCTTTTTCGGCTCGCTTTGGATTTCTCAACCTTTTCCCGATTGGTTTCGCGAATTCAAATATTTTGTGGCTTCCTGTTCATAGAGTCGATGGCGTTGTACGAACAACGACTTGGAGTACCAGGAAGACAACTACTTTGGCCGACGGGTTTGGCGTCTCGGCGATGCCGACTCGATCCCTCGAGCGGTATGGTTACATGTGTCGATAAAGTAATTTGAACTTCGGCGTGCGCTGCGCGAACATGAAACCAAATGGATGCTAAAATGATATTAGACTCTTAATTGTAGAAGTGGCGCTAATTTTCCAATTCGGTGGGGCAAAACTTGTGCGGAGACCTCACTCTGAGCAACCACTTGTAGTGCCGATGTACAAAAGGCAATAAAATCTTGTGGATTGCCATACCTTGTAAGTTCTAATATCGTGCTATTTTGTGTCTGCGGATGGTTGATCAAGCTGGAATCGCAAATTGATGTGACACACGTAGATTTTAGTGCGAAGGAAAATGGCATCCTAAAGCTTATAGGGCGATTGACACAAGCATTGAGCTGCTTAAGAATATATCGATGAGCTCTTTGTTATACTTGTATACATAAAAAGAGAGGAAGCTTTATGTTTATTTTATTTTAGTTAATTTGCACAAACTTGTAGTTATTATGGATTAACATATTTTTATTTTTAAATTTGAGATGAAAGTGGGTAAATGGTGAAAATATAAAAACTTAGCCGTTGGATCGGTGTGAGCGGTTCAGATTGAAGGAGCAGGAGAGGGGACGAGGAAGCCCGTTCAATCCCGGCGAGTGGTACGATTACTAGCGTGCGAGAAAAATCGGCTAAATTTTAAGTGTCAAAATTTGAATTTGAAACGGGTAAAAATTTGCCTTTCTCCAGGAAACATTCCTGTGTTTGGGCTGCAGCGGATGGATATCCGTGAAAACTTGTGCCTTTCACTTTTGGCGACGACGACTTGGAACAACCCTCTCGGATCAATGCGTAGCAGTTAAGGATCATGACTAGATCCGGATTATCCTGTACTACTACTAATCTCTGTCAAGAAAGGATAGTTTTGTAGGACTAAGCTAAAAACTGTGTCACACATCCATGAGCACTGCACGCTGTCCAGTGAGTCCTGTGTTTTTGTTTCCCGCCATTCCCACCCGCGCCGCGCGAATGCGTTTCCAAAAGCGCGAATGTTTCCCGCCATTCTTCTTATTACTGGTTGGTCCCCTTCTCTTCCTCTTTCTCTTGCGCAGAAAGCGGCAAGACACGAGACCCCCCAAAAATAAAAGAGAGGTCGACACCCAAGCCGGCGACGAGCTGCGGCGGCTCCTCGCCGCCACCCTCAGGCCCGACAAGGCGGCTCCTCGCCGCTGCCGGCGACCCCCGCTTCCCCCACTCCCTCCTTGCCATCGCCGCAGGTACCCATCCTCTGCCATTACTACTGCTAGTAGCACCGATGCGCTCGTGCAAGTGCAACCGCGTGCGATTTTGCCGAAGCTTGTTGATTTTTACCCCGTGTTGGAGGATCTAGGGGCAGCATAGCGCGTCATTTTGTCCGCGCTTGATCCAGCAATAGTCTTCTTTGATCCAGCAATACTCTTCTTTCAGGTCAGCCTTTTGCCGCTGCTATAAATTTCTTTGTAAGCTCATTCAAAATTAATTAGTTAACTAGCTTTATCGGTAGATTAACTCAGGTTAGCTGATCAGTCTGACATTTCTTTGGAAGAAATAGATGGTATTTCCTGTAAAGTCTGACATGTTGTTGCACTTTGTGTAAGATCAATTACATTTATGCTATGTTTAGCTAAATATATTCTTTTATTCTCCTTTTTTTAATCATAAAACTAGGAAGGAACTGGAGTGCATCTTGAGGTAATTCCGTATTTCCTTAAACCATAAACCCTAACCCTAAACCCTAAACCCTAAACCCTAACCCTAAACCCTAACCCTTAAACACCTTGAGGAAATACGGAATTACCTCAAGATGTTGCTCTGTCAGAAAAGGAACTAAAGCTTGTGCACTCTTTCGATCCCTCAGGAAGCACAACCTGCGACATTAAAGGTTTAAAAATGATGCTGCTAGAATTACACATGCAAAAAATCCTATCTAGATCTTATCATCATTCCTCATAACAAGCTTCAATATCCTTGTTTAAGTATTCTCAGGTAATGGATAGTTGTAAAAGAGCTGAGATATGCAAGGAACATGACTAGTCAACTCAGACATTTAGTATTAAATAAGAAAGATATTTCATCAGAAAAGTTAAACCTTGTGCAGACTTACTTATAGTAAGATCATCAACCACGAGTGTTTGTTATCAATATGTCTTGAAAACATTGTGAGCCGGTGGGAACACCTCTCAAAACTTAGTGTGTAATCCTACAACTGCATGAGACCACATGAGACCAAGGTTGATTAGGTACAACTACATAAATTTAGGCAAACATGTAGCTAAGAGCACATGGAAAACAGATGGTTCACCACTCACAAGCACAGCATATTCAGTACAACAATGCTAACAGGTAAAAAATGTTTGAGCCAATTGCCAAATCAAAGCATGCCCCATACCTATGCTAGAATATCAGACACAAGTGTTCCATAAATAGCAAAATATAAATAGTTAGCAGTTAATAGTTCTAGTATAAATTGTAATGAAAAGACCAACATATTACCATCTGATCCTGTTGATAATTCTAAATTAGTATATGTATCTAGGGGCACTCCAGTTCCTTCCTAGTTTTATGATTAAAAAAAGGAGAATAAAAGAATATATTTAGCTAAACATAGCAGAAATGTAATTGATCTTACACAAAGTGCAACAACATGTCAGACTTTACAGGAAATACCATCTATTTCTTCCAAAGAAATGTCAGACTGATCAGCCAACCTGAGTTAATCTACCGATAAAGCTAGTTAACTAATTAATTTTGAATGAGCTTACAAAGAAATTTATAGCAGCGGCAAAAGGCTGACCTGAAAGAAGAGTATTGCTGGATCAAAGAAGACTATTCTTTGGATCAAGCGCGACAAAATGACGCGCTATGCTGCCCCTAGATCCTCCAACACGGGTAAAATCAACAAGCTTCGCAAAATCGCGCGCGTTGCACTTGCACGAAGCGCATCGGGTGCTACTAGCGAGTAATGGCGAGAGGATGGGTACTGCGGCGATGGCAAGGAGGAGTGGGGAAGCGGGGGTCGCCGGCGGCGAGGAGCCACCTTGTCGGGCACGAGGGGGCGGCGAGCCGCCGCGGCTGTCGCCGGCAGGGTGTCGACCTCTCTTTTATTTTTGGGGGGTCTCGTGTCTTGCCGCTTTCTGCGCAAGAGAAAGAGGAAGAGAAGGGGACCAACCAGTAATAAGAAGAATGGCGGGAAACATTCGCGCTTTTGGAAATGCATTCGCGCGGCGCGGGTGGGAATGGCGGGAAACAAAAACACAGGACTCACTGGACAGCGTGCAGTGCTCATGGATGTGTGACACAGTTTTTAGCTTAGTCCTACAAAACTATCCTTTCTTGACAGAGATTAGTAGTAGTACAGGATAATCCGGATCTAGTCATGATCCTTAACTAAGCACAGATTGATCCGAGAGGGTTGTTCCAAAGTCGTCGTCGCCAAAAGTGAAAGGCACAAGTTTTCACGGATATCCATCCGCTGCAGCCCAAACACAGTAATGTTTCCTGGAGAAAGGCAAATTTTTACCCGTTTCAAATTCAAATTTTGACACTTAAAATTTAGCCGATTTTTTCTCGTTACCGGCTAGTAACTGGTACCAGCCCCTGGCCGGGATTGAACGGGGCTTCCCTGTCCCCCTCTCCCTGTTCCCTTCAATCTGAACCGTTCACAGCTGATCCAACGGCTAAGTTTTTATATTTTCACCATTTACCCACTTTCATCTCAAATTTAAAAATAAAAATATGTTAATCCATAATAACTACAAGTTCTGTGCAAATTAACTAAAATAAAATAAACATAAAGCTTCCTCTCTCTTTTTTGCGTATACAAGTATAACAAAGAGCTCACTGATATATTCTTAAGCAGCTCAATGCTTGTGTCAACTGCCCTATAAGCTTTAGGATGCCATTTTCCTTCAGACCAAAATCTACGTGTGTCGCTGACCAATTTGCGATTCCAGTTGGATCAACCATCTGCAGACACAAAAATAGCACGATATTAGAACTTACAAGGTATGGCAATCCACAAGATTTTATTGCCTTTTGCACATCGGCACCACAAGTGGTTGCCTGTAGTGAGGTCTCCGTACAAGTTTTGCCCCACTGAATTGGAAAATTAGCGTCACTTCTACAATTAAGAGTCTAATATCATTTTAGCATCCATTTGGTTTCGTGTTCGCGCAGCGCACGCCGAGTTCAAATTACTTTTATCGACACATGTAACCATACCGGGCTCGAGGGATCGTAGTCGGCATCGCCGGAGACGTCAAACCCGTCGAAGCCAAAGTAGTTGTCTTCCTGGTACTCCAAGTCGTTGTTCAGGTACAACGCCATCGACTCTATGAACAGGGAAGCCACAAAATATTTGAATTCGCGAAACCAACTGGGAAAAGGTTGAGAAATCCAGCGAGCCGTGTAAAAAGGCAACATCCAAAAGCTGCAGACTTCACAATAAATACAAATCGCGCCCAAAACCCCTGCGAAAACCTCCCACCATGCCTCTCGCGCGAAGCAGAGAACCATCGGGATACTGAACTCAAACGGAGAGGAGCAATCATGCACGCACGCAGAAAAAACACTTCACAGAATCACGCGCACATCGATCAGATGCGGGAGCAGCAGCGGTACCATACCTCGGTGGCCTCGAGCGATCCGACGCAGTAGCTCAAATCAGAATCGCGCGCGAGCGAGATCCTTGGAACCCTTAGGGTTTAGGAACCCAGAACGACTAGAAAAGCTGAAAATAGTGAGCTATAGGTCACTCTTTCGGCCAAATGTGCCACGAAAAATAAAAATCCCCGGACTGGCCCGGTAAACCCGAAACGACTAGAAAAACTGAAAATCGTGAGCTAAAAGTCACGCTTTCGGCCATATGTGCTCTGAAAAATAAAAATCCCTGCACTGGTTCGTAAACCCCGGAACAACGAGAAAAGCTTAAAATCATGAGCTATAGGTCACGCTTTTGGCAAAATTTGCTCCTAAAAATAAAAATCCCCGCATTGGTCCGGGAACACCGGAACGACTAGAAAACCTAAAAATCGCGACATATAGGTCACGCTTTCAGCAAAATGTGCTTCGAAAAATAAAAATCCCTGGACTGCCTGAAAATCGTGAGATATAGGTCACGCTTTCGCCTAAATCTGCTCTGAGGAACAAAATTCCCCCGACTGCTCCGGTAACCGTTGAACGAATAGAAGAGCTGAAAATCGTTAGCTATAGGTCACGCTTTCGGCCAAATGTGATGCGAAAAGAAATCGCAGAGTCCTCCAGTAACCCCAAAATGACTAGAAAAGTGGAAAATCTTGAGCTATATGTCACCCATTGGCCAAATGTGATGCGACAAAAATCCCCGGATTCCTCCGGTAACATCGGAACGATTAGAAAAGTTGAAAATTGTTAGCTATAGGTTACGGTTTCGGGCATATGTGCTCCGAAAAATAAAAATCCTAGGACAGCTTCGGTAACCCCGGAACAACTACAAAAGCTGAAATCGCGAACTATAGGTTTTGTCCAAATTTGCTCCGATAAACAAAAATCCCCGGAATGCTCCAGTAACCCACGAACGACTAGAAAAGTTGAAAATCGTGAGCTATAGGTCACTCTTTTGGCCAAATGTGCTACGAAAAATAAAAATCCCCGGACTGGCCCGGTAACCCGGGAACGGCTGTAAAAGCTGAAAATCATGAGTTATAGGGCACGCTTTCGGCCAAATGGGCTCCGAAATATAAAAATCCCAGCATTGGTCCGGAAACCCCGGAAAGACTAGAAAAGCTAAAATGGTGAGCTACAGGTCACGCTTTCGGCCAAATGTGCTCCGAAAAATAAAAATCCCTGCACAGGTCCGGTAACCCCGGTACGACTAGAAAAGCTAAAAATCATGAGCTATAGGTCACACTTTCGGCAAAATGTGCTCCGAAAAATAAAAATCCCGAGTCTGCCTCGGTAACCCAGAAACGACTAGAGAAGATGAAAATCGTGAGCTATAGGTCACGCTTTCGGTCAAATGTGCTCTGAAAAATAAAAATCCCTGCATAGGTCCGGTAACCCCGGAACGACTAGAAAGGCTAAAAGTCATGAGTTATAGGTCACGCTTTCGGCAAAATGTGCTCCAAAAAATAAAAATCCCCGGACTGCCTCAGTAACCCAGAAACGACTAGAGAAGCTGAAAATCGTGATCTATAGGTCACGCTTTCGGCCAAATGTGTTCCGAAAAATAAAAATCCCTGCTCAGGTCCGGTAACCCCGGAACGACTCGAAAGGCTAAAAATCATGAGCTATAGGTCACGTTTTCGGCAAAATGTGCTCCGAAAAATAAAAATCCCCGGACTGCCTTGGTAACCCCGGAACGACTAGAAAAGCTGACAATCGTGAGCTATAGGTCACTCTTTCGGCCAAATGTGCTAAGAAAAATAAAAATCCCCGGACTGCCTCGGTAACCCCGGAACGACTAGAAAATCTGAAAATCGTGAGCTATAGGTCACAATTTCGGCCAAATGTGCTACGAAAAATAAAATTCCCCGGACTGCCTCGGTAACCCGAAACGACTAGAAAAGCTGAAAATCGTGAGCTATAGGTCACGCTTTCGCCTAAATCTGCTCCGAGGAACAAAATTCCTCCGACTGCTCCGGTAACCGTTGAACGTCTAGAAAAGCTAAAAATCGTGAGCTATAGGTCACGCTTTTGGCCAAATGTGATGCGAAAAAAATCCCCAGAGTCCCCCAGCAACCCCAGAATGACTAGAAAAGCGGAAAATCTTGAGCTATGGGTCACCCTTTGGGCCAAATGTGATGCGACAAAAATCCCCGGAATCCTCAGGTAACATCGGAACGATTAGAAAAGTTGAAAATCGTTAGCTATAGGTCACGCATTCGAGCATATGTGCTCCAAAAATAAAATCCAGGACTGCTCCGGTAACCCCGGAACGACTAGAAAAGTTAAAAATCGTGAGCTGTAGGTTACGCTTTCGCCCAAATGTGCTTCGAAAAATAAAAATGCCCACACTGATCCGGAAACCCCGGAACGACGAGAAAAGGTAAAATGTGAGCAATAGGTCACTATTTCGGCCTAATGTGTTCCGAAAAATAAAAATCCCTGCACAAGTCCGTTAACCCTGGAACGACTAGAAAAGCAAAAAATCATGACCTATAGGCCGCGCTCTCGGCAAAATGTGCTTCGAAAAATAAAAATCCCTGGACTGCCTCGGTAACCCAGAAACGACTAGAAAAGCTGAAAATCGTGAGGTATAGGTCACGCTTTCGGCCAAATGTGCTCTGAAAAATAAAAATCTCTGCATAGGTCCGGTAACCCCGGAACGACTAGAAAGGCTAAAAATCATGAGCTATAGGTCACGCTTTCGCCCAAATGTGTTCCGAAAAATAAAAATGCCCGCACTGATCCGGAAACCCCGGAACGATGAGAAATGGTAAAATGTGAGCCATAGGTCACTATTTCGGCCTAATGTGTTCCGAAAAATTAAAATCCCTGCACAGGTCCGGTAACCCTGGAACGACTAGAAAAGCTAAAAATCATGACCTATAGGTCGCGCTCTCGGCAAAATGTGCTTCAAAAAATAAAAATCCCTGGACTGCCTCGGTAACCCAGAAACGAATAGAAAAGCTGAAAATCGTGAGGTATAGGTCACACTTTCCCCTAAATCTGCTCCGAGGAACAAAATTCCCCCGACTGCTCCGGTAACCGTTGAAAGAATAGAAAAGCTGAAAATCGTGAGCTATAGGTCACCCTTTCGGCCAAATGTGATGCGAAAAAAATCCCCGAAGTCCTCCAGTAACCCCGGAATGACTAGAAAAGCGGAAAATCTTTAGCTCTGGGTCACCCTTTGGGCCAAATGTGATGCGACAAAAATCCCCGGAATCCTCTGGTAACATCGAAACGATTAGAAAAGGTGAAAATCGTTAGCTACAGGTCACGCTTTTGGGAATATGTGCTCCGAAAAATAAAAATCCCAGGACTGCTTAACCTCGGAACGACTACAAAATCTGAAATCACGAGCTATAGGTCACGCTTTTGGCGAAATTTGCTCCGAGAAACAATAATCCCCGGAATGCTCCGGTAACCCTGGAACAACTAGAAAAGTTCAAAATCATGAGTTATAGGTCACTCTTTCGGCCAAATGTGCTACGAAAAATAAAAATCCCCGGACTGGACCGGTAACACTGGAACACTAGAAAAGCTGAAAATCGTGAGCTATAGGTCATGCTTTCGGCCAAATGTGCTCCAAAAAATAAAAATCCCCGCATTGGCCCGGGAACCCTGGAACGACTAGAAAAGCTAAAATGGTGAGCTATAGGTCACGCTTTCGGCCAAATGTGCTCCGATAAATAAAAAACCCTGGACAGGTCCGGTAACCCTAGAACGACTAGAAAAGCTGAAAATCGCGAGCTATAGGTCACTCTTTCGGCCAAATGTGCTACGAAAAATAAAAATCCCCGGGCTGGCCCAGTAAACCTGAAACAACTAGAAAAGCTGAAAGTCGTGAGCTATAGATCACGCTTTTGTCCAAATGTGCTTGAAAAAATAAAATTTTTGCATAGGTCCGGTAACCCCGGAACGACTAGAAAAGCAGAATGTGCTCCGAAAAATACAAATCCCCGGACTGCCTCGGTAACCCAGAAACGACTAGATAAGCTGAAAATCGTGAGCTATAGGCCACGCTTTCGGCCAAATGTGCTCCAAAAAATAAAAATCCCCGCACTGGTCTGCAAACCCCATAACGACTAGAAAAGCTAAAATGGTGATCTATAGGTCACGCTTTCGGCCAAATGTGCTCCGATAAATAAAAAACCCTGGACAGGTCCGATAACCCCGGAACGACTAGAAAAGCTGAAAATCGTGAGCTATAGGTACGCTTTCAGTAAATGTGCTGCGAAAATTAAAAATCCCCGGACTTACCCGGTAGCACTGGAACGAGTAGAAAAGTTGAAAATCGTGACCTATAGGTCACTCTTTCAGCCAAATGTGCTCCGAAAAATAAAAATCCCCGCACTGGTCCAGAAACCCCGTAACGACGAGAAAAGCTAAAATGTGAGCTATAGGTCACGCTTTCGGCCTAATGTGCTCCAAAAAATAAAAATTCCTGCACAGGTCTGGTAACCTCGGAACGACTAGAAAAGTTGAAAATCATGACCTATAGGTTACGCTTGCGGCAAAATGTGCTCTGAAAAATAAAAATCCTTGGACTGCCTCGGTAAACCAGAAACGACTAGAAAAGCTGAAAATCATTAACTATGGTAACGCTTTCGGGCATATGTGCTCCAAAAAATAAAAATCCCAGGACTGCTCCGGTAACCCCAGAACGACTACAAAAGCTGAAATCGCGAGCTATAGGTCATGCTTTCGACCAAATTTGTTCTGAGAAACAAAAATCCCAGAATGCTCCGGTAACCCTGGTACGACTAGAAAAGCTGAAAATCGTAAGCTATAGGTCATGCTTTCAGCAAAATGTGCTCTGAAAAATAAAAATCCCTAGACTGCCTCGGTAACCCAGAAACGACTAGAAAAGCTGAAAATCGTTAGCTATGGTCACGCTTTCGGGCATATGTGCTCCAAAAAATAAAAATCCCAGGACTGCTCCGGTAATCCTGGAACGACTACAAAAGCTGAAATCGCGAGCTATAGGTCACGCTTTTGGCCAAATTTGCTCTGAGAAACAAAAATCCCCGGAATGCTCCGGTAACCCTGGTACGACTAGAAAACTTGAAAATCGTAAGCTATAGGTCACGCTTTCGACAAAATGTGCTCCGAAAAATAAAAATCCCTGGACTGACTTGGTAACCCAGAAACGACTAGAGAAGCTGAAAATTGTGAGCTATAGGTCACGCTTTCGGCCAAATGTGCTCCAAGAAATAAAAATCCCTGCACTGGTCTAGAAACCCCGGAACGACTGGAAAAGCAAAAATAGTGAGCTATAGGTCACGCTTTCGGCCAAATGTGCTCCAAAAAAAAACCTGGCCAGCTCCGGTAGCCCCGGAACGTGTAGAAAAGCAGAAAATCGTGAGCTATAGGTACGCTTTCAGTAAATGTGCTGCGAAAATTAAAAATCGTCGGACTGGCCCGGAAACACTGGGACGACTAGAAAAGCTGAAAATTAGGAGCTATAGGTCACGCTTTCGGCGAAATGTGCTCCAAAAAATTAAAATCCCCGCACTGGTCTAAAAACCCCGGAACAACTAGAAAAGCTAAAATGGTGAGCTATAGGTCACGATTTCGGCCAAATGTGCTCCGAAAAATAAAAATCCTTGCACAGGTCCGGTAACCCCGGTACGACTAGGAAAGCTAAAAATCTTGACCTATAGGTCACGCTTTCAGCAAAATGTGCTCTGAAAAATAAAAATCCCCGGACTACTTCGGTAACCCAGAAACGACTAGAGAAGCTGAAAATCGTGAGCTATAGGTCACGCTTTCCGCCAAAAATGCTCCAAAAATAAAAATCCCTGCATAGGTCCGGTAACCCTGGAATGACTAGAAAAGCTGAAAATCATGAGCTATAGTTCACGCTTTCGGCCAAATGTGCTCTGAAAAATAAAAATCCCTGCACAGGTCCAGTAACCCCGGAACGACTAGAAAAGCTGAAAATCATGAGCTATAGGTCACGCTTTCGGCTAAATGTGCTCTGAAAAATAGAAATCCCTGCATTGGTCTGGGAACCCCGGAACGACTAGAAAAGCTAAAATGGTGAGCTACGAGTCACGCTTTCGGCCAAATGTACTCCGATAAATAAAAAACCCTGGACAGGTCCGATAACCCCGGAACGACTAGAAAAGCTAAAAATCGTGAGCTATAGGTCACGCTTTCGGCCAAATGTGCTACGAAAAATAAAAATCCCCGAACTGGCCCGGTAAACCCGAAACGACTAGAAAAGCTGAAAATCGTGAGCTATAGGTCACTCTTTCTGGCAAATGTGCTCCGAAAAATAAAAATCCCGCATTGGTCCGGGAACCCCGGAACGACTAGAAAAGCTGTAAATCATGAGCTATAGGTCACGATTTTGACCAAATGTACTCCGATAAATAAAAAACCTTGGACAGGTCCGATAACCCCGGAACGACTAGAAAAGCTGAAAATCGTGAGCTATTGGTCACTCTTTCGGCCAAATGTGCTACGAAAAATAAAAATCCCAGGACTGGCCCGGTAAACCCAAAACGACTAGAAAAGTTGAAAATCATGAGTTATAGGTCACGCTTTCGGCCAAATGTGCTCCGAAAAATAAAAATCCCTGCATAGGTTCGGTAACCCCGGAAGGACTAGAAAAGCTGAAAATCGTGAGCTATAGGTCACGCTTTCGGCCAAGTGTGCTCCAAAAAAATACCTGGACAGGACCGGTAACACCGGAACGACTACAAAAGTTGAAAATCGCATGCTATAGGTACGTTTTCAGCAATTCTGCTGCGAAAAACAAATCCCCAGACTGGCCCGGTAACTCTGGAACGACTAAAAAAGCTGAAAATCTTGAGTTATAAGTCACGTTTTCAGCCAAATCTGCTCCAAAAAATAAAAATCACCGCACTGGTCCAGAAACCCCGGAACGACGAGAAAAGCTAAAATGTGAGCTATAGGTCACGCTTTGGGCCAAACGTGCTCCAAAAATAAAAATTCCTGCACAGGTCCGGTAACCCTGGAACGACTAGAAAAGCAGAAAATCGTGAGGTATAGGTCACGCTTTCGACCAAATGTGCTCCGAAAAATAAAAATCCCCGCATTGGTCTGGAAACCCTGGAACGACTAGAAAAGCTAAAATGGTGAGCTATAGGTCACGCTTTCGTCCAAATGTGCTTCGAAAAATAAAAATCCCTACAAAGGTATGGTAACCCTGGAACGACTAGAAAAGCTGAAAATCATGAGCTATAGGTCACGTTTTCGGCCAAATGTGCTCCAAAAAATAAAAATCCCCGCATTGGTCCGGGAACCCCGGAACAACTATAAAAGCTAAAATGGTGAGCTACAAGTCACGCTTTCGACCAAATGTGCTCTAATAAATAAAAAAACCCTGGACAGGTTTGATAACCCGGAACGACTGGAAAAGCTCAAAATCGTGAGCTATAGGTCACGTTTTCAGCAAAATATACTCCGAAAAATAAAAATCCCTACACAGGTCCGGTAACCCCGGAACGACTAGACAAGCTGAAAATCATGAGATATAGGTCACGCTTTTGGCAAAATGTGCTCCAAAAAATAAAAATCCTGGGACTGTCTTGGCAACCCAAAAACAACTAGAGAAGCTGAAAATCGTGAGCTATTGGTCACGCTTTCAGCCAAATGTGCTCCAAAAATTAAAAATCCCTGCACAGGTCCGGTAACTCTAGAACGACTAGAAAAGCTGAAAATCATGAGCAATAGGTCACGCTTTCGGCAAAATGTGCTCTGAAAAATAAAAATCCAAGGACTGCCTCGGTATCCCAAAAACGACTAGAGAAGCTGAAAATTGGGAGCTATAGGCCACGCTTTCGGCCAAATGTGCTCCGAAAAATAAAAATCCCTACAATGGTCCAGAAACTCCAGAACGACTAGAAAATCCAAAATGTGAGCTATACGTCACGCTTTCGTCCAAATGTGCTTCGAAGAATAAAAATCCCTACACAGGTCCGGTAAACCTGGAACGACTAGAAAAGCTGAAAATCATGAGCTATTGGTCACGTTTTCGGCAAAATGTGCTCCGAAAAAAAAATCCCCGGACTGCGTCGGTAAACCAGAAACAACTAGAAAAGCTGAAAATCGTGAGCTAGGTCACGCTTTCGGCCAAATGTGCTTCAAAAAATAAAAATTCCCGGACTGGCCCGGTAAAACCGAAATGACTAGAGAAGCTGAAAATCGTGAGCTATAGGTCACTCTTTCGGCCAAATGTGCTACAAAAAATAAAAATCTCCGGACTACCTCGGTAACCCCAGAACGACTAGAAAAGCTGAAAATCGTGAGCGGGGCACTCTTTCGTCCAAATGTGCTACGAAAAATAAAAATCCTCGGACTGGCCCGGTAAACTCGAAATGACTAGAAAAGCTGAAAATCGTGAACTAAAGGTCACGCTTTCGGCCAATGTGCTCCAAAAAATAAAAATCCCTGCACAGGCCCGGTAACCTCGGAACGACTAGAAAAGCTAAAAATAATGAGCTATAGGCCACGTTTTCGGCCTAATGTGCTTTGAAAATAAAAAACCCTGGACTGACCCGGTAAACCCGAAATGACTGGGGAAGCTGAAAATCATGAGCTATAGGTCACTCTTTCGGCCAAGGGGTGACCCATAGCTCACGATTTTTAGCTTTTCTACTTGTTTCTGGGTTACCGAGGCAGTCCGGGGATTGTTATTTCTCGGAGCACATTTTGCCGAAAGCGTGACCTATAGCTCATCATTTTCAGCATTTCTTGTCGTTCTGGGGTTACCGGACCTATGCAGGGATTTTTATTTTTAAGAGCACATTTGGCCGAAAGCGTGGCCTATAGCTCATGATTTTCAGCTTTCTAATCGTTCGAGTAGCTGGCCATTCGGATATTTTTATTTTTGCACATTTAATGAAAAGTGACCTATAGCTCACTATTTTCAGCTTTTCTAGTCATACCGAGGTTATTGGACCTGTGCAGGGTTTTTTATTTATCGGAGCACATTTGGCCGAAAGCATGACCTATAGCTCACCATTTTAGCTTTTCTAGTCGTTTCGGGGTTTCTGGACCAATGCGGCGATTTTTATTTTTTGGCGCACATTGGGCCAAAAGCGTGACCCATAGCTCACGATTTTCAGCTTTTCTAGTCATTCCAGGATTACCGGAGCATTCCGGGGATTTTTCTTTCTCAGAGCAAATTTGGCCAAAAGCGTGACCTATAGCTCGTGATTTTAGCTTTTGTAGTCGTTCCGGGGATATCGGAGCAGTCCTGGGATTTTTATTTTGCGGAGCACATATGTCCGAAAGCGTGACCTATAGCTAACAATGTTACCGGAGGATTCCGGGGATTTTTGTCGCATCACATTTGGCCCAAAGGGTGACCCATAGTTCAAGATTTTCCGCTTTTCTAGTCATTCCGGGGTTACTGGAGGACTCTGGGGATTTTTTTTTCGCATCACATTTGGCGGAAAGCGTGATGTATAGCTCACGATTTTCAGCTTTTCTAGTCGTTTCGGGGTTAGCCGGCCAGTCCAGGGATTTTTATTTTTCGTAGCACATTTGGCCGAAAGACTGACCTATAGCTCACGATTTTCAGCTTTTCTAGTCGTTCCGGGGTTATCGGACATGTCAAGGGTTTTTTATTTATTGGAGCACATTTGGCAAAAAGTGTGACCTATAACTCGCCATTTTAGCTTTTCTAGTCATTCCGTGGTTTCCGGACCAGTGCGGGGACTTTTATTTTTTGAAGCACATTTGGCTGAAAACGTAACATATATCTCACAATTTTAGCTTTTCTAGTCGTCCCGGGTTTTTGAGACCAGTGCGGGGATTTTTATTTTTTATAGCACATTTGGCCGAAAGCGTGTCCTATAGCTCACGATTTTCAGCTTCTCTTGTCATTTGTGGGTTACCGAGGCAGTCCGGGGAATTTTATTTTTTATACCACATTTTGCCGAAAGCGTGACCTATAGCTCACGATTTTCAGCTTTTCTAGTCGTTCCGGGGTTACCGGACTGTGTGAGGATTTTTATTTTTCGAACTCATTTGGCGGCGTGACCTATAGCTCATGATTTTCAGCTTATTTAGTCGTTGGGGGTACGGAAGGTCCGTGATTTTTATTTTTCGCAGCACATTGCGCCGAAGGGCAACCTATAGCTCATGATTTTCAGCTTTTCTACTGTTCGGGGTTATGGGACCTGTCCACGTATTTTTGGAGCACATTTGGCTGGCGTGACATATAGCTCACAATTTTAGCTTTTCTAGTCGCTTCGGGTTTCTAGACCATGCGGGATTTTAATTTTTTGAGCATTTATTGAAAGCGTGACCTATAGCTCACGCATTTTCAGCTTCTCTTGTCGTGTCCAGGTTAGAGGCAGTCGGGGATTTTTATTTTTCAGAGCACATTTTGCGAAAGCTTGACATATAACTCACGATTTTCAGCTTTTCTAGTCGTTGCGGGTTACCGGACTGTGCGAGATTTTTATTTTGGAGCACATTAGGGCCGTAATAGTGACCTATAGCTCACGCTTTAGCTTTTCTCCTCGTTCGTGGTTTCCGGACCAGTCGATGATTTTATTTTTAAGAGCACATTTGGCGAAAGAGTGACCTATAGCTCACGATTTTTGCTTCTCTACTCGTTCGGGGTTACCGAACATGTCTAGGTATTTTTTTGGAGCACATTTGGTCGGCGTGACATATAGCTCACCATTTTGGCTTTTCTAGTCGTTCCGGGTTTCTGCACTGCATGGGATTTTTATTTTTGGAGCACATTTGGCTTAAAGCGTGACATATATCTCTCGATTTTTAGCTTCTCTAGTCGTTTACGGGTCATCGGACCTGACGAGGTTTTTTCATTTATCGAGCATATTTGGCGGAAAGCGTGACCCTCATCATTTTAGCTTTTATAGTCGATCCGGGGTTCCCGAACCAATGCGTGGATTTTTATTTTTGAACATTTGTCCAAAAGCGTGACCTATAGCTTATGATTTTCAGCTTTTCTAGTCGTTCCAGAGTTGCCGGATCTGTGTAGGGATTTTCATTTTTCGGAGCACATTTGGTCGAAAGCGTGACCTATAGCTCACGACTTTCAGCTCCTCTAGTCGTTTCTGGTTTACTGAGGCAGTCTCGAGATTTTTATTTTTCAGACCACATTTTGCCGAAAGTGTGACCTATAGCTCATGATTTTCAGCTTTTCTAGTCGTTCGGGTTACGGACCTGTGCGAGATTTTTATTTTTCAGAGCACGAGCTTGGCGAAAGCGTGACCTATAGCTCACGATTTTGAGCTTTTCTAGTCGTTCTGGGTTTACCGGGGCAGACCGGAGATTTTTATTTTTCGTAGCACATTTGGCTGAAAGTGTGACCTATAGCTTACGATTTTCAGCTTCTCTAGTCGTTCGGGGTTATCGGGCGTGTCGAGGATTTTTATTTATCGGCACATTTGGCGAAAACGTGACGATAGCACACCATTTTAGCTTTTATAGTCGTTCCGGGCTACCCATACCAATGCGGGGATTTTTATTTTTCGGTGCACATTTGGCCGAAAGCGTGACCTATAGCTCAGGATTTTCAGCTTTTCTAGTCGTTTCTGGTTTACCGAGGTAGTCTCGAGATTTTTATTTTTCAGACCACATTTTGCCGAAAGCGTGACCTATAGCTCATGATTTTCGTCTTCTCTTGTCGTTCCGGGGTTACCGGACCTCTGCAGGGATTTTTATTTTTCGGAGCACATTTGTCCGAAAGCGTGACCTGTAGCTCACCATTTTAGCTTTTATAGTCGATCCGGGGTTCCCGAACCAATTTGGGGATTTTAATTTTCGGAGCACATTTGGCCAAAAGCGTGACCTATAGGTTGTGATTTTCAGCTTTTCTAGTCGTTCGGTTACCGGACCAAAGGCGATGATTTTTATTTTTTGGAGCAGATTTGGCTGAAAACGTGACCTATAACTCATGATTTTTAGCTTTTCTGGTCATTCCAGAGTTACGGGGCCGGTCCGAGGATTTTTATTTTTCGCAGCACATTTGCTGAAAGCGTACCTATAGCTCACGATTTTCAACTTTTCTAGTCATTCCGGTGTTACCGGACCTGTCCAGGTAATTTTTTTGGAGCACACTTGGCCGAAAGCGTGACCTATAGCTCACGATTTTCAGCTTCTCTAGTCGTTTCTGGGTTCCGAGGCAGTCCGGGATTTTATTTTTGGAGCACATTTTGCCGAAAGCGTGACCTATAGCTCATGATTTTTAGCTTTTCTAGTCGTTCCGGGGTTACCGGACCTGTCCAGGGACTTTTATTTTTCGGAGCACATTTGGCGAAAGTATGACCTATAGCTCACGATTTTCAGCTTCTCTAGTCGTTTCTGGGTTACCGAGGCGGTCCCGGGGTTTTATTTTTCTGAGCATATTTTGCGGCGTGACCTATAGCTCATGATTTTCAGCTTTTCTAGTCGTTCCGGGGTTATCGGACCTGTGCAGGGATTTTTAATTTTCGGAGCACATTTGGCCGAAAAGCGTAACCTGTAGCTCACCATTTTAGCTTTTATAGTCGATCCAGGGTTCCCGAACCAATGTGGGGATTTTTATTTTTCGGAGCACATTTGGTCGAAAGTGTGACCTATAGATTACGATTTTTAGCTTCTCTAGTCGTTTCTGGGTTACCGAGGCAATCCCAGGGTTTTTATTTTTCGGAGCATATTTTGCCGAAAGCGTGACCTATAGCTCATGATTTTCAGCTTTTCTAGTCGTTCCGGGGTTACTGGACCTGTGCAGGGATTTTTATTTTTCGGAACATATTTGGCCGAAAGCGTGACCTATAGCTCACGACTTTCAGCTCCTCTAGTCGTTTACAGTTTCACCGAGGCGTCTCTGAGATTTTTATTTTTCAGACCACATTTTGCCGAAAGCGTGACCTATAGCTCATGATTTTCAGCTTTTCTAGTCGTTCAAGGCTACCGGACCTATGGAAGGATTTTTATTTTGGAGCACATTTGGCCGAACGCGTGAACTATAGCTCATGATTTTCAGCTTTTCTAATCATTCCAGGTTACGGACCTATGCAGAGATTTTTATTTTCCGAGCATTTTTGGCGAAAGCGTGACCTATAATTCACGCGATTTTTAGCTTCTCTATAGTCCGGGATTTTATTTTTCGAGCACATTTGGTGGCGTGACCTATAGCTCACCATTTTAGCTTTTCTAGTCGTTCCGGGTTTGGGACCAATGCGGCGATTTTTTCGAGCACATTCGGCCGAAAGCATGACCTATAGCTCACGATTTTCAGCACTTCTAATCGTTCGAGGTTACGGACCTGTGGAAGGATTTTTATTTTTGGAGCACATTTGGCGAAAGCATGATCTATAGCTCACGTTTTAGCTTTTCTGCGTCGTTCGGTTTCGGACCGGTCGCGGTGATTTTTATTTTTCGGAGCAGATTTGGCTGAAAACGTGACCTATAACTCACGATTTTTAGCTTTTCTGGTCATTCCAGAGTTACGGGGCTGGTCCGAGGATTTTTATTTTTCGCAGCACATTTGGTCGAAAGTGTGACCTATAGCTCACGATTTTTAGCTTCTCTAGTCGTTTCTGGGTTACCGAGGCGATCCGGGATTTTTATTTTTGGAGCACATTTTGCGTAAAGCGTGACCTATAGCTCATGATTTTTAGCTTTTCTAGTCGTTACGGGTTACCGGACTGTCCGAGGACTTTTATTTTTTGAGCACATTTGGCGAAAGTGTGACCTATAGCTCACGATTTTCAGCTTCTCTAGTCGTTTACGTTACCGAGGTAGTCCCGGTTTTTATTTTTCTGAGCATATTTTGCCGGCGTGACCTATAGCTCATGATTTTCAGCTTTTCTAGTCGTTCAGGTTACGGACACTGCAGGGATTTTTATTTTTCTGAGCACATTTGGCGAAAGCGTGACTGTAGCTCACCATTTTAGCTTTTATAGTCGATCCAGGTTCCCGAACCAATGTGGGATTTTTATTTTTGAGCACATTTGGTCAAAAGTGTGACCTATAGCTCACGATTTTTAGCTTCTCTAGTCGTTTACCGTTCTAGGCAGTCCTGGTTTTTATTTTTCGGAGCATATTTTGCCAAAGCGTGACCTAGCTCATGATTTTTAGATTTTCTAGTCGTTCGGGTTCTTGGACTCGTGAGGGATTTTTATTTTTCGAACATATTTGGCCAAAGCGTGATGTATAGCTCACGACTTTCAACTCCTCTAGTCATTTCTGGTTTCACTGAGGCGGTCTCGAGATTTTAATTTTTCAGACCACATTTTGCCGAAAGCGTGACCTATAGCTCATGATTTTCAGCTTTTCTAGTCGTTAGGGCTACGGACCTATGGAAGGATTTTTATTTTTCGAGCACATTTGGCGGCGTGAACTATAGCTCATGATTTTCAGCTTTTCTAATCATTCCAGGGTTACCGGACCTATGCAGGGATTTTTATTTTTCGGAGCATTTTTGGCGGAAAGCGTGACCTATAATTCACGATTTTCAGCTTCTCTATAGTCCGGGGATTTTTATTTTTGGAGCACATTTGGTCGGCGTGACCTATAGCTCACCATTTTAGCTTTTAGTCGTTCGGGTTTCGGACCAATGCGCGATTTTTTTCTGAGCACATTTGGTGAAAGCGTGACCTATAGCTTACGATTTTCAGCTCTTCTAATCGTTCCATAGTTACCGGACCTTTGCACGGATTTTTATTTTTGGAGCACATTTGGCGAAAGCATGATCTATAGCTCACATTTTAGCTTTTCTCGTCGTTCAGGGTTTCGGACCAGTCGGTGATTTTTATTTTTCGGGCGGTTTGGCTGGCGTGACCTATAACTCACGATTTTTAGCTTTTACGGTCATTCGAGTTACGGGGCGGTCAGAGGATTTTTATTTTACGCAACACATTTGCTGAAAGCGTACCTATAGCTCACGATTTTCAACTTTTCTAGTCATTCGGTGTTACGGACCTGTCGAGTAAATTTTTGGAGCACACTTGGCGGCGTGACCTATAGCTCACGATTTTCAGCTTCTCTAGTCGTTTACGGGTAGCAGAGGCGATCAGGGATTTTTGTTTCTCGGAGCACATTTTGCCGAAAGCGTGACCTATAGCTCAAAATTTTTAGCTTCTCTAGTCGTTTCAGGTTGCCGAGGCAGTCCTGTGGTTTTTATTTTTCGGAGCATATTTTGCCAAAGCGTGACCTATAGCTCATGATTTTCAGCTTTTCTAGTCGTTAGGGTTCTTGGACTGTGCAGGATTTTTTTGAACATATTTGGCGGCGTGATCTATAGCTCACGACTTTCAACTCCTCTAGTCATTTCTGGTTTCATCGAGGCGGTCTCGAGATTTTAATTTTCAGACCACATTTTGCCAGCGTGACCTATAGCTCATGATTTTCAGCTTTTCTAGTCGTTCCGGGCTACGGACCTATGGAAGGATTT
>JAYEVI010000459.1:0-312250 GCA_036346575.1 Dendrocalamus sinicus | reverse complement strand
GAGCTATAGGTCACGCTTTCGCCAAATGTGCTCAAAAATAAAAATCCCGCACAGTCCGAAACCCCGAACGACTAGAAAAGCTGAAAATCGTGAGCTATAGGTCACGCTTTCGCCAAATGTGCTCCAAAAATAAAAATCCTCGACAGTCCGAAACCCCGAACGACTAGAAAAGCTGAAAATCGTGAGCTATAGGTCACGCCGCCAAATGTGCTCCAAAAATAAAAATCCTCGACAGCCCGTAACCCCGAACGACTAGAAAAGCTGAAAATCGTGAGCTATAGGTCACGCTTTCGCCAAATGTGCTCCAAAAATAAAAATCCCTGACACAGCCCGAAACCCCGAACGACTAGAAAAGCTGAAAATCGTGAGCTATAGGTCACGCCGCCAAATGTGCTCCAAAAATAAAAATCCTCGCACAGGTCCGTAACCCCGAACGACTAGAAAAGCTGAAAATCGTGAGCTATAGGTCACGCTTTCGCCAAATGTGCTCAAAAATAAAAATCCTCGGACATGCTCCGAAACCCCGAACGACTAGAAAAGCTGAAAATCGTGAGCTATAGGTCACGCTTTCGCCAAATGTGCTCCAAAAATAAAAATCCCGACAGCTCCGAAACCCCGAACGACTAGAAAAGCTAAAAATCGTGAGCTATAGGTCACGCTTTCGCCAAATGTGCTCCAAAAATAAAAATCCCGACACAGTCCGTAAACCCGAACGACTAGAAAAGCTGAAAATCGTGAGCTATAGGTCACGCTTTCGCCAAATGTGCTCCAAAAATAAAAATCCTGACAGCCCGAAACCCCGAAACGACTAGAAAAGCTGAAAATCGTGAGCTATAGGTCACGCCGCCAAATGTGCTCCAAAAATAAAAATCCCAAAGACAGTCCGAAACCCCGAACGACTAGAAAAGCTGAAAATCGTGAGCTATAGGTCACGCTTTCGCCAAATGTGCTCCAAAAATAAAAATCCCTCGACAGCCCGAAACCCGAACGACTAGAAAAGCTGAAAATCGTGAGCTATAGGTCACGCCGCCAAATGTGCTCCAAAAATAAAAATCCCGACAGCCCGAAAACCCCGAACGACTAGAAAAGCTGAAAATCGTGAGCTATAGGTCACGCTTTCGCCAAATGTGCTCCAAAAATAAAAATCCTCGACAGCCCGAAACCCGAACGACTAGAAAAGCTGAAAATCGTGAGCTATAGGTCACGCTTTCTATGTGCTCAAATGTGCTCCAAAAATAAAAATCTCGACAGTGTCCGAACCCCGAACGACTAGAAAAGCTGAAAATCGTGAGCTATAGGTCACGCCGCCAAATGTGCTCCAAAAATAAAAATCCTCGACAGCCCGAAACCCGAACGACTAGAAAAGCTGAAAATCGTGAGCTATAGGTCACGCTTTCGCCAAATGTGCTCCAAAAATAAAAATCCCGACAGCTCCGTAACCCCGAACGACTAGAAAAGCTGAAAATCGTGAGCTATAGGTCACGCTTTCGCCAAATGTGCTCCAAAAATAAAAATCCCGACAGCCCGTAACCCCGAACGACTAGAAAAGCTGAAAATCGTGAGCTATAGGTCACGCTTTCGCCAAATGTGCTCCAAAAATAAAAATCCTCGACAGTCCGTAACCCCGAACGACTAGAAAAGCTGAAAATCGTGAGCTATAGGTCACGCTTTCGCCAAATGTGCTCCAAAAATAAAAATCCCGGACAGGTCCGAAACCCCGAACGACTAGAAAAGCTGAAAATCGTGAGCTATAGGTCACGCTTTCGCCAAATGTGCTCCAAAAATAAAAATCCCTCGACAGTCCGTAAACCCCGAACGACTAGAAAAGCTGAAAATCGTGAGCTATAGGTCACGCCGCCAAATGTGCTCCAAAAATAAAAATCCTCGACAGCCCGAAACCCCGAAACGACTAGAAAAGCTGAAAATCGTGAGCTATAGGTCACGCCGCCAAAATGTGCTCCAAAAATAAAAATCCTCGACAGGTCCGTAACCCCGAACGACTAGAAAAGCTGAAAATCGTGAGCTATAGGTCACGCTTTCGCCAAATGTGCTCCAAAAATAAAAATCCCGCACAGCCCGAAACCCCGAACGACTAGAAAAGCTGAAAATCGTGAGCTATAGGTCACGCTTTCGCCAAATGTGCTCCAAAAATAAAATCCCGGACAGCTCCGTAACCCCGAACGACTAGAAAAGCTGAAAATCGTGAGCTATAGGTCACGCTTTCGCCAAATGTGCTCCAAAAATAAAAATCCCAGATCAGTCCGTAACCCCGAACGACTAGAAAAGCTGAAAATCGTGAGCTATAGGTCACGCTTTCGCCAAATGTGCTCCAAAAATAAAAATCCCTATAGACAGCCCGTAAACCCCGAACGACTAGAAAAGCTGAAAATCGTGAGCTATAGGTCACGCCGCCAAATGTGCTCCAAAATAAAAATCTCGACACACTCCGGAACCCCGAACGACTAGAAAAGCTGAAAATCGTGAGCTATAGGTCACGCTTTCGCCAAATGTGCTCCAAAAATAAAAATCCTCGACAGCCCCGAAACCGAACGACTAGAAAAGCTGAAAATCGTGAGCTATAGGTCACGCCGCCAAATGTGCTCCAAAAATAAAAATCCCGACATGCCCGTAACCCCAGAACGACTAGAAAAGCTGAAAATCGTGAGCTATAGGTCACGCTTTCGGCCCAATGTGCTCCGAAAAATAAAAATCTCTAGACCGCACCGATAACCCCGAAACGACTAGAAAAGCTGAAAATCGTGAGCTATAGGTCACGCTTTCGGCCAAATGTGCTCCGAAAAATAAAAATCCTTGGACAGCTCCGGTAACCCCAGAACGACTAGAAAAGCTGAAAATCGTGAGCTATAGGTCACGCTTTCAGCCAAATGTGCTCCAAAAATAAAATCCCGAGCTATCCCCGACAGAAACCCAGAACGACTAGAAAAGCTGAAAATCGTGAGCTATAGGTCACGCTTTCGGCCAAATGTGCTCCGAAAAATAAAAAGCCCTGGACTGCTCCGGTAACCCCGGAACGACTAGAAAAGCTGAAAATCGTGAGCTATAGGTCACGCTTTCGCCAAATGTGCTCCAAAAATAAAAATCCCCTCGACAGACTGAAAAGCTCCGTAAACCCCGAACGACTAGAAAAGCTGAAAATCGTGAGCTATAGGTCACGCCGCCAAATGTGCTCCAAAAATAAAAATCCCCGACAGCCCGTAACCCCGAACGACTAGAAAAGCTGAAAATCGTGAGCTATAGGTCACGCCGCCAAATGTGCTCCAAAAATAAAAATCCTCGACAGCCCGAAAACCCCGAACGACTAGAAAAGCTGAAAATCGTGAGCTATAGGTCACGCCGCCAAATGTGCTCCAAAAATAAAAATCCTCGCACAGTCCGAAAACCCCGAACGACTAGAAAAGCTGAAAATCGTGAGCTATAGGTCACGCTTTCGCCAAATGTGCTCCAAAAATAAAAATCCTCGGACAGCCCGTAACCCCGAACGACTAGAAAAGCTGAAAATCGTGAGCTATAGGTCACGCCGCCAAATGTGCTCCAAAAATAAAAATCCTGGACAGCTCCGAAACCCCGAACGACTAGAAAAGCTGAAAATCGTGAGCTATAGGTCACGCTTTCGCCAAATGTGCTCCAAAAATAAAAATCCCTGGACTGCTCCGCTAACCCCCGAACGACTAGAAAAGCTGAAAATCGTGAGCTATAGGTCACGCCGCCAAATGTGCTCCAAAAATAAAAATCCCTGACAGCTCCGTAAACCCCGAACGACTAGAAAAGCTGAAAATCGTGAGCTATAGGTCACGCTTTCGCCAAATGTGCTCCAAAAATAAAAATCCTCGACAGCCCAGAACCCCGAACGACTAGAAAAGCTGAAAATCGTGAGCTATAGGTCACGCTTTCGCCAAATGTGCTCCAAAAATAAAAATCCCGACAGCCCGTAACCCCGAACGACTAGAAAAGCTGAAAATCGTGAGCTATAGGTCACGCTTTCGCCAAATGTGCTCCAAAAATAAAAATCCCACACAGCCCGAAACCCCGAACGACTAGAAAAGCTGAAAATCGTGAGCTATAGGTCACGCTTTCGCCAAATGTGCTCCAAAAATAAAAATCCCGCGACGCTCCGTAAACCCCGAACGACTAGAAAAGCTGAAAATCGTGAGCTATAGGTCACGCTTTCGCCAAATGTGCTCCAAAAATAAAAATCCCTCGACAGCCCGTAACCCCGAACGACTAGAAAAGCTGAAAATCGTGAGCTATAGGTCACGCCGCCAAATGTGCTCCAAAAATAAAAATCCTCGACAGCTCCGTAACCCCGAACGACTAGAAAAGCTGAAAATCGTGAGCTATAGGTCACGCCGCGCCAAATGTGCTCCAAAAATAAAAATCCCGGACAGTCCCGAAACCCCGAACGACTAGAAAAGCTGAAAATCGTGAGCTATAGGTCACGCCGCCAAATGTGCTCCAAAAATAAAAATCCTCGATCGCTCCGAAACCCCGAACGACTAGAAAAGCTGAAAATCGTGAGCTATAGGTCACGCCGCCAAATGTGCTCCAAAAATAAAAATCCCGACACAGCTCCGTAACCCCGAACGACTAGAAAAGCTGAAAATCGTGAGCTATAGGTCACGCTTTCGCCAAATGTGCTCCAAAAATAAAAATCCTCGATAGGTCCGTAAACCCCGAAACGACTAGAAAAGCTGAAAATCGTGAGCTATAGGTCACGCCGCCAAATGTGCTCCAAAAATAAAAATCCTCGACAGCCCCGTAACCCCGAACGACTAGAAAAGCTGAAAATCGTGAGCTATAGGTCACGCCGCCAAATGTGCTCCAAAAATAAAAATCCCGACAGCCCCGAAACCCCGAACGACTAGAAAAGCTGAAAATCGTGAGCTATAGGTCACGCCGCCAAATGTGCTCCAAAAATAAAAATCCCGGACAGCTCCGTAACCCCGAACGACTAGAAAAGCTGAAAATCGTGAGCTATAGGTCACGCTTTCGCCAAATGTGCTCCAAAAATAAAAATCCTCGACAGCTCCGAACCCCTCGAACGACTAGAAAAGCTGAAAATCGTGAGCTATAGGTCACGCTTTCGCCAAATGTGCTCCAAAATAAAAATCCTCGCACAGTCCCGAAACCCCGAACGACTAGAAAAGCTGAAAATCGTGAGCTATAGGTCACGCCGCCAAATGTGCTCCAAAAATAAAAATCCCCGACAGCTCCGAAACCCCGAACGACTAGAAAAGCTGAAAATCGTGAGCTATAGGTCACGCTTTCGCCAAATGTGCTCCAAAAATAAAAATCCTGACAGCTCCGAAAACCCCGAACGACTAGAAAAGCTGAAAATCGTGAGCTATAGGTCACGCCGCCAAATGTGCTCCAAAAATAAAAATCCCGAGACAGTCCGAAAACCCCGAACGACTAGAAAAGCTGAAAATCGTGAGCTATAGGTCACGCTTTCGCCAAATGTGCTCCAAAAATAAAAATCCCGACAGCTCCGTAACCCCGAACGACTAGAAAAGCTGAAAATCGTGAGCTATAGGTCACGCCGCCCAAATGTGCTCCAAAAATAAAAATCCCTGACAGCTCCGTAAACCCTGAACGACTAGAAAAGCTGAAAATCGTGAGCTATAGGTCACGCCGCCAAATGTGCTCCAAAATAAAAATCCCGCACAGCCCGAAAACCCGAAACGACTAGAAAAGCTGAAAATCGTGAGCTATAGGTCACGCTTTCGGCCAAATGTGCTCCGAAAAATAAAAATCCCCTCGACAGTCCGTAAACCCGAACGACTAGAAAAGCTGAAAATCGTGAGCTATAGGTCACGCTTTCGCCAAATGTGCTCCAAAAATAAAAATCCCTGACAGCTCCGAGAACCCCGAACGACTAGAAAAGCTGAAAATCGTGAGCTATAGGTCACGCCGCCAAAATGTGCTCCAAAAATAAAAATCCCGACACGCTCCGTGCTCCAACCCCGAACGACTAGAAAAGCTGAAAATCGTGAGCTATAGGTCACGCTTTCGCCAAATGTGCTCCAAAAATAAAAATCCCCGACAGCCCCGAAACCCCGAACGACTAGAAAAGCTGAAAATCGTGAGCTATAGGTCACGCCGCCAAATGTGCTCCAAAAATAAAAATCCTCGACAGCCCGAACCCCGAACGACTAGAAAAGCTGAAAATCGTGAGCTATAGGTCACGCCGCCAAATGTGCTCCAAAAATAAAAATCCCCGACACAGCTCCGTAACCCCGAACGACTAGAAAAGCTGAAAATCGTGAGCTATAGGTCACGCTTTCGCCAAATGTGCTCCAAAAATAAAAATCCCACACAGGTCCGTAACCCCGAACGACTAGAAAAGCTGAAAATCGTGAGCTATAGGTCACGCTTTCGCCAAATGTGCTCCAAAAATAAAAATCCCGACAGCTCCGTAAACCCCGAACGACTAGAAAAGCTGAAAATCGTGAGCTATAGGTCACGCCGCCAAAATGTGCTCCAAAAATAAAAATCCTCGACACACAGCTCCGAAACCCCGAACGACGAGAAAAGCTGAAAATCGTGAGCTATAGGCCACGCTTTCGGGCAAGTGTGCTCCGAAAAATAAAAATCCCTCGAGTGCTCCGGTAACCCCGGAACGACTAGAAAAGCTGAAACCCGTGAGCAATAGGTCACGCTTTCGGGCAAAGGTGCTCCGAAAAATAAAAATCCCGACAGCCCGTAACCCCGGAACGACTAGAAAAGCTGAAAATCGTGAGCTATAGGTCACGCTTTCGGCCAAATGTGCTCCGAAAAATAAAAATCCCTGGACTGCTCCGGTAACCCCGAAACGACTAGAAAAGCTGAAAATCGTGAGCTATAGGTCACGCTTTCGCCAAATGTGCTCCGAAAAATAAAAATCCTCGACAGTCCGAAACCCCGAACGACTAGAAAAGCTGAAAATCGTGAGCTATAGGTCACGCCGCCAAATGTGCTCCAAAAATAAAAATCCCGACACAGTCCGAAACCCTAACGACTAGAAAAGCTGAAAATCGTGAGCTATAGGTCACGCTTTCGCCAAATGTGCTCCAAAAATAAAAATCCTCGACAGTCCCGAAACCCCGAACGACTAGAAAAGCTGAAAATCGTGAGCTATAGGTCACGCTTTCGCCAAATGTGCTCCAAAAATAAAAATCCTCGCACAGCCCGAAACCCCGAACGACTAGAAAAGCTGAAAATCGTGAGCTATAGGTCACGCTTTCGCCAAATGTGCTCCAAAAATAAAAAAATCCCCGGACAGCGACTCCGAACCCCGAACGACCAGAAAAGCTGAAAATCGTGAGCTATAGGTCACGCTTTCGCCCAAATGTGCTCCGAAAAATAAAAATAAAAATCCCGCACAGTCCGAAACCCCGAACGACTAGAAAAGCTGAAAATCGTGAGCTATAGGTCACGCTTTCGCCAAATGTGCTCCAAAAATAAAAATCCCGACTCGTCCGTAACCCCGAACGACTAGAAAAGCTGAAAATCGTGAGCTATAGGTCACGCTTTCGCCAAATGTGCTCCAAAAATAAAAATCCCGACAGCCCGAAACCCCGAACGACTAGAAAAGCTAAAAATCGTGAGCTATAGGTCACGCTTTCGCCAAATGTGCTCCAAAAATAAAAATCCTCGACAGTCCGTAACCCCGAACGACTAGAAAAGCTGAAAATCGTGAGCTATAGGTCACGCTTTCGCCAAATGTGCTCCAAAAATAAAAATCCCGGACAGCCCCGAAACCCCGAACGACTAGAAAAGCTGAAAATCGTGAGCTATAGGTCACGCTTTCGCCAAATGTGCTCCAAAAATAAAAATCCTCGCACAGCCCGAAACCCCGAACGACTAGAAAAGCTGAAAATCGTGAGCTATAGGTCACGCTTTCGCCAAATGTGCTCCTCCAAAAATAAAAATCCTGACAGTCCGAAACCCCGAACGACTAGAAAAGCTGAAAATCGTGAGCTATAGGTCACGCCGCCAAATGTGCTCCAAAATAAAAATCCTCGACAGTCCGAAACCCCGAACGACTAGAAAAGCTGAAAATCGTGAGCTATAGGTCACGCCGCCAAATGTGCTCCAAAAATAAAAATCCTGACAGCCCGTAACCCCGAACGACTAGAAAAGCTGAAAATCGTGAGCTATAGGTCACGCCGCCAAATGTGCTCCAAAAATAAAAATCCCGACAGCTCCGAAACCCCGAACGACTAGAAAAGCTGAAAATCGTGAGCTATAGGTCACGCCGCCAAATGTGCTCCAAAAATAAAAATCCCCGACTGCCCGTAACCCCCGAACGACTAGAAAAGCTGAAAATCGTGAGCTATAGGTCACGCTTTCGCCAAATGTGCTCCAAAAATAAAAATCCTGGACAGCCCCGAACCCCGAACGACTAGAAAAGCTAAAAATCGTGAGCTATAGGTCACGCCGCCAAATGTGCTCCAAAAATAAAAATCCCGCACAGTCCCGAAACCCCGAACGACTAGAAAAGCTAAAATCGTGAGCTATAGGTCACGCTTTCGCCAAATGTGCTCCAAAAATAAAAATCCTCGACAGCTCCGTAACCCCGAACGACTAGAAAAGCTGAAAATCGTGAGCTATAGGTCACGCTTTCGCCAAATGTGCTCCAAAAATAAAAATCCCGACATGCTCCGAAACCCCGAACGACTAGAAAAGCTAAAAATCGTGAGCTATAGGTCACGCCGCCAAATGTGCTCCAAAAATAAAAATCCCTTGACAGTCCGTAACCCCGAACGACTAGAAAAGCTGAAAATCGTGAGCTATAGGTCACGCCGCCAAATGTGCTCCAAAAATAAAAATCCCCGGACAGCTCCGAAACCCCGAACGACTAGAAAAGCTGAAAATCGTGAGCTATAGGTCACGCCGCCAAATGTGCTCCAAAAATAAAAATCCCCGACAGCCCGTAAACCCGAACGACTAGAAAAGCTGAAAATCGTGAGCTATAGGTCACGCTTTCGCCAAATGTGCTCCAAAAATAAAAATCTCGACAGTCCGTAACCCCGAACGACTAGAAAAGCTGAAAATCGTGAGCTATAGGTCACGCTTTCGCCAAATGTGCTCCAAAAATAAAAATCCCTGACAGCCCGAAACCCCGAACGACTAGAAAAGCTGAAAATCGTGAGCTATAGGTCACGCTTTCGCCAAATGTGCTCCAAAAATAAAAATCCCTGACAGGTCCGTAACCCCGAACGACTAGAAAAGCTGAAAATCGTGAGCTATAGGTCACGCCGCCAAATGTGCTCCAAAAATAAAAATCCCCGCACAGCCCCGAAACCCCGAACGACTAGAAAAGCTAAAAATCGTGAGCTATAGGTCACGCTTTCGGCCAAATGTGCTCCGAAAAATAAAAATCCCTGGACTGCTCCGGTAACCACAGAACGACTAGAAAAGCTGAAAATCGTGAGCTATAGGTCACGCTTTCGGCCAAATGTGCTTCCAAAAATAAAAATCCGACTAGAAAAGACAATCGTCCGAAACCCCGAACGACTAGAAAAGCTGAAAATCGTGAGCTATAGGTCACGCCGCCAAATGTGCTCCAAAAATAAAAATCCCGACACGTCCGAACCCCGAACGACTAGAAAAGCTGAAAATCGTGAGCTATAGGTCACGCCGCCAAATGTGCTCCAAAAATAAAAATCCCGACAGCTCCGTAACCCCGAACGACTAGAAAAGCTGAAAATCGTGAGCTATAGGTCACGCCGCCAAATGTGCTCCAAAAATAAAATCCTCGCACAGTCCGAAACCCCGAACGACTAGAAAAGCTGAAAATCGTGAGCTATAGGTCACGCTTTCGCCAAATGTGCTCCAAAAATAAAAATCCTCGACAGCCCGTAAACCCCGAACGACTAGAAAAGCTGAAAATCGTGAGCTATAGGTCACGCCGCCAAATGTGCTCCAAAAATAAAAATCCTCGACAGCTCCGAACCCCGAACGACTAGAAAAGCTGAAAATCGTGAGCTATAGGTCACGCTTTCGCCAAATGTGCTCCAAAAATAAAAATCCTCGACAGTCCCCGAAACCCCGAACGACTAGAAAAGCTGAAAATCGTGAGCTATAGGTCACGCCGCCAAATGTGCTCCAAAAATAAAAATCCTCGACAGCCCGAAACCCCGAACGACTAGAAAAGCTGAAAATCGTGAGCTATAGGTCACGCTTTCGCCAAATGTGCTCCAAAAATAAAAATCCCGCACAGTCCCGAAAACCCCCGAACGACTAGAAAAGCTGAAAATCGTGAGCTATAGGTCACGCTTTCGCCAAATGTGCTCCAAAAATAAAAATCCTCGACACAGTCCCGAACCCCGAACGACTAGAAAAGCTGAAAATCGTGAGCTATAGGTCACGCCGCCAAATGTGCTCCAAAAATAAAAATCCTCGACAGGTCCGAAACCCCTGAACGACTAGAAAAGCTGAAAATCGTGAGCTATAGGTCACGCTTTCGGCCAAATGTGCTCCAAAAATAAAAATCCCTAGACAGTCCGTAACCCCGAACGACTAGAAAAGCTGAAAATCGTGAGCTATAGGTCACGCCGCCAAATGTGCTCCAAAAATAAAAATCCCAGACAGTCCGTAACCCCGAACGACTAGAAAAGCTGAAAATCGTGAGCTATAGGTCACGCCGCCAAATGTGCTCCAAAAATAAAAATCCTGACAGGTCCGTAAACCCCGAACGACTAGAAAAGCTGAAAATCGTGAGCTATAGGTCACGCTTTCGCCAAATGTGCTCCAAAAATAAAAATCCCGACTGCCCGAAACCCCGAACGACTAGAAAAGCTGAAAATCGTGAGCTATAGGTCACGCTTTCGCCAAATGTGCTCCAAAAATAAAAATCCCCGATTGGTCCGAAACCCCGAACGACTAGAAAAGCTGAAAATCGTGAGCTATAGGTCACGCTTTCGCCAAATGTGCTCCAAAAATAAAAATCCCGCGACAGGTCCGTAACCCCGAACGACTAGAAAAGCTGAAAATCGTGAGCTATAGGTCACGCCGCCAAAATGTGCTCCAAAAATAAAAATCCTCGATCCCGAACCCCGAACGACTAGAAAAGCTGAAAATCGTGAGCTATAGGTCACGCTTTCGCCAAATGTGCTCCAAAAATAAAAATCCATGACACAGCTCCGTAACCCCGAACGACTAGAAAAGCTGAAAATCGTGAGCTATAGGTCACGCTTTCGCCAAATGTGCTCCAAAAATAAAAATCCATGGACAGCTCCGTAACCCCGAACGACTAGAAAAGCTGAAAATCGTGAGCTATAGGTCACGCCGCCAAATGTGCTCCAAAAATAAAAATCCTCGACAGCTCCGAAACCCCGAACGACTAGAAAAGCTGAAAATCGTGAGCTATAGGTCACGCTTTCGCCAAATGTGCTCCAAAAATAAAAATCCTCGACAGTCCGTAACCCCGAACGACTAGAAAAGCTGAAAATCGTGAGCTATAGGTCACGCTTTCGCCAAATGTGCTCCAAAAATAAAAATCCCCGCACAGCCCCGAAACCCCGAACGACTAGAAAAGCTGAAAATCGTGAGCTATAGGTCACGCTTTCCAAATGTGCTCCAAAAATAAAAATCCTCGACAGCCCGAAACCCGAACGACTAGAAAAGCTGAAAATCGTGAGCTATAGGTCACGCCGCCAAATGTGCTCCAAAAATAAAAATCCCGGACAGCCCGTAACCCCGAACGACTAGAAAAGCTGAAAATCGTGAGCTATAGGTCACGCTTTCGCCAAATGTGCTCCAAAAATAAAAATCCTCGCACAGTCCGAAACCCCGAACGACTAGAAAAGCTAAAATGGTGAGCTATAGGTCACGCTTTCGCCAAATGTGCTCCAAAATAAAAATCCTCAGACAGCTCCGTAACCCCGAACGACTAGAAAAGCTGAAAATCGTGAGCTATACGTCAGGCTTTCGCAAATGTGCTCCAAAAATAAAAATCCTGGACTACTCCGTAACCCCCGGAACGACTAGAAAAGCTGAAAATCGTGAGCTATAGGTCACGCTTTCCCAAATGTGCTCCGAAAAATAAAAATCCCTCGACATCGCCGAAACCCCGAACGACTAGAAAAGCTGAAAATCGTGAGCTATAGGTCACGCTTTCGGCGAAATGTGCTCCGAAAAATAAAAATCCCCGCACTGGTCCGGAAACCCCGGAACGACTAGAAAAGCTAAAATCGTGAGCTATAGGTCACGCTTTCGGCCAAATGTGCTCCGAAAATAAAAATCCCCGCACTGGTCCGGTAACCCCGGAACGACTAGAAAAGCTGAAAATCGTGAGCTATAGGTCACGCTTTCGGCCAAATGTGCTCCGAAAAATAAAAATCCCCGCACAGGTCGGTAACCCCGGAACGACTAGAAAAGCTGAAAATCGTGAGCTATAGGTCACGCCGCCCAAATGTGCTCCAAAAATAAAATCCTCGACAGCCCGAACCCCGAACGACTAGAAAAGCTGAAAATCGTGAGCTATAGGTCACGCTTTCGGCCAAATGTGCTCCAAAAATAAAAATCCCTGGACAGCTCCGGTAACCCCGGAACGACTAGAAAAGCTGAAAATCGTGAGCTATAGGTCACGCTTTCGGCCAAATGTGCTCCAAAAATAAAAATCCTCAGACTACTCGAAACCCCGAACGACTAGAAAAGCTGAAAATCGTGAGCTATAGGTCACGCCGCCAAATGTGCTCCAAAAATAAAAATCCCGACAGGTCCGTAACCCCGAACGACTAGAAAAGCTGAAAATCGTGAGCTATAGGTCACGCCGCCAAATGTGCTCCAAAAATAAAAATCCCCGCACAGGTCCGAAACCCCGAACGACTAGAAAAGCTAAAATCGTGAGCTATAGGTCACGCCGCCAAATGTGCTCCAAAAATAAAAATCCTCGACAGTCCGTAAACCCGAACGACTAGAAAAGCTGAAAATCGTGAGCTATAGGTCACGCTTTCGCCAAATGTGCTCCAAAATAAAAATCCCCGCACAGGTCCGGAAACCCCGGAACGACTAGAAAAGCTGAAAATAGTGAGCTATAGGTCACGCTTTCCCAAATGTGCTCCAAAAATAAAAATCCTCGCACAGTCCAGAAACCCGAACGACTAGAAAAGCTGAAAATCGTGAGCTATAGGTCACGCTTTCGCCAAATGTGCTCCAAAAATAAAAATCCATGGACAGCGCCGTCCGTAACCCCGAACGACTAGAAAAGCTGAAAATCGTGAGCTATAGGTCACGCCGCCAAATGTGCTCCAAAAATAAAAATCCCGACAGGTCCGTAACCCCGAACGACTAGAAAAGCTGAAAATCGTGAGCTATAGGTCACGCCGCCAAATGTGCTCCAAAAATAAAAATCCTCGACAGGTCCGTAACCCCGAACGACTAGAAAAGCTGAAAATCGTGAGCTATAGGTCACGCCGCCAAATGTGCTCCAAAAATAAAAATCCTCGACAGTCCCGAAACCCCGAACGACTAGAAAAGCTGAAAATCGTGAGCTATAGGTCACGCCGCCAAATGTGCTCCAAAAATAAAAATCCCGCATTGGTCCGAAACCCCGAACGACTAGAAAAGCTAAAATGGTGAGCTATAGGTCACGCTTTCGCCAAATGTGCTCCAAAAATAAAAATCCTCGACAGGTCCGAAACCCCGAACGACTAGAAAAGCTGAAAATCGTGAGCTATAGGTCACGCTTTCGCCAAATGTGCTCCAAAAATAAAAATCCTGACAGTGTCCGTAACCCCGAACGACTAGAAAAGCTGAAAATCGTGAGCTATAGGTCACGCCGCCAAATGTGCTCCAAAAATAAAAATCCATCGACAGCCCGTAACCCCGAACGACTAGAAAAGCTGAAAATCGTGAGCTATAGGTCACGCTTTCGCCAAATGTGCTCCAAAAATAAAAATCCCGCACAGCTCCGTAACCCCGAACGACTAGAAAAGCTGAAAATCGTGAGCTATAGGTCACGCTTTCGCCAAATGTGCTCCAAAAATAAAAATCCCGGACAGCCCCGAAACCCCGAACGACTAGAAAAGCTGAAAATCGTGAGCTATAGGTCACGCTTCCAAATGTGCTCCAAAAATAAAAATCCCCGGACAGGTCCGAAACCCCGAACGACTAGAAAAGCTGAAAATCGTGAGCTATAGGTCACGCTTTCGCCAAATGTGCTCCAAAAATAAAAATCCCCGGACAGCCCGTAACCCCGAACGACTAGAAAAGCTGAAAATCGTGAGCTATAGGTCACGCTTTCGCCAAATGTGCTCCAAAAATAAAAATCCCGGACAGCCCGAAACCCGAACGACTAGAAAAGCTGAAAATCGTGAGCTATAGGTCACGCCGCCAAATGTGCTCCAAAAATAAAAATCCTCGACAGCCCGTAACCCCGAACGACTAGAAAAGCTGAAAATCGTGAGCTATAGGTCACGCTTTCGCCAAATGTGCTCCAAAAATAAAAATCCCCGACAGGTCCGAAACCCCGAACGACTAGAAAAGCTGAAAATCGTGAGCTATAGGTCACGCTTTCGCCAAATGTGCTCCAAAAATAAAAATCCCGACAGGTCCGAAACCCCGAACGACTAGAAAAGCTGAAAATCGTGAGCTATAGGTCACGCTTTCGCCAAATGTGCTCCAAAAATAAAAATCCCGGACAGCCCCAAAAACCCCTGAACGACTAGAAAAGCTGAAAATCGTGAGCTATAGGTCACGCCGCCAAATGTGCTCCAAAAATAAAAATCCATGACAGGTCCGAAACCCCGAACGACTAGAAAAGCTGAAAATCGTGAGCTATAGGTCACGCTTTCGCCAAATGTGCTCCAAAAATAAAAATCCTGACAGCCCGTAACCCCGAACGACTAGAAAAGCTGAAAATCGTGAGCTATAGGTCACGCTTTCGCCAAATGTGCTCCAAAAATAAAAATCCCCGACAGTCCGAAAAAACCCGAACGACTAGAAAAGCTGAAAATCGTGAGCTATAGGTCACGCTTTCGCCAAATGTGCTCCAAAAATAAAAATCCCCGACAGCCTCCGTAACCCCGAACGACTAGAAAAGCTGAAAATCGTGAGCTATAGGTCACGCTTTCGCCAAATGTGCTCCAAAAATAAAAATCCCGACTAGCCCGTAAACCCCGAACGACTAGAAAAGCTGAAAATCGTGAGCTATAGGTCACGCTTTCGCCAAATGTGCTCCAAAAATAAAAATCCCGACAGGTCCGAACCCCGAACGACTAGAAAAGCTGAAAATCGTGAGCTATAGGTCACGCTTTCCCAAATGTGCTCCAAAAATAAAAATCCCCGACAGGTCCGAAACCCCGAACGACTAGAAAAGCTGAAAATCGTGAGCTATAGGTCACGCTTTCGCCAAATGTGCTCCAAAAATAAAAATCCCCGGACTCGGTCCGCCCGCAAACCCCCCGAACGACTAGAAAAGCTGAAAATCGTGAGCTATAGGTCACGCTTTCGCCAAATGTGCTCCAAAAATAAAAATCCCGGACAGTCCGAAACCCCGAACGACTAGAAAAGCTGAAAATCGTGAGCTATAGGTCACGCTTTCGCCAAATGTGCTCCAAAAATAAAAATCCCGGACAGTCCCAAACCCCGAACGACTAGAAAAGCTGAAAATCGTGAGCTATAGGTCACGCTTTCGCCAAATGTGCTCCAAAAATAAAAATCCCGGACAGGTCCGAAACCCCGAACGACTAGAAAAGCTGAAAATCGTGAGCTATAGGTCACGCTTTCGCCAAATGTGCTCCAAAAATAAAAATCCTCGACAGGTCCAAGAAACCCCGAACGACTAGAAAAGCTGAAAATCGTGAGCTATAGGTCACGCTTTCGCCAAATGTGCTCCAAAAATAAAAATCCCCGACAGTCCGAAACCCCGAACGACTAGACAAGCCAAAAATCGTGAGCTATAGGTCACGCTTTCGGCCAAATATGCTCCAAAAATAAAAATCCCTGACCGCCCGAACCCCGAACGACTAGAAAAGCTGAAAATCGTGAGCTATAGGTCACGCTTTCGGCCAAATGTGCTCCGAAAAATAAAAATCCCGACAGGTCCGGAAACCCCGAACGACTAGAAAAGCTGAAAAATCGTGAGCTATAGGTCACGCTTTCGGCAAAATATGCTCCAAAAAAAAATACCTGGACAGATCCGGTAACCCCGGAACGAGTAGAAAAGCTGAAAATCGTGAGCTATAGGTCACGCTTTCGCCAAATGTGCTCCAAAAATAAAAATCCCGACAGGTCCGGAAACCCCGAACGACTAGAAAAGCTGAAAATCGTGAGCTATAGGTCACGCTTTCGCCAAATGTGCTCCAAAAATAAAAATCCCGGACAGCCCGAACCCCGAACGACTAGAAAAGCTGAAAATCGTGAGCTATAGGTCACGCTTTCGCCAAATGTGCTCCAAAAATAAAAATCCCCGACATCGTCCGAAACCCCCGAACGACTAGAAAAGCTGAAAATCGTGAGCTATAGGTCACGCTTTCGGCCCAATGTGCTCCAAAAATAAAAATCCCTGATCAGTCCGAGAACCCCGAACGACTAGAAAAGCTGAAAATCGTGAGCTATAGGTAACGCTTTCAGCCAAATGTGCTCCAAAAATAAAAATCCCGGACAGCCCCGTAACCCCGAACGACTAGAAAAGCTGAAAATCGTGAGCTATAGGTCACGCTTTCGCCAAATGTGCTCCAAAAATAAAAATCCTCGGACAGCCCGTAACCCGAACGACTAGAAAAGCTGAAAATCGTGAGCTATAGGTCACGCTTTCGCCAAATGTGCTCCAAAAATAAAAATCCTGACCAAATGTCCGTAACCCCCGAACGACTAGAAAAGCTGAAAATCGTGAGCTATAGGTCACGCCGCCAAATGTGCTCCAAAAATAAAAATCCCGGACAGTCCGAAACCCCGAACGACTAGAAAAGCTGAAAATCGTGAGCTATAGGTCACGCTTTCGCCAAATGTGCTCCAAAAATAAAATCCCCGGACAGGTCCGTAACCCCGAACGACTAGAAAAGCTGAAAATCGTGAGCTATAGGTCACGCTTTCGCCAAATGTGCTCCAAAAATAAAAATCCCGCGACAGCCCGAACCCCGAACGACTAGAAAAGCTGAAAATCGTGAGCTATAGGTCACGCTTTCGCCAAATGTGCTCCAAAAATAAAAATCCCCGACACAGTCCGAGAACCCCGAACGACTAGAAAAGCTGAAAATCGTGAGCTATAGGTCACGCTTTCGCCAAATGTGCTCCAAAAATAAAAATCCCTCGTGACTATAGCCCAAATGTGCTCCAAAAATAACCCCGAACGACTAGAAAAGCTGAAAATCGTGAGCTATAGGTCACGCTTTCGCCAAATGTGCTCCAAAAATAAAAATCCCCGACCGCCCCGAAACCCCGAACGACTAGAAAAGCTGAAAATCGTGAGCTATAGGTCACGCTTTCGCCAAATGTGCTCCAAAAATAAAAATCCCCGACAGGTCCGTAACCCCGAACGACTAGAAAAGCTGAAAATCGTGAGCTATAGGTCACGCTTTCGCCAAATGTGCTCCAAAATAAAAATCCCGGACAGCCCAAAACCCCGAACGACTAGAAAAGCGAAAAATCGTGAGCTATAGGTCACGCTTTCGCCAAATGTGCTCCAAAAATAAAAATCCCGGACAGCCCGTAAACCCCGAACGACTAGAAAAGCTGAAAATCGTGAGCTATAGGTCACGCTTTCGCCAAATGTGCTCCAAAAATAAAAATCCTCGGACAGGCCCCGTAACCCCGAACGACTAGAAAAGCTGAAAATCGTGAGCTATAGGTCACGCTTTCGCCAAATGTGCTCCAAAAATAAAAATCCCGGACAGCCCGTAACCCCGAACGACTAGAAAAGCTGAAAATCGTGAGCTATAGGTCACGCTTTCGCCAAATGTGCTCCAAAAATAAAAATCCCCGACTAGCCCGAAACCCCGAACGACTAGAAAAGCTGAAAATCGTGAGCTATAGGTCACGCTTTCCCAAATGTGCTCCAAAAATAAAAATCCTCGACAGGTCCGAAACCCCGAACGACAAGAAAAGCTGAAAATCGTGAGCTATAGGTCACGCTTTCGGCCAAATGTGCTCCAAAAATAAAAATCCCCGGACAGGTCCGGTAACCCTGTAACGACTAGAAAAGCTGAAAATCGTGAGCTATAGGTCACGCTTTCGGCCAAATGTGCTCCAAAAAATAAAAATCCCTGCGCAGGTCCGGTAACCCCGGAACGACTAGAAAAGCTGAAAATCGTGAGCTATAGGTCACGCTTTCGGCCAAATGTGCTCCGAAAAATAAAAATCCTGACAGACAGTCCGAAACCCGAACGACTAGACAAGCCGAAAATCGTGAGCTATAGGTCACGCTTTCGGCCAAATATGCTCCAAAAAAATAAAAATCCCGGACACAGTCCCAGAACCCGAAACGACTAGAAAAGCTGAAAATCGTGAGCTATAGGTCACGCCGCCAAATGTGCTCCAAAAATAAAAATCCCGACAGCCCGAAACCCGAACGACTAGAAAAGCTGAAAATCGTGAGCTATAGGTCACGCTTTGGCCAAATGTGCTCCAAAAATAAAATCCCTGACAGGCCCCGTAACCCCGAACGACTAGAAAAGCTGAAAATCGTGAGCTATAGGTCACGCTTTTCGCCAAATGTGCTCCAAAAATAAAAATCCCGGACAGTCCCAAAACCCCGAACGACTAGAAAAGCTGAAAATCGTGAGCTATAGGTCACGCTTTCGCCAAATGTGCTCCAAAAATAAAAATCCTCGGACAGTCCGTAAAACCCGAACGACTAGAAAAGCTGAAAATCGTGAGCTATAGGTCACGCTTTCGCCAAATGTGCTCCAAAAATAAAAATCCTCGGACAGCCCCGTAACCCCGAACGACTAGAAAAGCTGAAAATCGTGAGCTATAGGTCACGCTTTCGCCAAATGTGCTCCAAAAATAAAAATCCCGGACACAGGCCCGTAAACCCCGAACGACTAGAAAAGCTGAAAATCGTGAGCTATAGGTCACGCTTTCGCCAAATGTGCTCCAAAAATAAAAATCCCGGACAGCCCGAAACCCTAAACGACTAGAAAAGCTGAAAATCGTGAGCTATAGGTCACGCTTTCGCCAAATGTGCTCCAAAAATAAAAATCCCCGAGACAGCCCGAAAACCCGAACGACTAGAAAAGCTGAAAATCGTGAGCTATAGGTCACGCTTTCGCCAAATGTGCTCCAAAAATAAAAATCCTGACAGCCCCGAAACCCCGAACGACTAGAAAAGCTGAAAATCGTGAGCTATTGGTCACGCTTTCGCCAAATGTGCTCCGAAAAATAAAAATCCATGGACTGCTCCGGTAACCCAGAACGACAAGAAAAGCTGAAAATCGTGAGCTATAGGTCACGCTTTCGCCCAAATGTGCTCCAAAAATAAAAATCCCAGACACAGCCCGAGAAACCCGAACGACTAGAAAAGCTGAAAATCGTGAGCTATAGGTCACGCTTTCGCCAAATGTGCTCCAAAAATAAAATTCCTCGGATCGCCCGTAACCCCGAACGACTAGAAAAGCTGAAAATCGTGAGCTATAGGTCACGCTTTCGGCCAAATGTGCTCCAAAAATAAAAATCCCGGACAGCCCCGAAACCCCGAACGACTAGAAAAGCTGAAAATCGTGAGCTATAGGTCACGCTTTCGCCAAATGTGCTAAAAATCCCTGACAGTCCGAACCCCGAACGACTAGAAAAGCTGAAAATCGTGAGCTATAGGTCACGCCGCCAAATGTGCTCCAAAATAAAATCCTTGACAGGTCCGTAACCCCGAACGACTAGAAAAGCTGAAAATCGTGAGCTATAGGTCACGCTTTCGCCAAATGTGCTCCAAAAATAAAAATCCATGGACTGCTCCGGTAACCCCCGAACGACTAGAAAAGCTAAAAATCGTGAGCTATAGGTCACGCTTTCAAAATGTGCTCCAAAAATAAAAATCCCTGGACTGCTCCGGTAACCCAGAACGACTAGAAAAGCTGAAAATCGTGAGCTATAGGTCACGCTTTCGCCAAATGTGCTCCAAAAATAAAATTGCTCGACAGCCCGAAAACCCGAACGACTAGAAAAGCTGAAAATCGTGAGCTATAGGTCACGCCTTCGCCAAATGTGCTCCAAAAATAAAAATCCCGGACAGACCTAGTAACCCCGAACGACTAGAAAAGCTGAAAATCGTGAGCTATAGGTCACGCTTTCGCCAAATGTGCTCTAAAAATAAAAATCCCCGGACAGCCCGAACCCCGAACGACTAGAAAAGCTGAAAATCGTGAGCTATAGGTCACGCTTTCGGCCAAATGTGCTCCGAAAAATAAAAATCCCCGTACTGGTCCGGTAACCCCGGAACGACTAGAAAAGCTGAAAATCGTGAGCTATAGGTCACGCTTTCGCCAAATGTGCTCCAAAAATAAAAATCCTCCTGACAGCCCAGAACCCCGAACGACTAGAAAAGCTGAAAATCGTGAGCTATAGGTCACGCTTTCGCCAAATGTGCTACGAAAAATAAAAATCCCGGACAGGCCCGTAACCCCGAACGACTAGAAAAGCTGAAAATCGTGAGCTATAGGTCACGCTTTCGCCAAATGTGCTCCAAAAATAAAAATTCCCAGATCGCCCGTAAAACCCGAACGACTAGAAAAGCTGAAAATCGTGAGCTATAGGTCACGCTTTCGCCAAATGTGCTCCAAAATAAAAATCCCGGACTGCCCGAAAACCCCGAACGACTAGAAAAGCTAAAATCGTGAGCTATAGGTCACGCTTTCGCCAAATGTGCTCCAAAAATAAAATCCCCTGACAGTCCGTAACCCCGAACGACTAGAAAAGCTGAAAATCGTGAGCTATAGGTCACGCTTTCGCCAAATGTGCTCTGAAAAATAAAAATCCCAGACAGGCCGAGAACCCCGAACGACTAGAGAAGCTGAAAATCGTGAGCTATAGGTCACGCTTTTCGCCAAATGTACTCCAAAAAATAAAAATCCTCGGACAGGCCCAAGAACCCCGAACGACTAGAAAAGCTGAAAATCGTGAGCTATAGGTCACGCTTTCGCCAAATGTGCTCCAAAAATAAAATTCCCGGACCGCCCCGAGAACCCCGAACGACTAGAAAAGCTGAAAATCGTGAGCTATAGGTCACGCTTTCGCCAAATGTGCTCCAAAAATAAAAATCGCGGACTGCCCGAAACCCCGGAACGACTAGAAAAGCTGAAAATCGTGAGCTATAGGTCACGCTTTCGCAAAATGTGCTCCAAAAATAAAAATCCCCGACAGCCCCGTAACCCCGGAACGACTAGAAAAGCTGAAAATCGTGAGCTATAGGTCACGCTTTCGGCCAAATGTGCTCCGAAAAATAAAAATCCCCGGACTGGCCCGGTAAACCCGGAACGACTAGAAAAGCTGAAAATCGTGAGCTATAGGTCACTCTTTCGGCCAAATGTGCTCCAAAAATAAAAATCCCTGCACAGGTCCGGTAACCCCGGAACGACTAGAAAAGCTGAAAATTGTGAGCTATAGGTCACGCTTTCGGCAAATGTGCTCCGAAAAATAAAAATCCCTGGACCGGCCCGGTAACCCCGGAACGACTAGAAAAGCTGAAAATCGTGAGCTATAGGTCACGCTTTCGGCCAAATGTGCTCCAAAAATAAAAATCCCTGACCGCCCAAAACCCCGAACGACTAGAAAAGCTGAAAATCGTGAGCTATAGGTCACGCTTTCGCCAAATGTGCTCCAAAAATAAAAATGCCCGGACAGCCCCGGAACCCGAACGACTAGAAAAGCTGAAAATCGTGAGCTATAGGTCACGCCGCCAAATGTGCTCCAAAAATAAAAATCCCAGACAGGTCCGAAACCCGAACGACTAGAAAAGCTGAAAATCGTGAGCTATAGGTCACGCTTTCGCCAAATGTGCTCGAAAATAAAAATCCCGGACAGCCCGAAACCCCGAACGACTAGAAAAGCTGAAAATCGTGAGCTATAGGTCACGCTTTCGGCCAAATGTGCTCCTAAAAATAAAAATCCCGGACAGGCCGGTAACCCGAAACGACTAGAAAAGCTGAAAATCGTGAGCTATAGGTCACGCTTTCGCCAAATGTGCTAGGAAAAATAAAAATCCTGACAGCCCGTGAACCCCGAACGACTAGAAAAGCTGAAAATCGTGAGCTATAGGTCACGCTTTCGCCAAATGTGCTCCAAAAATAAAATCCCGGACAGCCCCCGTAACCCCGAACGACTAGAAAAGCTGAAAATCGTGAGCTATAGGTCACGCTTTCGCCAAATGTGCTCCAAAAATAAAAATGCCGGACTGGCCCGAGAACCCGAACGACTAGAAAAGCTGAAAATCGTGAGCTATAGGTCACGCTTTCGCCAAATGTGCTACTAAAAATAAAAATCCTCGACACCCGGTAACCCCGAACGACTAGAAAAGCTGAAAATTGTGAGCTATAGGTCACGCTTTCGCCAAATGTGCTCCAAAATAAAAAACCCCGACTGGCCCGAAACCCCGAACGACTAGAAAAGCTGAAAATCGTGAGCTATAGGTCACGCTTTCGCCAAATGTGCTCCAAAAATAAAAATCCCAGGACAGGTCCGAAACCCGAACGACTAGAAAAGCTGAAAATCGTGAGCTATAGGTCACTCTTTTTCGCCAAATGTGCTCCAAAAATAAAAATCCCTGACAGCCCGAAAAACCCGAACGACTAGAAAAGCTGAAAATCGTGAGCTATAGGTCACTCTTTCGCCAAATGTGCTCCAAAAATAAAATTCCCGACAGCCCGAAACCCCGAACGACTAGAAAAGCTGAAAATCGTGAGCTATAGGTCACTCTTTCGCCAAATGTGCTCCAAAAATAAAAATCCCAGACTGGCCCGGTAACCCCGAACGACTAGAAAAGCTGAAAATTGTGAGCTATAGGTCACGCTTTCGGCCAAATGTGCTCCGAAAAATAAAAATCCCCAGACTGGCCCGGTAACCCCGGAACGACTAGAAAAGCTGAAAATCGTGAGCTATAGGTCACGCTTTCGGCCAAATGTGCTCCGAAAAATAAAAATCCCTGGACTGCTCCGGTAACCCCGGAACGACTAGAAAAGCTGAAAATTGTGAGCTATAGGTCACGCTTTCGGCCCAATGTGCTCCAAACATTAAAAATCCCCGATCAGCCCCTAAAACCCGAAACGACTAGAAAAGCTGAAAATCGTGAGCTATAGGCCACGCTTTCGCCAAATGTGCTCCAAAAATAAAATTCCCGATCGCCCAGAACCCCGAACGACTAGAAAAGCTGAAAATCGTGAGCTATAGGTCACGCTTTCGACCAAATGTGCTCCGAAAAATAAAAATCCCTGGACTGCTCCAGTAACCCCAGAACGACTAGAAAAGCTGAAAATTGTGAGCTATAGGTCACGCTTTCAGCCCAATGTGCTCCAAACATTAAAAATCCTCGATCGTCCCGAACCCCGAACGACTAGAAAAGCTGAAAATCGTGAGCTATAGGTCACGCTTTCGCAAATGTGCTCCAAAAATAAAAATCCCCAGATCGCCCGTAACCCCGAACGACTAGAAAAGCTGAAAATTGTGAGCTATAGGTCACTCTTTCGCCAAATGTGCTCAAAAATAAAAATCCTCGCATCGCCCCGAAACCCGAACGACTAGAAAAGCTGAAAATCGTGAGCTATAGGTCACGCTTTCGCCAAATGTGCTCCAAAAATAAAATGCCCGACTCGCCCGAAACCCCCGAACGACTAGAAAAGCTGAAAATCGTGAGCTATAGGTCACGCTTTCGCCAAATGTGCTACAAAAATAAAAATCCTCGATCGGCCCGTAACCCCGAACGACTAGAAAAGCTGAAAATTGTGAGCTATAGGTCACTCTTTCGCCAAATGTGCTAGAAAAATAAAAATCCCCGATCGCCCGAAACCCCCGAACGACTAGAAAAGCTGAAAATCGTGAGCTATAGGTCACGCTTTCGCCAAATGTGCTCAAAAATAAAATTTCCCGATCGCCCGAAACCCCGAACGACTAGAAAAGCTGAAAATCGTGAGCTATAGGTCACTTTTCGCCAAATGTGCTCCAAAAATAAAATTGCCCGACGCCCGATAACCCCGAACGACTAGAAAAGCTGAAAATCGTGAGCTATAGGTCACGCTTTCGCCAAATGTGCTCTGAAAATAAAAATCCCCGGACAGCCTGAAACCCCGAACGACTAGAAAAGCTGAAAATCGTGAGCTATAGGTCACGCTTTCGCCAAATGTGCTCCAAAAATAAAAATCCTCGATCGACCGAACCCCGAACGACTAGAAAAGCTGAAAATCGTGAGCTATAGGTCACGCTTTTCGCCAAAATGTACTCCAAAAATAAAAATTCCCAGACAGGCCGAAAAAACCCGAACGACTAGAAAAGCTGAAAATCGTGAGCTATAGGTCACTCTTTCGCCAAATGTGCTACGAAAAATAAAAATCTCGACTGGCCCGAAACCCCGAACGACTAGAAAAGCTGAAAATTGTGAGCTATAGGTCACTCTTTCGGCCAAATGTGCTACGAAAAATAAAAATCCCCAGACTGGCCCTGTAACCCCGGAACGACTAGAAAAGCTGAAAATCGTGAGCTATAGGTCACTCTTTCGGCCAAATGTGCTACGAAAAATACAAATTCCCAGACTGGCCCAGTAAACCCGGAACGACTAGAAAAGCTGAAAATCGTGAGCTATAGGTCACTCTTTCGCCCAAATGTGCTACTAAAAATAAAAATCCCCGGACTGGCCCGGTAACCCCGGAACGACTAGAAAAGCTGAAAATTGTGAGCAATAGGTCACTCTTTCGGCCAAATGTGCTACGAAAAATAAAAAACCCCGGACTGGCCCAGTAACCCCGGAACGCCTAGAAAAGCTGAAAATCGTGAGATATAGGTCACTCTTTCGGCAAAATGTGCTACGAAAAATAAAAATCCCCAGACTGGCCCTGTAACCCCGGAACGACTAGAAAAGCTGAAAATCGTGAGCTATAGGTCACTCTTTCGCCAAATGTGCTACGAAAAATAAAAATCCCAGATGTCCAAGAAACCCGAACGACTAGAAAAGCTGAAAATCGTGAGCTATAGGTCACTCTTTCGGCCAAATGTGCTACAAAAAATACAATGCCCGGACTGGCCCAGTAACCCCGGAACGACTAGAAAAGCTGAAAATCGTGAGCTATAGGTCACTCTTTCGCCCAAATGTGCTACTAAAAATAAAAATCCCCGAACTGGCCCGGTAACCCCGGAACGACTAGAAAAGCTGAAAATTGTGAGCAATAGGTCACTCTTTCGGCCAAATGTGCTAGGAAAAATAAAAAACCCCGGACTGGCCCAGTAACCCCGGAACGACTAGAAAAGCTGAAAATCGTGAGCAATAGGTCACTCTTTCGGCCAAATGTGCTACGAAAAATAAAATTTCCCGGACTGGCCCAGTAACCCCGGAACGACTAGAAAAGCTGAAAATCGTGAGCTATAGTTCACTCTTTCGGCCAAATGTGCTACGAAAAATAAAATTGCCCGACAGCCCGAAACCCGAACGACTAGAAAAGCTGAAAATCGTGAGCTATAGGTCACTCTTTCGCCAAATGTGCTCTGAAAACTAAAAATCCTCAGATCGGTCTGAACCCCGAACGACTAGAAAAGCTGAAAATCGTGAGCTATAGGTCACTCTTTCGGCCAAATGTGCTACAAAAAATAAAAATTCCCGGACTGGCCCAGTAACCCCGGAACGCCTAGAAAAGCTGAAAATGTGAGATATAGGTCACTCTTTCGCAAAATGTGCTCAAAAATAAAAATCCCGCATCGTCCCTCAGAACCCTAACGACTAGAAAAGCTGAAAATCGTGAGCTATAGGTCACTCTTTCGGCCAAATGTGCTACGAAAAATAAAAATTACCAGACTGGCCCAGTAAACCCGGAACGACTAGAAAAGCTGAAAATCGTGAGCTATAGGTCACTCTTTCGGCCAAATGTGCTACGAAAAATACAATTCCCGGACTGGCCCAGTAACCCCAGAACGACTAGAAAAGCTGAAAATCATGAGCTATAGGTCACTCTTTCGGCCAAATGTGCTACGAAAAATAAAGATTCCCATAGCTCACGATTTTCAGCATTTCGAGTCGTTCCAGGGTTTCCGGGCCAGTCAGGGGAGTCTTATTTTTCGTAGAACATTTGGCCGAAAGAGTGACCTATAGGTCACGATGTTCAACTTTTCTAGTCATTCCGAGGATACGGAGCATTCTGGGGATTTTTGTTTCTCGGAGCAAATTTGGCCGAAAGCGTGACCTATAGCTCACGATTTCAGCTTTTCTAATCGTTACGGGATTATCGGAGCAATCCGGGGATTTTTACTTTTCGGAGCACATTTCCACAAAAGCGTGACTTATAGCTAATGATTTTCACCTTTTCTAATCGTTTTGATGTTACCGGAGGATTCAAGGGATTTTTGTCACTTCACATTTGGCCGAAAGGGTGACCCATAGCTCAAGATTTTCCGCTTTTCTAGTCGTTTTAGGGTTACTGCAGGACTCCGGGGATTTATTTCCGCATCACATTTGACCAAAAGCGTTACCTATAGCTCACGATTTTCAGTTTTTCTAGTCGTTCAAGGGTTACCGGAGCAGTCGGGGGAATTTTGTTTCTTGGAGCAGATTTGGCCGAAAGTGTGACCTATATCTCACGATTTTCAGCTTTTCTAGTCGTTTCGTGGTTACCGAGGCAATCCGGTGATTTTATTTTTTGGAGCACATGTTGCAGAAAACGTGACCTAAAGCTCACAATTTTCAGTTTTTCCAGTCGTTCCGGAGTTACCGAAGGATTCCATGTATTTTCTTTTGCATCACATTTGGCCGAAAGCGTGACCTATAGCTCATGATTTCAGCTTTTCTAGTCGTTCCGGGGTTACTTGAGCAGTCCGGGGAATTTTTTTTCGGAGCACATTTGGCTGAAAGCGTGACCAATTGCTCACGATTTCAGCTTTTGTAGTCGTTCCTTTGTTACCGGAGCAGTCTGGGGATTTTTATTTTTCGTAGCACATTTGGCCGAAAGCATGACCTATAACTCACGATTTTCAGCTTCTCTAGTCATGCCAGGGTTACGAGAGCATGCCGACGTTTTTTTTCTAGGGGCAGATTCGGTCGAATGAGTAACCTATAGCTCACGATTTCAGCTTTTCTAGTCGTTCTGGGGTTGCCGGAGTAGTTCGGGGATTTTTGTTTTTCGGAGCACATTTGCCGAAAGCGTACCAATAGCTCACGATTTTCAGCTTTTCTAGTCATTCCGGTGTTATCAGAGCAGTTCGGGTATTTTTATTTTTCAAAGCACATTTGGCCGAAAGCGTGACCTGTAACTCCCATTTTTTAGCTTTTCTAGTCGTGCTAGGCTTACCGGAGCATTCCGACGATTTTTGCGTCTGGGGGCTAATTTGGTCGAAAGAGTGACCTGTAGCTCACGATTTCAGCTTTTCTAGTCGTTCTGAGGTTACCGGAGTAGTCGGGGTTTTTTATTTTTCGGAGTACATTTGCTGAAAGCATACCTATAGCTCACGATTTTCAACTTTTCTTGTCGTTCTAGGGTTACCGGGCCTGTCTGGGGATTTTTATTTTTCAAAGCATATTTGGCCGGAAGAGTGACCTATAGCTCACGATTTTCAGCTTTTATAGTTGTTCAAGGGTAACCGGAGCAGTCTGGGGAATTTCGTTTCTTGGAGAAGATTCGGCCAAAAGCGTACCTATAGCTCACGATTTCAGCTATTCTAGTCGTTCCGGTATTTCCAGAGCGGTCTGGATATTTTTATTTTTTGAAGCATATTTGGCCGAAAGCATGACCTATAACTCACGATTTTTCAGCTTTTCTAGTCGTGCAAGTGATACCGGAGCATTCCGACAATTTTAATTTCTTGGGGCAGATTTGGTCGAAAGCGTGAGCTATAGCTCATGATTTCAGCTTTTCTAGTCGTTCCGGGGTTACCAGAGTAGTCCGTGGATTTTTATTTTTCGAAGCACATTTGCCGAAAGCGTACCTATAGCTCAGGATTTTCTGCTTTTCTAGTCGTTCCAGAGTTACCGGAGCAGTCTGGGTATTTTATATTTTGGAACACACTTCGCCGAAAGTGTGACTTATAGCTCATGATTTTCCGCTTTTCTAGTCGTTCCAGGGTTACTTGGCCAGTCAGGAGATTTTTATTTTTCGGAGCACATTTGGCCGAAAGAGTGACCTATAGCGCACGATTTTCAACTTTTTTAGTCGTTCCAGGGTTACCGGAGCATTTGGGGGATTATTGTTTCTCGGAGCAAATTTGGTCGAAAGTGTTACCTATAGCTCACGATTTCAATTTTTCTACTCGTTCCAGGGTTAACGGAGCAGTCCAGGAATTTTTATTTTTTGGAGCACATTTGAATGAAAGTGTGACCTATAGCTCGCGATTTTCAGCTTTTCTAGTCGTTCCGGTGTTACCAGAACAATCCAGTTATTTTTATTTTTCAAAGCACATTTGGCCGAAAACGTGACCTATAACTCACGATTTTCAACTTTTCTAGTCATGCCAGGGTTACCGGAGCATTCCGACGATTTTTGTTTCTCGGGGCATATTTGGTTAAAAGCGTGACCTATAGCTCACCATTTCAACTTTTCTAGTCATTCCGGGGTTACCGTAGTAGTCCGATGATTTTTACTTTTCGGAGCACATTTGCCGAAAGCGTACGTATAGCTCACGATTTTCAGCTATCCTAGTTGTTCCAGGGTTACCGGTGCAGTCCGGCTATTTTTATATTTCGGAACACATTTGGCCGAAAGCGTGACCTATAGCTCACAATTTTTAGCTTTTCTAGTCGTTCTAGGGTTTCCGGGCAAGTCTGGAGACTCTAATTTTTCGGAGCACATTTGGCCGAAAGAGTGATCTGTAGCTCACGATGTTCAACTTTTCTAGTCGTTACGAGGTTACTGGAGCATTCCGGGGATTTTTGTTTCTCGGAGCAAATTTGGCCGAAAGCGTGACCTATAGCTCACGATTTCAGCTTGTCTAGTCGTTCCGGGGTTATCGGAGCAGTCCGGGGATTTTTATTTTTTGGAGCACATTTGTACAAAAGCGTGACTTATAGCTAACGATTTTCAACTTTTCTAAACGTTTCGATGCTACCGGAGGATTCCAGGGATTTTTGTCGCATCACATTTGGCCGAAAGGATGACCCATAGCTCGAGATTTTCTGCTTTTCTAGTTGTTCCGGGGTTACTGGACGACGCCGGGGATTTGTTTCACATCACATTTGGCCGAAAGCAAGACCTATAGCTCACGATTTTTATCTTTTCTAGTCATTCAAGGTTACTGGAGCACTCGGGGGAATTTTGTTTCTCGGGGCAGATTTGGCCGAAAGCGTGACCTATAGCTCACTATTTTCAGCTTTTCTAGTCATTTCGGGGTTACCTGGGCTGTGCGGGGATTTTTATTTCTCGAAGCATATTTGGTCGAAAGCGTGACCTATATCTCATGATTTTCAGCTTTTCTAGACGTTCCGAGGTTACTGGACCTGTCCAGGGATTTTTATTTTTCAGAGCACATTTGGCCAAAAGCGTGACCTATAGCTCACCATTTTAGCTTTTCTAGTCGTTCCGGGGTTTCCAGACTAGAGCGGCGATTTTTATTTTAAGGAGTACATTTGGACGAAAGTGTGACTTATAGCTTAAGATATTCAGCTTTTCTAGTCGTTCCGGGGTTACCGGAGTAGTCCGTGGATTTTTATTTTTCGAAGCACATTTGCCGAAAGCGTACCTATAGCTCAGGATTTTCTGCTTTTCTAGTCGTTCCAGAGTTACCGTAGCAGTCTGGGTATTTTATATTTTGGAACACATTTCGCCGAAAGTGTGACCTATAGCTCATGATTTTCAGCTTTTCTAGTCGTTCCAGGGTTACTGGGCCAGTCAGGGGATTTTTATTTTTCAGAGCACATTTGGCCGAAAGAGTGACCTATAGCGCACGATTTTCAACTTTTTTAGTCGTTCCAGGGTTACCGGAGCATTTGGGGGATTATTGTTTCTCGGAGCAAATTTCGTCGAAAGTGTTACCTATAGCTCACGATTTCAGTTTTTCTACTCGTTCCAGGGTTAACGGAGCAGTCCAGGAATTTTTATTTTTTGGAGCACATTTGCATGAAAGTGTGACCTATACCTAACGATTTTCAACTTTTCTATACATTCCGGTGTTACCGGTGGACTCCGGGGATTTTTTTCGCATCACATTTGGCCGAAAGCGTGACCTATAGCTCACGACTTTCAGCTTTTGTAGTCGTTCAAGTGTTACCGGAGCAGTCGGGGGAATTTTGTTTCTTAGAGCAGATATGGCCGAAAGCGTGACCTATAGCTCACGATTTTCAGCTTTTCTAGCCGTTTCGGGGTTACCGGGCAGTCCGGGATTTTTATTTTTCGGAGCACATTTGACTGAAAGCGTGACCTATAGCTCACGATTTTCAGCTTTTCTAGTCATTTCGGGATTACCAGACCTATCCAGGGATTTTCATTTTTCGGAGCACATTTTGCTGAAAGCGTGACCTATAGCTCACAGTTTAGCTTTTCTCGTCGTTCCGGGGTTTCTGGACTAGTGCGGGGATTTTTATTTTTCGAAGCACATTTGGTCGAAAGCGTGACCTATAGGTCACGATTTTTAGCTTTTCTAGTCGTTCCGGGGTTACCGGGCCAGTTCGGGGATTTTTAATTTTCGGAGCAAATTTGCCGAAAGCGTATGTATAGCTCACGATTTTCAGCTTTTCTAGTCGTTCCGGTGTTACCAGAACAATCCAGTTATTTTTATTTTTCAAAGCACATTTGGCCGAAAACGTGACCTATAACTCACGATTTTCAACTTTTCTAGTCATGCCAGGGTTACCGGAGCATTCCGACGATTTTTGTTTCTCGGGGCATATTTGGTTAAAAGCGTGACCTATAGCTCACCATTTCAGCTTTTCTAGTCGTTCCGGGGTTACCGTAGTAGACCTATAGCTCATGATGTTCAATTTTTCTAGTCGTTACGAGGTTACTGGAGCATTCCGGGGATTTTTGTTTCTCGGAGCAAATTTGGCTGAAAGCGTGACCTATAGCTCACGATTTCAGCTTGTCTAGTCGTTCCGGGATTATCGGAGCAGTCCGGGGATTTTTATTTTTTGGAGCACATTTGTACAAAAGCGTGACTTATAACTAACAATTTTCAACTTTTCTAAACGTTTCGATGCTACCGGAGGATTCCAGGTATTTTTGTCGCATCACATTTTGCCGAAAGGGTGACCCATAGCTCGAGATTTTCTGCTTTTCTAGTTGTTCCGGGGTTACTGGACGACGCCGGGGATTTGTTTCACATCACATTTGGCCGAAAGCAAGACCTATAGCTCACGATTTTTATCTTTTCTAGTCATTCAAGGGTTACTGGAGCACTCGGGGGAATTTTGTTTCTCGGAGCAGATTTGGCCGAAAGCATGACCTATAGCTCACTATTTTCAGCTTTTCTAGTCGTTTCGGGGTTACCGGGGCTGTGCGGGGATTTTTATTTCTCGAAGCATATTTGGTCGAAAGCGTGACCTATATCTCATGATTTTCAGCTTTTCTAGACGTTCCGAGTTTACTGGACCTGTCCAAGGATTTTTATTTTTTGGAGCACATTTGGCCGAAAGCGTGACCTATAGCACACGATATTCGGCTTTTCTAGTCATTCCTGGGTTACCGGGCCAATCCTAGGATTTTTAATTTTTGGAGCAAATTTGCCGAAAGCATATCTATAGCTCACGATTTTCAGCTTTTCTAGTTGTTCAGGTGTTACCAGAGCAATCCGGGTATTTTTATTTTTCGGAGCACATTTTCACAAAAGTGTGACTTATAGCTAACGATTTTCAGCTTTTCTAATCGTTTCGATGCTACCGGAGGATTCCAGGGATTTTTGTCGCTTCACATTTGGCCGAAAGGGTGACCCATAGCTCAAGATTTTCCGCTTTTCTAGTCTTTCCGGGGTTACTGCAGGACTCCGGGGATTTTTTTTCCGCATCACATTTGACCGAAAGCGTTACCTATAGCTCACGATTTTCAGCTTTTCTAGTCGTTTAAGGGTTACCAGAGCAGTCGGGGGAATTTTGTTTCTTGGAGCAGATTTGGCCGAAAGCGTGACCTATACCTCACGATTTTCAGCTTTTCTTGTCATTTCGTGGTTACTGAGGCAGTCCGGCGATTTTATTTTTTGGAGCACATTTTGCCGAAAACGTGACCTAAAGCTCACAATTTTCAGTTTTTCCAGTCGTTCCGGAGTTACCAAAGGATTCCAGGTATTTTCTTTCGCATCACATTTGGCCGAAAGTGTGACCTATAGCTCATGATTTCAGCTTTTCTGGTCGTTCCGGGGTTACTGGAGCAGTCCGGGGAATTTTTTTTCGGAGCACATTTGGCTGAAAGCGTGACCAATTGCTCACGATTTCAGCTTTTGTAGTCGTTCCTTTGTTACCGGAGCAATCTAGGGATTTCTATTTTTTCGGAGCATATTTTGGCCGAAATCATGACCTATAACTCACGATTTTCAGCTTTTATAGTTGTTCAAGGGTTACCGGAGCACATTTGACTGAAAGCGTGACCTATAGCTCACGATTTTCAGCTTTTCTAGTCATTCCGGGATTACCAGACCTATCCAGGGATTTTCATTTTTTGGAGCACATTTTGCCGAAAGCGTGACCTATAGCTCACAGTTTAGCTTTTCTCGTCGTTCCAGAGTTTCTGGACTAGTGCGGGGATTTTTATTTTTCGAAGCACATTTGGTCGAAAGCGTGACCTACAGCTCACGATTTTCAGCTTTTCTAGTCGTTCCAGGGTTACCGGGCCAGTCCGGGGATTTTTAATTTTCGGAGCAAATTTGCCGAAAGCGTATGTATAACTCACGATTTTCAGCTTTTCTAGTCGTTCCGGTGTTACTAGAACAATCCGGTTATTTTTATTTTTTGAAGCACATTTGGTCGAAAGCGTGACCTATAACTCACGATTTTCAACTTTTCTAGTCATGCCAGGGTTGCCGGAGCATTCCGACAATTTTTGTTTCTCGGGGCATATTTGATTAAAAGTGTGACCTATAGCTCGCCATTTCAGCTTTTCTAGTCGTTCTGGGGTTACTGTAGTAGTCCGATGTTTTTTATTTTTTGGAGCACATTTGCCGAAAGCGTATGTATAGCTCACGATTTTCAGCTATCCTAGTTGTTCCAGGGTTACCGGTGCAGTACGGCTATTTTTATATTTCGGACCACATTTGGCCGAAAGCTTGACCTATAGCTCACGATTTTCAGCTTTTCTAGTCGTTCTAGGGTTTCCAGGCCAGTCTGGAGACTCTAATTTTTCAGAGCACATTTGGCCGAAAGAGTAACCTATAGCTCACGATGTTCAACTTTTCTAGTCGTTTCAAGGTTACTGGAGCATTCCGGGGATTTTTGTTTCTCGGAGCAAATTTGGCCAAAAACGTGACCTATAGCTCACGATTTCAGCTTTTCTAGTCGTTCCGGGGTTATCGGAGCAATCCGGGGATTTTTATTTTTTGGAGCACATTTGTACAAAAGCGTGACTTATAGCTAACGATTTTCAACTTTTCTAAACGTTTTGATGCTACCGGAGGATTTCAGGGATTTTTGTCGCATCACATTTGGCCGAAAGGTTGACCCATAGCTCGAGATTTTCTGCTTTTCTAGTTGTTCCGGGGTTACTGGACGATGCCGGGGATTTGTTTCGCATCACATTTGGCCGAAAGCCAGACCAATAGCTCACAATTTTCAGCTTTTCTAGTCATTCAAGGGTTACCGGAGCACTCAGGGGAATTTTGATTCTCGGAGCAGATTTGGCCGAAAGTGTGACCTTATAGCTCACGATTTCAGCTTTTCTAGTTGTCCCGGGGTTACCGGAGCAATCCGAGAATTTTTATTTTTCGGAGCACATTTGCCCAAAAGCATGACCTATAGCTAACGATTTTCAACTTTTCTAATCGTTCCGGTGCTACCGGAGGATTCCGTGGATTTTTGTCGCATCACATTTGGCCGAAAGGTTGACCTATAGCTCAAGATTTTCCGCTTTTCTACTCGTTCCGGGGTTACTGGAGGACTCCAGGGATTTTTTTCCGCATTACATTTGGCCGAAAGCGTGACCTATAGCTCACGATTTTCAGCTTTTCTAGTCGTTCAAGGGTTACCGAAGCAGTCGGGGGAATTTTGTTTCTCGGAGCAGATTTGGCCGAAAGCGTGACCTATACTTCACGATTTTCAGCTTTTCTTGTCGTTTCGTGGTTACCAGGGCTATTCAGGTATTTTTATTCTTCGGAGTACATTTTGCCAAAAACGTGACCTAAAGATCACAATTTTCAGCTTTTCCAGTCGTCCCGGAGGTACCGGAGGATTCCAGGGATTTTCTTTCGCATCACATTTGCCCGAAAGCGTGACCTATAGCTCACAATTTCAGCTTTTCTAGTCGTTCCGGGGTTACTGGAGCTGTCCAGGGATTTTTATTTTTCGGAGCACATTTGGCCGAAAGCGTGACCAATTGCTCACGATTTTCAGCTTTTCTAGTCGTTCCTTTGTTACCGGAGCAATCCGGGGATTTTTATTTTTCGGAGCACATTTGGCTGAAAGCATGACCTGTAACTCGCAATTTTCAACTTTTTTAGTCATGCCATGGTTTCCAGAGCATTCCGACGATTTTTGTTTCTAGGGGCAGATTTGGTTGAATGCGTAACCTATAGCTCACAATTTCAGTTTTTCTAGTCGTTCCGGGGTTACCGGAGTAGTCCGGGGATTTTTATTTTTCTGGAGCACCTCTTGAGGAGCTCCACAAAAACCATGGAGCTAGCCCTCAGCCCTACATTTTTCTTGGAGCTGCTCCATGGTAGAGTAACTCCGTTTGGCTTGAAAATCATGGAGCAGATCGAGCAGTCCCAAATAGGCCCAACGAGCAATTGCAAATGGGCAACCAAGTATGCAACGAGCCTAGGCTTAATGCAATCCCTTTGATCCCCTCTTTTACTGGCCCGGTTGATATTGCTTTATAGTACCTCTGTTTTTTCAATATGTTACATTGATTTGAATATGTAAGAGGAATTCAAACAAAATGTAACACATTGAAAAAACGGAGTTATTTGTATTAGGTTAAAGTCAAATTCCAACCTAATTTGCTAGGCTAGCAAAGATCATTAATAGGTTCAAATGTAGGTTGTGTGGACGGAGGAGGTGGTCGCGCGCCAACTCACCAATGGCAAGTCGTGGTTGTCTTTATAATTTGAGAAGGTGACTCGGTTTGCTAGAGAGATGGCTTGTAACTGGGGATGCTTTGTAATACATATATACTACCTCCGTTTTTTATTCTTTACATTTGCTTTTGCACAAAAACCAAGATGCACTCACACTCCTCCCACTAACTTAATTTAACTGGACCCAAATCCTCTCTCACAAAAAAGAAATGTAAAGAACAAATTAAAAAACACCCCAATAAGGAAACGTAAAGAATAAAAAAACGGAGGTAGTATGAAAGATCTTTTTGACACCAGCTCATTAATTAGTAGAACATTTAGAAACGTTGTATTTCATCAAAATTTCAAACATTCCATGTTACAACGTTGATCAATGTCGGGGCAAACTCATGTTCAAATTAAAGATCCATATCAATCTAATTTCAGTTGATGAATTACTAGTTAATGTAAGAACCTAAAGTTAAACCTTACATAAGACAACATTAATCCACCATTTCCCAATTAAGTTCCGAGCCTGCAACCCTGCAAGTCATGAGACACTCTCAAGATCAGAGTCCAACATTCTCCTACTTGGACCATAAGCTATAAATGAGTTCCTGAATAAAACTGAAAGCGGAAACGTGTAAAAATATTTTCTTACTTTCAAAGAGAGATGCTTTAGGAAAACTCACGAAAATACTTTCGAAAAGATTTGATTTGATTTGTGTATGACCTTTCGTTAAATACTGATATACCTTGAACAAGAGGTATGTAAATTTTCAGGGTATTACACTAAGGGGGTAATTTGTTCAATTAGTATACGATACCCTCAAGGGTACATGAGGTATGTACCCCCATAACCAAAAAACCCAAAAAATACTAAAGCTCAATTTGCATAATGGGCTATTTTGGTAAGGGGGGTACATTGCTCTTGTACCCCCAAGGGTAGCATATAATTTTGATACCAAAATTAATTTTGGGATAATATAAAAGTGAAAACCCAAATTTAATTTTAAAGCCCAGGTTGAGGGGATCATCGAGGAAGACATAAGAGTGATAGGAATAAGCAACAAATGTCTAGCAATAAAACAGTTACAGCTGCAACAACACAAATGGCATAGAGTGACATTGGTCAAGCATGATGTGGGGCAACTCTCAGCAGATAGATAGATATTGATAAAATTGCAGAAACAGTTCCTCCGATCCTATTATTTTAAATGCAAAGAAAGTACTGTTATTTTAAAAGTTCTTCTATAACTAGACCCCCAGAGTCGATAAAAAATGATATCATCGAATCAACAACATGTCTTTTATTCATCATTAGACTAGTTTATCCTTAAAATACAACCAAGTGGGTTTTATTTTTCTTCTTTGGTGATCAAGGGGGTATTATTGTAGGAGTGCACAATAGGCACTTAGGTATTAAGGTGCAATATTGACTTATGTGATGCATACAAGTATATATGAGCTTGATAATACCACAAGAAAGCTTAAGTACATTCATGAAGTATATAGATAGGATCATGGCATCACGGAATACAACAACGCGTGGGTATTATTTTAGGAGTGCACAATAGGCACTTACGTACTTACACAAGAGGTAAGTATATCCCTTCAATACAATAATATAGTAGTAGTTAGGGGTGCGAATTTGTGACCCTAAGGGTCTCTTTAGTTCAACAAATTGTACACACTAATAGTAGTATGTAGTAGTCGATCATAAGTTTAGTAGTAGTAGCAGCAGCAGCAGAAGCTAGCATGCAACGGTAGTACTAGCATAGTAGCATAATCAGTTTAGAGGTCAGGGTAATTCTGCTTAACTAGACGAGCGAGTTGGAGACCATCGGGCATAGGACCCACACGACAAACAGTAAGCCCGTCTGTGATCTTCACCTTGCTAGTTCCAGTGCTGAAAATCAAGTCAAGCAGCGCACCTGCAGCCATCCCAATGAGAACACAATTCCGAACCCTGCAATTGCTCCAATTACCGTGATAGCTGCAGAAGCGATTTCGATGTCAAGCGCTACGAATCCAGCTTCTACAGCAGCAGTAAATATGTCTCCGACTCAAGACTAACTCTGCAGCTTAACGATTCATCGAATCCTTAATCGCTGCCGCAGCTTATCCTCTCGTGTATATGTCCCACACCATTACAAATGCTTGTAACAACCAAAAATACAACGCCGACTTTTCCCAAAGCTTTAAATGAGTAAGTCACCACGGATTCTCCTAGTCCCGCTTCCGCAATAATACTGTCATATACCTGACGAACATGATACATTGCAATGATATTCAGTAGGGAGATTAGATCATATACCCTCCTTTTAGTTGGGAAATTGAGGATTTACCCTCCACATCTCAATGACACGTGGGGTCATCATAAGTCACTGACACGTGGGCCAGGAGGGTAAATCCTAAATTTCCATCTAAATGGAGGGTATATGATCAATTTTCTGTATTCAGTACCACTTTTACCGTACAATATATAACCCCTACTTTTGCAAGGAACACGCCATATTAAGATTAAAATTTATCATGATATCATCTTATCATAAAACCCAAAACTAAAATGAGCTCAATCCAAAGTTCAAACCGATTCTAAGGAACCATTTTATGAAGAAATGACTCCTCTTTAGTGTTCACTATGCTCAATTCCAAGATTAAGTAAGGCCCTGTTCTTTTGGCATGCAATTATTTCAGTTTAGTTCAGCTCCAAAACTCCAAAGCTTGATAGCTTCTTATCGGAATCAAATTCCAAAACGATTCAAGTACCGTCGGAAAGTTTTTGATATAAACTTTCATTTGATTATGATATTGCTATGCTTTACATATAGTTTAGATGGTTAAAAATGGACTTCAAATCACCAAATTCAACAACTTCAATTCAGTTTAGTTCAGTTCAACAAATTGCAGCTCTTAAGAACATGGCCTAAATCCTTTCTATATCTTGACTCTTGATGAGTTGAAACATAATTTTTTGTCCCGACTTCTTTCCTTTTTAAACCTTTTGTTCGCACCGCAGCACCACAAATCTTTTTATATATAAATTGGAATAATATTACAATATTAAAAAACTGAGACAAAAATGTGTAATATGATACCTTAAACATTGTTAATTAAGCAATTAATTTATGATAGGCCTGTAAAGGGCAAGGTTTAGAGAGTAAGTTAGTTCATACCTGTAGCTTTTGGATATTATCCAATTTTTAAAAGGCCCCTAAAACCAAGCTTTGCCACCTTCTCGCAAGTACAAAGTGGGACAAGCAGAAAGCAATTGTTGTTACATGTACTATGCAAAAGTACTATCGTTAAATCTAAAGAGTAAACAAAGATTATGTTCTCTAAGTGATTCCAAAATTTCTTTTGTTTGTTCTCAGCAATGTTAAACAAATTTCAGCAATGTTAAGCAAGTACAACAAAATTTCTACAAATTTCAGTAAAGTTCAATATCTTACTATTTTCATAAACTAAAGTTAAATAACCGAGTGATTTTAATCCAACGCTTTCAAGATCGAATTTTATCAATTTAGGTTTCGAATTCCCATCGTGTGAAATTTTAATGTTAATAATAATAATAATATAAAATTATTGTAATCATTTTGAGCTCAATAATAATAATAATAATAATGATGATGATGATAATAATAATGATGATGATGATGTAGGGGCATACGTACGCTTCCACAAGATCCTCAAAAACGATTTTGTTTTCCTTGAGCCATTTTGTGAATTGATTTGGGACAAAATGCTGATACTTTTCGGCATACTCAAGCGTGGCTTTCTTATACATGCCGGCCTCAAGAGCAAGGCACTGAGCTTCCTTCTGTTGGGTGGCTGGATCGAGCCACTTTAGCTGCTTGATGAGGTCATCACTATGGTTCTTGAGCTTGTCAAGGTAGTAGAGACGGGTGTTGTAACTACGGATGAATTGGAGGGATGCTTCGATCCCTTTGGTGCAGTATTCATAGACATCCTTAGCAATATCTTGCTTAGTGGCGTCCTTCTCGGCCTCGGTCTGCGCTATCATTTCCTTTGTACTCTCAAGGATGTGGTACACCTTATCACGGGCGTCTTTGGCGTCATTGAGATACTTTTGTTGCTCTGCATATGAATTGAACTCGAGCTCTTTAAGCTTCTCCACTTCTTGTCGATGGATCAAATCGGCTACACTACTACAGAAAGGCCAATAGTAGACGGCCAATCACAGACAGTTATGTCAAACCGTCTGTGATCAACACTAACATAGACGGTTTTAATTTGGACACCGTTTGTGTTGGCGGCGTCGGAGAAAACGAGTATCACAGACGGTTCTTACCGATGAACCATCTGTGATACTTCACATCTGTGATACTGAAGTATCACAGACGGTCTATATTAAAAACCGTCTGTGATAATCCCAGATTATCACAGACAGTTTTTTATTAAAAACCGTCTGTGATAAGCTGGTTATCACAGACGGTTTTGAACAAAAAACGGTCTGTGATAATTCACATATGGTTTTTCATTAAAAACCGTCTGTGATAATGCTCGCTAGGCATTTATTGCGCTGCTCAGACCGCATCTGTCTTCATTTCGATCCAGATCTAGCTGGTGCTTTACTCTTTCGCCCAGAGGCAAGCTAGGCGATTTCAGGCCAGTTAATTTGGTAGGAGGTGGCAGATATTGAGCTTTGAAGATTCATACTTTTGTGGTTGATCTAGATATGGTTAGTAATGGATTTTATCTTTTCTTTGCATGCATTACAATTTAGATCTAAGTAATTTGGTGAGTGTTATTAATTGAAGATGGTTTGCAAAATTGTTGATTATATAATAACTATTGTGTTTGTAATATGAATTGAGCTAGCAAATTAAGCCTCAATATAATACATATGGCCGATATATATGTAGTAATAATTAGTTAATTTAATTTTTAATACTAAGTTGTTATATATGTACGTAACGTAGGACCGAAGCTGGATGTATGCCGCGAGCCGTGTGAGTGAAGAGTACATTAATGGCGTGTCTGCTTTTACAAGAGCTGCCAAGGAGGATATGTTGAATAAGGGGGTGGAATATATGTACTGTCCATGCACTAACTGCGAGAATTTAAAGATGTTTAAGAACCGAGGGCAAATTGAAGCGCATTTGATTCGAAGGGGTTTCAAAAAGGGTTATACGTGTTGGACCAGTCATGGCGAAGTGAATGATCAAATGCCGCCGGATGACATCGCTGGTGAAGTGAATGATATGCCGCCGGATGACATCGCCGGTGAAGTGAATGACATGCCGCCGGCTGATGTCGATTGTGGTTCGGATTCGGATAGGTTGCACAATGATAATCTGGATCAGATGCTTCGCGATGTAGAAGAGAACTATGATGAGAGAGAGTATGTTAAATTCCGAGGCTTGATGGAGGACTCGGAGAAACCTTTGTACACGTGCTGCAAGTACACGAGGTTGTCGGCCGTGCTTGAACTCTTGAAATTGAAGGCAAGCAACGGTTGGTCCGACAAGAGTTTCACGGCGCTGCTAGGTCTTTTAGCGGATATGCTTCCAGAGGGAAATGAGTTGCCTAAAACCACGTATAAAGCCAAGAAGGTTCTTTGTCCGTTGAGAATGGAAGTAGAAAGAATATATGCATGTCCGAACGACTGTATCCTCTACCGTAAAGAGTATGCAAACATGCATGTATGTCCAGTGTGCAACGCATCCCGATACAAACATAACAATCAATCAGATGATGGCGAGGGTACAGAGGCGAAGAAAGGACCTCCTGCTAAGGTGGCATGGTATTTTCCTATAATTCCCCGTTTGAAAAGGTTTTTTGCAAATTCAAAGGAGGCAAAACTGCTGCGTTGGCACTCGGAGGAGCGCAAGAAAGATGGAATGCTAAGACACCTTGCTGATTCCGCGCAGGGAGAAACATCGATAGGAGTTTTGCGGACTTCGTGCAGAACCAAGGAATATAAGGTTTGACTGAGTATAGATGGAATGAATCCTTTCAGTAGCATGAGCAGCCGACATAGCACATGGCCCGTGACTCTCTGCATCTATAACCTTCCTCCTTGGTTGTGTATGAAGCGAAAGTACATTTTGCTGTCGATACTTATCCAAGGGCCAAAACAACCTGGGAATGATATCGATGTGTTCCTAGCACCGTTGGTGGAAGATCTAAAAGTACTGTGGAACGAAGGGGTACAGGTATGGGATGCATACAAACGAGAGAACTTCACTCTGCGCTCCTTATTATTCTGCACCATAAATGATTATTCTGCCCTTGGTAACCTATCAGGCCATAGTACAAAAGGTGCCAAAGCTTATACTCACTGTTTAGATGGTACCGAGAGTGTGTGGCTGAGACACTCACGCAAAACCGTCTACATGCGTCACCGCCGGTTCCTTCGGAGGGCTCACTCATACCGCAAGATGAAGAAACAATTTGACGGAGAGAAGGAAGACGGTTCAGCTCCAAGGCATTTAAGGGGACACAAGGTTTATGATATGGTTATGGATTTGGATGTTGTCCTCGGAAAGGGACGTAAATTGACGGCTCATGAGAAGAACACCTGGAAGAAGAGATCAATATTTTGGGACTTACCTTATTGGGAGTACCTAGATGTTCGACACTGCATCGACGTCATGCACGTAGAAAAGAATGTATGCGACAGCTTAATTGGTCTCTTACTGAACATTCGTGATAAAACAAAGGACGGCGTCAACGCATGGCTTGACTTGGCTGATATGGACATTAGGCCTGAGTTAGCACCGACATGCACTGATAATGGACGAACGTACCTTCCCCCTGCGTGTTACACTCTGTTCAAGGCTGAGAAAACAGAATTGTGCCAGTGCTTTCATGATGTCAAAGTTTCGTCTGGTTACTCCGGCAACATGAAGAAACTTGTTTCAATGCAAGATTTGAAATTAAATGGCATGAAGTCTCATGATTGTCATGTGCTGATGACACAGATGCTCCCTATTGCAATTAGAAATATTTTGCTGATCAAAGTCCGAGAGACAATCGTGAGGCTATGTTATTTCTTTAACACAATTGCTCAGAAGGTCATCGATCCCGAAGGACTAGATGCTCTGCAGGACGAGGTGGTGATGACTCTATGTCATCTTGAAATGTATTTCCCTCCTTCGTTTTTTGATATCACGGTCCATCTCATTGTTCACGTTGTGTGGGAGATAAAAATGTGCGGGCCCGTATTCCTACGTAGCATGTACCCATTTGAGAGGTTCATGGGAATTCTCAAGTCCTACATACGGAATCGATCTCGGCCGGAGGGCAGCATCGTCGAAGGTTATGCAAGCGAAGAGGTCATTGAGTTTTGTGTGGATTATATGGCTCAGACTCAACGATAGGTGTGCCTCAATCTCGTCATGAAGGGAGGCTGAAGGGTATTGGAACTATCGGAAGGAAAGCAATCACTGCAGATATTGACACATATACTCAAGCCCATTTCACGGTCTTACAACACATAACTGAAGTGGCGCCTTATGTCGACCAGCACAAGAATGTGCTTCAGCAACAAAATCCGGAGCGGCCGGATGTTTGGATCATGAGGCAACACAACAGTCGGTTCAACCAATGGTTGAAGGAGCAAATCGCTAGGAGCTCGCTAAGTGAGATGCTGACATGGTTGGCAAAAGGGCCAACATTTACAGTTGTGACATGGCAAGAATATGACATAAATGGGTACACATTCTATACGCAGTCTCAGGATGTAAAGAGCACTAACCAGAACAGCGGTGTCTGCATTGATGCGTTCAGTACCGATGGGTCGAGAAACTCATACTATGGGTTCATAGAAGAGATTTGGTAGCTCAACTACGTGCTTTTCAAGATCCCCTTATTTCGCTGTCGTTGGATGCATCTCCCACAGGTGAAGGTTGACAAGTATGGTGTCACTACCGTGGACCTCCAATGTGTCGGGTACAAAGACGAACCATTCGTACTCGTCAACCAAGTTGTTCAAGTTTTCTATGTAACTGACACGGCAAATAAGAAACGCCATGTAGTTCTTCATGGAAAAAGGAGAATTGTTGGAGTAGAGAATGTAGTGGACGAGGAAGAATACAATCAATTTGACGAGTTACCTCCTTTTGGAGAAGGCATAAGGTCGACGATGATGAACAACGTGGCGAAACTAGTTATGTACGCATTGATCATCATGAAGGGCTAATTTTTAAAGGAAATAAGCAAGTAGAATGAGAATGTGCGACATATATGTATATAACAATATGCATGTGTGTGATGTATTTCTGAATTTACATTTATGTATACAACAATACATGTGTGTGATGTATTTGTGAATTTACATTTATGTATATGTGAAAATGTGTGAAGAAATACATTGTGTATATGTGAATTTGCATTTATGCTGGTTGGTGTTGTATATGAATGCAGCTGGTTGGTGTTGTGTACATGAATGCAACAGCTGGTTGGTGTTGTCTTAATTGCTACAGTCAGGGGAGGCTTATCACAGACGGTTCTAAAGTAAGAACCGTCTGTGATATCAATATCACAGACGGTTCTAGGTTTAGAACTTACTTTATAACCGTCTGTAATAAACCTCCTACATATACCCCCTGGCTAGGGTTTTCTACGTATCCTGCAGTTACTAAATCTCGCAGCCTCCTTGCTCCTCTGTCCCTCCCCTGAGCCCGTTGCCTCCCCGAGCCCGTCGCCGCCTCCCCGAGCGCGTCGCCGCCTCCTTAAGCCCATCGCCACCTCCCCGAGCACGTCGCCGCCTCCCCGAGCCCGTCGCCGCCTCCCTGAGCCCGTCGCCGCCTCCCCGAGCCCGTCGCCGCCTCCCCGAGCCCGTCGCCGCCTCCCTGAGCGCATCGCCACCTCCCCCAGCCACCTCCCCTAGCGCGTCGCCACCTCCCCGAGCCCGTCGCCGCCTCCCCGAGCGCATCGCCGCCTCCCCGAGTTAATCTTCTTTACATTTATGAGTGAGTCTGTAATTTTTGTATGCAATCTGTGAGTTAATCTTCTTTACATTACCTAGCACTGGGAAACATAGATTGCTTATGGGATATTTGGTTGCTCGATGATAACAAATATCATATACTGAGATTGGTTCAATCGGTCATTGAGCTCTAATAGCTGTCATTGTTGTCTTATGACTCTGGAAGGCAGTCTCTAGACTTTGATATATACTTGAAACAAATATCATGCTGTTTCAGATATTAGCATATTCATATGTTGATCTGTTGGGAATTTTGTGACTTGCTTTTTTTAATACTGCAATCTGAATACATGCATGCTGAATATACTTTAATCTTGAGATTGTAGAGTTTGTATCTAGAGCTCAAAAGACCGAGTTTATTATTTGGCATAACCAATCAAGGGGCATGAAGCAAATATGCAAATATATGCCAATAGACCTTCAAAGGGCATGAAGCAAGTAACACATTCTAGTGTATCCGGTTCAATGAACCTGATACACTAGTTTGTGTCATTTGCTTCATAGAACTTTGTTTAGAGACCTTGTAGTAATAATATATGCCACATAGACCTTCAAAGGGCATGAAGCAAGTGACACACTCTAGTGTATCCGGTTCAATGAACCTGATACACTAGTTTGTGTCATTTGCTTCATAGAACTTTGTTTAGAGACCTTGTAGTAATAATATATGCCACATAGACCTTCAAAGGGCATGAAGCAAGTGACACACTCTAGTGTATCCGGTTCAAGTATTAGCAACTAAAGTAGGTGCTGAGATAGGCACATCACCCCCTCTCTCTGTCCACATCACCCCCTCCCTTCTCCCCCTCCCCTCTACTCCTCTCCTCTCTTCCAATTCAATATGATCACTTTCTTATCTTATGCTAATAGACCCACAAAATGAGCAACATGTCAGCCACGCATTCTTCAACACCATCGCCGGAGGCATCCGCTTCAAAATCAAGATGCCAAGGAAGAGGGCTATCGAAGAAGCCTGAGGGCCGATTTACCATCACACAGGTCGATGTATCTGGGGTCCCTCTCCTTCCTCGCAAAGCAACAAGTGCATGGAAGAGCATGATTGGAATCGTTGCACAAGAATGAATTGAGATCACATTCAATTCGTGGAAGGACGTGCCTGCGACTCGGAAAAGAGAGCTGTGGACAGAAATTTTGGCATCATTCGAGATCCCAAAAGAACACCAAGACACCGTGCAACGATAAGCCTTGCTAGGGGCATGCAAAGCATGGAAGAACTTCAAGAGAAAACTTGTCAAGGACTACGTGGAGAAAGACGAAACGCCCTTTCATAAATACACATTCCTGGAACCACAATGGGAAGAGTTCAAGGCTTCGAAGACGACCGAAGACCGAAGATTTCAAAAGTACAAGTGCGGCGCACAAGGCCCTCTAGGTTAAAAACACACACCCCACAGATTTGGCACAGCTGGGTATGCGACTAAAATCCCGCAGTGGAGGAGCGAGGACGACCAGGCAGCCCTGCAGGACATCGCCCCGCCATTTGCCAATATCCTGGATGAGCGCGCTCGAAATTGGATTAGAGCAAGGTCATCCACAACGACATCGGGGGACGTCTCCTTTCGAAACCCTGCAGACGAGCAAGTGTCCCAGCGCCTGGTAAGATATCGATCGAACTACGTAGCTTGTAATTACTCCACAACTTTGTACAAAGTGAAATGACATGTCGTGCTCTTGCAGGAAAAGCTGGGTTTTGAAACTACCCTAAGATCATTCCAGAGAACAAGGGAGAATGATATGCTCTCCACGGCCCTAGGAAACAAGGAGCACTCGGGCCGTACGAGAGGCCTTGGCCTTTATGTTTCTTGGAAACATGGTTTCCAAGATGACTCCGAAATGTATCGGCGCAGGAAGAGAACCAAAGCCGAGCGTGACGCACGGCTACGAGAAGAGATCAAGACATCTCTTAGAGAGGAGCTAATGGGTGAGCTAGCTCATGTAGTTAGAGATGAGGTGCGAAAACATACAGAAAGTCAGCAGGCCGCCGCTCCTGTGCTAGCTAGCCCGCACAACCGTCCGAGTAGTTGCGCGTCCAATCCGACGGAAAGCGAGGCCAGATTTCCTGTGGACAACATTCAGGTAATAATTATTATCTCTCCAATGCTTGCTCCATTGATAGGCCTATTGGAGTAGCTAATTTTGTATCGTTATGTAGGAGCCTACGAAGTGCAGGCTCCAAGTGAGATGTGCCTCCGTTCCCTTGTACGCTGCTTGGGGCCAGGCATATCAGTCTGCTATCGGGGCCATGGTGCACGATCAACCTTTAGCGCCAGGCTACGCAAAAGTTAATGTGGATGGTGTGCATGCCAATTTTGAGGTCGTCCCGCTACCGAAGGCCCCCAACGAGGAGATTGTAGGGACCCAAATTTTACAATCCAGATTCCTCTGTGATTCCACCGCACTATTCCCTGGATCAGTAGATAGTGCTCACAGATTACAGATCTGATTATCAAAGTACATATCATGCGGAAGCGTAAATATAATAGTAGACTTACTCATGGGCCAATTAGGCCAAAATCATTGAATTGCAGCAGCGGAAGAACGAAGCACACAAGTGGGACCTTCAGGACATGCCCACACGCAGCCAACTGGAGGCTCGCGACCTAGCCCTTGACATCTTCATCTTCTCTGCCAGCATGTCCAATCGTGTTGCTGAGGCGAGGTGATCTAATTCCTGATTCTGAATTTGTCGCGAAAGCGAGTGTGAGCACAAACCACCGTGCTCCGCGAGCCAATACACAGAATGCAAATAGATAGTATGCATGGCTTATCAAAGGAAAGGCTCGGTTTATTTTATTTGCCATAAATTGCTTTCGAAATACAATACGTAGAAATTTCCTGAGACCTAGTAGTTTGAACCAAAACATAAGGTGTGAAAGAATGCAATAGTACTAGTGATCCAGATTCCATCCACCGTTACATGGCCTCTGCACCATATGCATAATCCTTCAGCTTCATAACCTCTTAACTTATCACTGGGGCGACACCCAGGGCAACACAAATAAGGGCCTTTCTCTGCCCTCCACATTACCATTTTCACCCACCAAGTTTTTGAAATAGAACTATATCTAGTTAAGTTCCCATGTCCGCCTTGACCGTGGGCACGGCTATTCGAATAGTTTTAGACTCTTCAGAGTTTGCACACTTTACCCACAAGAGCTAAATCCACTCGTTGCCCCCACATGATTCCTTAGCCATGCGGTTGAGTAGACTATCACAGGACCTTTACAATGCATTTTTCCTAGCAGAGTTACGTCCGCTAAGGTTTCCACTTCCTTCGGGGTACGACCACCCTTCCAGAAGCCCCCTCTTACGCCGTCACGTCGGAGGATGTGGCCATCCTCTACCGGCCCGTGGTCACACCGGTGCAACTCTTACTAAGTCGATGCAAATTAGTTAGCCCTGCCTACACTTTGCCAGCTTGTGGTTGTACTTGTTGTACACTGGGAGGTCATCACAAGATTCGGTCCTTAGGGCTATCTAGGCGGTTCTACCACTTTCCCCTTTGTGCTTCCACTGCACCACACTCACACACCCTCGAACCATCCGCCCAGATAATTAAGCAACTTGAGGTTTTTGGGGAGCATAAAATATCCATAACCAAATATACCAGTCATTTCCACCATGACTGCCCAAACCAATTTCTCATGATTCAAAGTGATGCTTTGGGGCATTTTGGTGCCCCCGGTTATCTAAGCAATACTAAGCATGGCATATAATTATGGACTTATTTTCGAAAGATTACCCTTATAATTTTGCTAGGGTGATAAGGCTCAGATATTCAAATGTTTCCAAGGGAGGTATAATACTAGCAAGTCGATTAATAGGTATATAACTAAAATTTTCAAACAAACATATATTTGCATATGAAATAACAGCATGCAATTTGATAATTTAAACAAAAGTAAATTTGCGAAAAATGTAGGTTCAACATGATCAAAGTATTGACTCGCCTGGCGCAGTTTATCGCGGTCTTGAGCTCGCACAATGCTTTCTCTTGAGCTTTTGGTCTCTATCTTCACTTCGAGCTTGATCTCGCTTGATCTATTGAATCTTCACGACTTCCAATTTCTAATTACGTGACAAACGACTGAATACAGATAAAGGCAAATAACTCAAAATACCCACATAAATCCAAATAAACTCAATTTATTTTTATTATGAGTTAATGGGTGATTCGGGTGATTTGAGACATGGTCGGTGGTGAAATACGATGACTCGGTCTTTTTATTTAATAATCTCTTTCATTATTTTTGTATTTATCAAGGAAGTTCCATGAGTTAGGATGGACCTATGAATTGGGATACAGGTCTAACTGGGTATTATTTTGCCGAGCGCTACTTTTCAGGGCATATGGTATACATATACGAGTGACGGTTGCAAATCTTAGTTTAGCGAGTTAAACTTATAGCCTATGTTTATAACCTTTTGTGGTATGATATTTTATGTACCTCCATTTATCACTAGGCTGCGTTTAATTTGAATTAAGGTTTATTTACACGGGTCCCAGCTTGTTATATATGTACAATTATACTCCATATAAATACATACTAAAATAATGTTAAGATTTAATTGATGGCACTATTATTATCTTGCTTATACTTTAGCTACTATTACGCTTAACTTTATTTCTAATTTTAGTTTAAGCTTAGCAATTTGCGCAAGGCTTGATATGTATCATTTTATGTGACCCTAATTACGTGGCATAGCTCAATTTGAATTAGTATTCATTTGGGGTATGGTTTCTAACTTGTTATTCCATGCTCAACGTTATTAGTTGTTAAACCTAACGGTAGGGTTTAATACGGGCACCATTATCTTATTATCTATGCTTTTGTTATTATCAAACTTAGCTTTATTTATTTATTTATTTATCTATAATGGCTGGTTATATGGGTTCATGTTTTGATATAGTTACTAATTATATCTACCAAGGGGTTTTGTTTAATGGCGGTCATGATAAATATTAATCATATACTCTAATTTTCATGCAAGGGTAATCTTTATTAAATTTGGGACATTTAATCAAAGTCATAATGCCTTTATCAATGCCTTTATGTAATAATAAATCTTTTAAATAATTATTTAAACAATATAATCAATCATATATGAGCTAATTTAAATATTAAATATTCTCATTACATCCTAGTTAGCTTTTATTAGATTCTCTAAATTATTCTTAAAATTTCCTTGGTTTTTATTAATCAAAATGGGTTACAAAATGGAATAGAAATGTGAGGGAGAAAAGTGCAGCCAACGGATTCGAACTCAGGTTCTGCTGTATGAATTGCTCAGCACACCGCAGCTAGCCCAGCCACTCTCCTGTGATACAAAGGGAAAACAAATTAGAAGAAGCAAGCGGGGAGCTGGCTCAGAATAGAGCACCCAGGCGGCGCTCGGCGCTGGCCTTGCCGCCGGCGGCAGAGGCGATGGCTGGAGGTGACCACCCGAAAAATGGGTTGCTCACGCTCGCCTCCACCTATAGGTAGGGCCTCGCCGGCCAATTTGGCCGGGGCGATGGCTGGCGGCTTACCTAGCGGCGGCGGGGTCGGGGCCGATGGTGGAGATGGCACCGGAGGGGAAAGGGAAGGAGATGCGGGTGGGTATGAGCTGGAGGAGGGCATGGGGAACCCACCGGAAGCAGCAGCGGGGCCGGAGAGGGGCCGAGGTGGGCTGGCACCGGGAGCCGGCGGCAGCGCGGGCATGAGCACAGCGTCGGCGAGCCGAGGTGAGGGGGAAGCCAGAGCGGAGCTTGAGGTAGCTTCAGGGCCGCGTGGTTGTGCTCCATATCTGAGGAATCGAGCCGCCTTGCGTCGAGTTGCAGACGGCGGCGAAAATGGCCGTTTTGGCCGGCGGTAAGGATGGTCGGCCACGCGGCGAGCTAGGGCACCGGAGTCTGATTCTTCGAGGGAGGAGGCTGCTAGGAGCACGCCGTGACGCGGTCGGTTTTGCTGGGGTGTCACCGGAGCGGCGGGATGGCGTGGGGGCGCGACGGTGGGTGCGGGCGTGGGTGCTATGCGGGAGAAAGACCGAGGAGGCAGAGCTTCTTATGGTCTCGGGGGAGGCTGCGGAGACGGTGGGCGCACATGAGAAACCGGGGGCGATGGCGGGGAAAAACAGTGGGCAAAGCTATCGCATGGGTGCCATGGGGAGGAAAGGTGCTGGGCGCGGTAGAGGGAAGAAGAGAAGTGGCGCGGGCGCACGAGGGAGAGAAAGAAGAGAGGGCGTGCGGAGTTGGGCCTAGGCGCAGAGAAGAGAGGATGCGGGTGCACCGGCCCACTGGGCAGTGGAGAGAAAGGAGGAGGGCGGTAAGAAAAGAAAAAGGGGAGAGGGAGGGAGGGGTAAAAGGGTTGACCTGCGTGCAGTGACAGCAAGGGTGAGAAAGGGAAGAAAGAATAAGAGAAAAGTGAGAAACTTTAGTAATTCTTAATTTTGGATGTTTAGTTTAAAGATTGGTCCAAATGTCTAGATGTTGCTTAGTTAATTTGAAGTTCAAAGTTTTATTTCCCCTAACTAATTCTTGACTTTTAATTTGCACTTTGATTATTATTTCTCTTTTTTTATTGAGTTTTGAATTTTAAGTTTGGAAAACATGAAGTTGAGCCCGAGTTTGAGTTCTCGGGTCAATTTGATTTAAGGTGGATTTTCATTTAATTTGATTTCTAGATTTTTGGTTCTTAGAATTTTAAACTCACAGTCAAGTTACTTTGTATTTTTTTTATCGTCATAATTCTTATGTGTATTTGAGAATTACTTCTAGTTATTATTTTGCTCAACACAAAACTCAGGAAACCCAAACAAGATTTTGACCAAAAATTTTCAAATGCCAATAAGATGCAAATAAAAGTTTTAATTTACTCAAAATTTCAAATATCCAAAATTTAGGATGTTACAGAGATTGTGACTCTAGGGCAGGCCATTGGAACATTCATCCAGTGGCCCAAATGCGACATCTCCCTAGAGGATTCTTCACCGTGGCGGACGGAAGGGGCAACGAACTGAGCTAAATGCACCGGTGCTATCTCCACAAGGGCGCATGGCGAGCTACCTGAACCGGTGCTATCTCCACGGGTGCTATTCTCGCCAAAGCAACTTGCACCGTCTGTGCCATTACAGTCGACTACCATAAAGTCGACCTACAGTCGAGGCAGTGGCTAGGGCAAATCAAAGACGAAGGATGATGACGATATCCTGTACCTGCCATTGGCCCACAAATTCGTGCTAGGCGAGCCGATGATATTCCCGGAAGAGCACCTCATAGCCCTAGGACTTGGTTGCCAAAGATTACACGCTTGGTATATGGAATACCCAATAGGCCGAGGCGTAACGACGCCAGTATCATCACAAATTCAAGCGGAACATTTCCAAAGACGGTTCGTGATGTGCCTTCGCGTGACCTTTGACGATATGTTTGGTCTTTTCACGCTCAACGCCTCGACATCTCACTCGCTCGATGCCGGACGCCGTAAGTCCGCACAATCACGATCTCGCTCACGTAATACCGATATATGTCACAATTTGTTGCTTTTTTGTGTATATATAGATTTATGCTGATCGAAGCTAGATCATCGAAATCACCAATTGGTTTCCTGGTCCCACGCTTGGTCGCTATTGATACCATCAACGAGGATGCATCCTTCGTCGAGGACTATATTACAACAACACTGCTGGCTCACCGCGATAAGGAATTTGTTCTTATGTCATACAATGAGCACTTCCATTGGATTTTAATTGTAATTATACCAAAATGGAACAAGGCTATATACCTTGATTCTCTAAGTAAGAACAAATCCAAGTACACAGCTATTGCCCAAATACTCGATAGGTAAGTACATTGTACATTGTACTCGTTCTTTCCTTCGAATGACTAATCTAACTTTTTCGAATAACGAAGGTCGTTCGCCACATACGTTCAACAAACACGTGGCTCGACGACAGGGGCCAAGCCCTTGAAACATGCTCGCAATTTTCAGGTATTCACTAGCTACACATTAATTAATCCTATACAACACTTAGCAGTAATGCCTTTTGATTTAACACATTCTATTTTTAGCAGTGCCACCAGCAAGAGCCGGGCAACACGTGTGGATTCTACGTGTGCCACCATATGAGACTACTCCTCGATTCCTCGAAGATCACCAATTCTAAGGTTTGTCAATCTTCCCACATTTATTTCATGCTTGTCAGCTTATATATGTACGCGTGTTGATATTCCTATCGACAGACTGTGCCCATCTCTACATCTGCATTGAAACAGCCGGACTTTGCAAAAATTCGAGGAGAGTTCATCTGGTTTTTGTGGACTAAAGTCATAAGATCAGATGGAGAGTTCCACTGCGAACAATGATTTTTGTTAATTGATCTTTTGTAATTGTATATTTGTTAATGGATATTTTCTTTCATTTCAATTAATTGATTTGCGAAATGGATGCTTTATGTTTGTCAAATGGATGTTTTATGTTTGTCAAATGAAGTGCGATGTGAATTGGATGTTGTATGTTTGTATGTGAATTGGATGTTGTATGTTTGTGAGAAATTGTATGTATATCTGCTGTTTCAGAGGGCATGGCTAGCATTTCCTGAGGCTAGCCAATAAACAGAAATAGATTTAGGGGTTGAAGGGAATATCACAGACGGTTTTTAAGTAAAAACAGTCTGTGATATATCAATATCACAGACCGTTCAAAAACCGTTTGTGATAACCTTCGATTATCACTGACCCATAAATTTAGACGGTTCAGAAAAACATGTGGCATAAGAAAGATCGGGCGGTGGCAAGCAAAGTAGGCTGGGCAGCAAATTGGGCCATGGCGGACAAAGCCAGAAGGTGGAGATGGATCGGGCCAAGGCAAGAAAAGAAGATGGGCTAAGACTTGGGTTTCAGCCCAGAAGACCTTGGGGAATTTTCTAGCATTTTCTAATTTTAGAAAATGAGAAAAGGAAATTTGTAAATAAACTCCAAAAAAGTCCTAGAAAATACGGAAGTGATTTTAATTTAATGGATGGAACAAAGTCACAACCTCATGTTTCTTGCCTTGTTCTTGACATCCTTACCAAGGTCCATACCAAATTTGGTTCCATTTGGACAAGGTTTGCTCAAGATTTATCAATTTGGGTTTTTTGCCTTCAGGAAGTTCCAACTAGGAACAAGGGAGCGATCAGACCGGCATCCCTCGGGCGGCCATACCGGCCGAGGGTCAGACCAAACCTCTGGGCGGTCAAACCGGCTGATGGTTAACTTGGCCAGTGGTCAGACCACTGTCTAGATGATGGTCAAACCGGCTAATGGTCTGACCAACTTGGCTATTGTGGTATGACCGGTCATAGTGTTAATTCCTAGGTTTTGCATTATTTTGATTACAGATTTCAGTAGGCTTTGTGTAGGAGGTGTAATCCGATCTTGTTGACTCTAACAATCATTTTGAGTGAAATTTGAATACTTGGGGGAAAAGAAAAATCTTTCGCAATCATTCATCCCATCTAATTGCCAGCATCGGTCCAACATGTAGTAATGTTCACTTTCTGATAATGTGACAAGGCATTTAATTATTTCCCTTCGCAGTTTTAAAAGATTGTTTTGGATAATAAAGGCCAAATGCTTAGCTTGTTTAGAGCTTTTAACTCACCATGCCAGAAGAACATCTAAGTTAAATAGAGTAAAATCAACCCAATTTAAACAAAAAATGCAAGATAGTTTGCCAGGACCGAGCAGATCCTTCAAGCACGGTCGGCAAATAGTTTGCCATGACATGCTCACCACCTCCCGCTGCCCGAACTGCAGTTGTGTAAATCTGGAGGAACTCAATGAGATTCTAGGATCGATCAAATTTCTCCATGTTAACTGATCGGAAACGCGGCGGCCAGCGCACTGCTTGGAGTTCAGGCACAAATGCTTGACATTCGGTAACAATCTCCTGCCATCTCCTTTTGTGGAAACGAGTAGTTGGCACCGTCGGGCGAGCGTACTCAACGATGCCCGACGGTGGATAGAATTGACCTGTAATAGGTCTCATTCATATGAGAGTAGTACTCACACTCCATCTACTGCTATAGGTTCCTTGCTTAAATCGGCGTTCGAGAGTCAACTTGCCAATCCAGAACCGTACGTGGTATTCTCCTCCGACCACCATAGCGACCAAAAGTGTGACGTGCCCTGTCCTCATGCCGAAACTTGCGAGTTGAGCTATGCGATCGACTAGAGGCGGTTGTACCTTGACGGTTCTCGGAGTCACGTCGACGAGGCTGCTCGAGATGGGCCATAACATCGTGAAGTCTCCACGCGTTGTCTTTGGTGAAGTGGTCATAACTCGGTGCTCGAGCAAGCTCCCAAGTCGAGTTTTCAAGCAAGACATTGATCCGTTGAAACTGTTGTGCTTCTTTGGATTGATACCGGACACGCCCAGGCAAAACACTCTGGGTAGCCAGTCACCTCCTTCAAGTAGTTTCGGGATCCTCGACCCCTAATGCAAGATGGGGCTGCTCGCATAAGAGCGAGTATTTCTAGGATTTCTCCTACATTCATCAGAGTATTGATTAGGTTCATCACTGGAGGTCTCACCATCCTCACAAGATGAGGGAGAGTGTGACTGGCGAGGAGCATCCCTAAGCCTTCCTCCAGGAGAGTGATCAGAACCTGCGGGCAGGGCAAAAACCTCTTCTCTAGTATCTCCACTTCCGTGGGAGGCCGCCTCATCTGAAGAATCACCGAGCGAGATTGCCTCGCGGCCTAGAGTAAACCCCTCTAGATAGGGGAACTCGAGGTTATAACTATCCTCGACTGGATCTGTTCCCTGCGAGAATGCAGACGAACACGGAGTGTGCTACCCATCCCCTTTGCAGACTTGGCCAGAGAGTCACTACCACCGGTTGGTGATGGGCTCCCCGATCGGCAGATTTCGGGGTTGGACGAAACTGCTCGGGCATTGATGTGGGACTCGAATGCTCAGGGAAGGGCCTGTCGCCGCGGTGCGAGTCCTTGTCATGGTGGGGTTGACCCTTGCCCTTTGGGGGAGATGATTCCTCCTCTGGGTGTATTGCTGTGGGGAATTTGGATCCCTTATCAGCTTTTCCTGTGGCGTGGCCTTTAGGATCATTGGATGGATCTCCAGGGAGACATTCACTGTCAAAAGCAAGCATGGTCTGCTCGTAGTCGTACCAGGCCTCCATGTCGATATCCGTGTAGTCGGCCAAGTCGAACTAGTTCTGATTCCATTCGTCTGCCATGAGGACATCGAGAGGAAAAAGAAGAGCTTATCGATGAGGAAAATACCGGAGTCTTGGAACAAAGGTATCCCCGCGGACGACGCCAACTGTCGATGTCTTAATATCGATCTTACGTTTTATTTGTTCGGATTCGGGGAAGTTCTTAGAAGACCTGGTGTATGCACATGTAGAATAAGGACATAGAAATTTTTATCCAGGTTCAGGCCTTCTAGGAGAATAACAATCCTACGTCCTGTGTGATTGCTAATCGCTAAAAAGGATTTACAACTAGGAGTAATGCCAAAGCCTAGCACTATCTCTTGCTTGGATCAGGATCCGTCCCTCGCTCTCCGACGTCAACCTTCTTATAGCTAGTGAAGTGACGACTGTTATTCCGCGCCAGGAGACGCCTTGATGGTTCAGGTGATAACTATCCAACGAAAATTATTGTCAAGGTGTAGTGGCCGTTCACCGTGTAGCGGTTGTCAAAGAGGGATCGTGTGCGGTTATTAGATAAACACACGTACTAGCCGCCTTGTTAGATGAATCCTAGGAGTAGTTGGTCATCATAGACAAGTTGGTTGGAGGTATGTCTATCGCAGGAATATCCACGACTACAGGGTGATCGTAGGACGATTTACAACTGTGTGATCGTAGCAGGACTTACGACCATGTGGTCGTAGAAGGACTTATGACCATATAGTCATAGGAGGACTTACGACCAAGATGTAGTTGTACTAAGACTTACGACTATATAGTCATAAAAGGACTTACGACCATGTGATGGTAGGACTTACGACCAACGTGTAGTCGTAGTAAGATTTACGATCATGTGATCATAGAAGGACTTACAACCATGTGGTCGTAGAATGTCTTACGACCATATGTAGTCGTAGTAAGACGTACGATCGTGTGGTCGTAGAAGGACTTACGACCATGTGTAGTTGTAGAAAGATTTGCGACTATACAGTCATGGAAGATCTTACTACCATGCGGTCATAACAGAGCTTACGACCAATCTGTAGAGCTTTCCTTTTATTGATAAGGGGTATATTGATATATTCAAAGAAATATGATGACATAATAATTTAAGGATTATTCTATCCTCGACACTACTATTCATAGCAAACTTCTTTTTTTGTTTTTCCTGACGCCATTTGAATGATGCAACATGCCGTAGACTATTTAATCATTTTTTCATTTTTCATGTTAATTTGGTATTCAAACTAAAGTAGTTTGCATGATTGAACATAGCACATGATTTGCACTTTGCACTAGATATACCTTCCTTGAAATATAGTTCAAACTTCAAAGTAAATTCCCCCCAAAGTTGTGACTTACAAGAATAGTATTAGTATGGCTGACTTGTCCCCGAGTCATTGAAATACAGTTCCAAGTTTTAAAGCCATGAATTATAGCATATCTAGATGTTGTCAGAACATAGAACATAGAAATATAGTAATTTTGCTATAAAAGCATGAGATACTGTAGTAGATCTACCTCCAAACCTTAAAGTGAAGTCCTAGGATCAATGTTCTAAAAAGCACTAGGCGCTAGGTGGGCAGCAGGGTGGTGCCTAGCACCAAGGGCACCTAGGTGCTGCCCAGGCTGCCAACTTGCAGAGCATAATAGCCATGTGCATGAACAAGGAAACCCAGCACACTGCACACCACCTCAAAGCCTCCAATTACAAGAAGAATGAGAACAAGGAGAAGAAAAGCAGCAGCAATATGTACCTCAGCAGTGGCAGCACGACGGCAACAAGCGGTGATGGCGGCTAGGGTTCTGCCAGATCTGGGACGAGCTGCATGGTTGCTGTTGCTTCCCTCCACTTCTGCCATGTCCAGCCCGTTGTTCCATGGAGGCAGCAAGGGAGGAGGAGACACCAGGCACCAGGGGTTAGAGGAAGGAGGAACAGAGGGAGGGAAGAAGCAGCAACAGCATCAGGAGAGTGACGGTTGCAGGGGGCAGCAAGGGAGGAATACACCAGGCACAGGGTTATGACGTCTCCCCTCATGGGTTGTGTGGGCCTTGTGGGCTGTCTCCCTCCCACTTCTTTTCTTTTCTTTTTTCACCCCTCATAGGCGGCTGCCTTGTAGAACACTGCCTAGGATAAATTGCATCTAAGCTATAGGAGGATGCGCCTCAAATTTTTTGAAATGTAGTTCTACATAAAATTGCCTTAAAACCGTGAGCAATGGTAGATGAAGCTCATAACAGACTCAGCGTCATGGTCGCGGTACAAAAATGGTCAAACATGACCTATGCCCCAAAATTTTCAAATACTCTAAGAAAAAATTGGCTGAAACAGTGAGCTGTCCTAAAAACTTCTATATGTAATTGAAAGTAATATTGCCCTAAAACCATGAGATGTAGATTAGCAGACCTATCCCCAAAACCTTGAAATGAAATTCCAATAAAAGTTGTGTCTCAAAACCATGAGGTACAGCACATATCACCTATGAGCATGACAAATCAACCATAAAAGTTTGAAATATGGTCCTATGTAAAATTGCCTCGAAACTATTGAGTATGAGCTATAATGGTCAAGCTCACAAAAGGTAGTTCTTTGAAATAGTTCTAAGTAAAATTGCCTTAAATCATGAGCTATGGTATGGGATATCTGCCTCGAAAACCTTCAAATGAAATTTTGAAGTAAAAGCTGTAGTGCTAGGATAAGTTGCCTCAAAACTATTATAAGTTACAGTGGCAAGGGTTGTTCAACTCTGTAGTTCTGGTACAAAATGGTCAAACATATGAATTAAAATTGAAATATTGTTCAAAGTAAAGTACAATTGTTTCAAATCTAAAAAAGTAGAACTGTTTAGAAAACATATGATACATACTGCCCTCAGAAATTTGACACGTACTCCCTTTGTTGTATGCATGCAGCCAAACTTTGTCTCCTTTTGCCCCTGATGGATATAAAAGTAATGATTGGCCACATGAAAATGATACCAGTATTTTTGTCCCTCAAAATTGCTCTGATAATAATATTCTTGTAATATTACCATCTTTTTTTAGTAAGATATGATGATTACAAAAATAAACTGTCCAAAATGACATGTATTATAAACACAGGGAATAGTTCTGAGTAAAATTGCTAAGAAACCATTAGGTATAAACTATAGTAAGGCCAAAGTACACAGTTTCATAGTATTTGTACAACATGGTCATCACATAGACCTATGGCAGTTGAGGTGTACTGTCTAAACTTTCACAATCTGTTTATGGCTGGCCCAGATGCTGAGTTATATGTAGCAGGGTGTATGTTGTTTCTTATCTGCAGAACTTGGCATACGTTTCTTGATGCTATGTGGCCATAATTTGTATTTGTACCCTTTCTTTCAGGTTGTTAGAGATAAGAGGACTGGCAAAACTAAAGGTTATGGATTTGTGAGCTTTTCAAACCCTACAGACCTTGCTGCAGCGATAAAAGAAATGAATGGTTTACATTTCTATTGAGTTCTACAGATTCAATTGCTGCCACTCATCAACCTGCTTTGTTTTACTGTTCCCCTTATTACTTGTGAACACACTGCTTTCAGGAAAATATGTTGGGAACCGCCCTATTAAATTACGTAAGAGCAATTGGAAGGAGAGAACAGATGTTGAGGCTCTGGAAAGACAAAAGTTTTCTGTCATGTTACCTTCTTTGAGCCAAGTTTGTGTTGCTCTACTTGTGTGTTCTAATTTCCTTCATATTTTCCCACCTTTCAGAACCACATCCAGAAGAAATCTAAAATGCCCAAGAAGGGTATTCTTCAGAAGTAAAGCTCTATTAGGGCATACCGAGGGTGACCCTGTAGACTGTAAGTTTCTTTTCAATTTACAAATTAGCTTTTAGCTGTAAACAACCACTGGTGCCCCTGGAAGTACAGTGATACAGCATGTTTTTAATGTTCTATTAGACAAATGTTGGATGGTGTTCTATATGGTAATAACCTTTGCTTGGTTGTTCTGGACACTGACCTCGCATCATTCTCATGTGGTTTATCATTTCCATTTATATCATCTAACAAATACTGGGTTTGTTGTCTTGTACAATAGTGTCATGGAGGAAAATTGAGGAATGGGAAAAAATGTTAATTGCATAGTCATTTCGTAGATCCTAACCAGAAAGTTGTTAGTCAAGCTAGTGATTTCGTGGTAGGTCTTGTATAAATCAAGAAAGCAATGGAAGTAGTAGCCAAGTCTCTGATTACCTTTCTATTTTTGAAAATCCAGGTCCTTGCTGGTAATCTAGAATTCAGATGGTTACTGGTCGGTTTCCATTGTTTTACAATAAGCTCATCTTCTTTCTTCTTTTCAGTTTTCATTTATCTAAGGTTGTGTTTCATCTATTTTGAATTATCGCTAATATCCACATACCTTGAAATAGCATATAATCAACCCTAAATCCAACCAGGAAATCTGGCTCATTATTTAGGTAGATTATGTATGTCTCCCACCGAAATCTACCTATGCAGTTTTCTACATAGCATGTCCTAAACCAGGAAAAAGGAGGAGGGTTCTGTTTGGTTTGGCAAGCCAACGTAAAAATTATGCTATTGTTTCATGGAATGAAACCCAAATTAGTTTCGTTGGGGCGTAACTTAGCGACACGCCGTATCAGAACCTGGGTGTGGTGATAAATGAGTAAGGGCCAGGACGTCATTCCCTTAGTGATGCACTACATCAGCGTTCGGATGTAGTGAAAAATGTGCAAGGGACTTCGCACTTTACTTGACGAGTGCGAGGGGTAAGGAAGCTAGTCGAGGAGAGTAAGATTCGTATGGGTAGTTGAAATGTAGGATCCTTAATAGGTAAGTTAAGAGAGATAGTTGATACAGCGATTAGAAGACGTATAAATATCTTGTGCGTTCAAGCGACTAAATGGGTGGGTCGAAGGCAAAGGAGGTGGAGTATATTGGCTTCAAGTTGTGGTATATTGGAACAGAACGAAACAAGAATAAAATGGACATCTTAGTCGATAAGCGCCTTAAAACTGGAGTTGTTAACGTGACGAGACAGGGGGATAGGATTATCCTAGTCAAGCTAATGTTTGGTGACTTAGTTTTAAATGTTGTTAGTGCATATGCTCGACAAGTAGGATTGGATGAGACAGCTAAAAGGCAATTTGGGAAGATCTAGATGATATGGTTAGAAGTGTGCCTATCAATGAGAAGATTTTCTTAGGAGGTGATTTCAATGGTCATGTCGGTACAACTAATGGAGGGTTTCAAAGGATGCATGGGGGCTTTAGTTATAGTGATAGGAATCAAGAGGGAGAAGATATCTTCAACTTTGTTGTAGCCTGTGATGTCATGATAGCTAACACCTTCTTTAGGAAGAGATATTCCCATTTATTTACCTTTAGCAGTGGTCAGCACTCTAGTTAAATCTATTTTGTTCTTGTTATGAGGGAAGACAAACGAGCCTGCATAGACTGTAAGGTTATACGTGGACAGTGTGTTGTCCAGTAACATAAGTTGGTACTCTGACTTTTGTTTTAGGTTACGGGTTCAATAAGCTAAGGTCGCTAGAGCCACGAGGACGAAGTGGTGGAAACTCAAAGGAGATATCGCACAGGCGTTTAAGGAGAGGATGGTCGTGAATGGACATGGGACGTGGGAGAAGAGAATAGCGAAGCGAATAGTATGTGGACAGAGATGGCAACTCACATTAGGAAGGTGGCTACGGAGGTGCTTAAAGTGACCTAAGGAACAAAAGGAGAACTTAAAGATACATATGGCGGAACGAGAAAGTGCAAAAGGCAATTGAGGAGAAGATATGCTATAAGCACATGCATCATGATAGGAGTGATGACAACACATAGAAATACAAAGTAGTAAAAAAGAATATGAAAACGGTGAGTAAAGCATGAGGTAAGGCATATGAGGAAATCTACCAGAAATTAAGTGCAAAGGAAGAAGAGAATGATATCTACAAGTTGGCCAAACTTCGAGAAAGGAAGACAGGAGATTTCAACCAAGTTAAATGAATCAAAGACGATACTAATAGACTTTTGGTTAAAGACAAGAAAATCAAGGATAGGTGGAGAGATTATTTAGATAAGCTGTTCAATCACGACAATGATGATAGTATGATTGAACTAGATGATACTTTTGACGACACCGATAGATGGTTTGTTCGAAGAATCCAGGAGTCGGAAGTAAGAGGGGTCTTAAAAAGGATGAAAGTGGGTAAAGTGTTGGGGCCTGATAATATCCCTATTGATGTGTAGAAATGCCTAGGAGAAGTGGCAATTGTTTGGCTAATTAATTTGTTCAATAGGATTTTTAAATCGAACAAGATGCCAAATGAGTGGCGGAAGAGTACATTAGTATCAATTTTCAAATATAAAGGAGACATTCAAAAATGTACTAATTATAGAGGAGTTAAGCTCATGAGCCACACAATAAAGCTTTGGGAGCAAGTGATTGAGCACTGTTTAAGAAAAGTGACTAGCGTGACGACAAATCAATTTGGTTTTATACCTGGGAGGTCGACCACAGAGGCGATTTTCTTGCTACGACAGTTGATGGAGAGGTATAGGGAGCAAAAGAAGAACATTCACATGGTGTTTATTGACTTGGAGAAAGCTTGTGACAAAGTGCCAAGAAAGGTCATGTGGTGGGCGCTCGAAAGGAAAAAAGTCCTAACAAAATATATTACCCTAATTAAAGACATGTACAAAAATATTATGACTAATGTTAGAATATGTGGTAGTGTTACTAATGACTTTCCTATTAAGATAGGACCAAGGATTGAAAAACCGGAACCGGGGCAAATCCCGGCCGCCGGGCAGTACCGGTAACCGGCCGGTTATCGCCCGGTTACCCGAATTCCCGGATGAAATTTAGCAAATGAAATTTGAATGCGGGGCGGGAGGAGACCGGTAACCGGTCGGTTACCGGAAAACCGGTGAGAAAACCGGAAAAACCGGTGGAATGAAGAGGGGTTTGGCTAGATATTTGGATCCAATTTCTCAACCCAAAGAAGACCAATCCCTAGTGTGAATACAAAGAGAAATGAAGAGACTAGAAGCTGAACCAAGGAGGCATGCTGTGCATGCATTGCGTGGGAAGATGGAGAGGCATGCATGCGTGGGAAGATGGAGAGGCATGCATGTGTGTTAGCCATATCATGTTGTATCCAGCCGTTAGGAATCCCAGGTCTGCATGGACCTCACGCATGCATGCAGCATGCATGTTGCCAGCTGGGCAACGGATCACGGCAACAGATACGGTTGCTTATCTCTTGCTTTGATTCTATTTCGGTTGTAACTCCGGCTATTAATGCATGCGTGGGAAGATGGAGAGGCAGTCAACGTTTGCTATTAATGCATGCATGGAAAGATGGAGAGGCATGCATTCATGCATGCGTGGGCCGTTAGGAATCCTAGGTCTGCATGGACCTCACGCATGCATGCAGCATGCATGTTGCCAGTTGGGCAACGGATCACGGCAACAGATACGGTTGCTTATCTCCTGCTTTGATTCTATTTCGGTTGTAACTCCGGCTATTAATGCATGCATGGGAAGATGGAGAGGCAGTCAACGTTTGCTATTAATGCATGCATGGAAAGATGGAGAGGCATGCATTCATGCATGCGTGGGAAGATGGAGAGGCATTCATGCATGCTTTTATATCTCCCCACATGCAGAAAACATTCAAATTTCTGCATTTCAAATTTCGGGCGGTATTTTTATTCCCGGTCCCCGGCGGTAATTCTGGTTACCGGCGGTTACAGGCCGGTAACCGCCGGTAAACCGAACCCTGGATAGGACTACACCAAGTGTCAGCATTGAACCCATACATTTTTGCCCTAGCGATGGACAAGATCACACGGGATATATAAGGAGATATCCATTGGTGTATGTTTTTTGCTGATGATGTGGTGCTAGTTGATGAGAGTAGGATAGGTGTTGATAGGAAGCTCGAGTTGTGGAGGAAGATCTGAGAATTGAAGGTTTTAGACTTAGTAGGACTAAAACTGAGTATATAAGGTGTGATTTCAGTGGTACTAGGGCGGACGATAATGTTAGACTGGACGGACAAGTAGTGCCTAAGGACACATTTCGTTATTTGGGATCGTTGCTACAGTGGGACGGTGAGATTGATGAAGACATGAGCCACATGATAAAAGTGGGGTGGGTGAAATAGCACCAAGCATTTAGTGTTCTATGTGACAAAAAAGTCTCTCAAAAGTTAAAGGGTAAATTTTATAGGACAGCGATCAGATCCGCGATGCTATATGGATCAACATGTTGGGCGACTAAAAGACAACATATACAAAAAATGAGTGTAGCAGAGATGAGAATACTGCGATGGATCTATGGTCACACAAGGCGAGATCGCATCCGTAATGATGATATACATAATAGGATGGGGGTAGCACCGACTAAAGAGAAGCTTGTTCGATATCGCTTGTGATGGTTTGGACATCTCCAACAGAGGCTTCCTGAAGCACGGTACATAGTGGAATTTTAAGACATACTGAAAACATAAGAAGAGGCAGAGGTCGACTAAGACTGACATAGGAGGAAGCAGTTAAAAGTGACTTGAGGGATTAGAATGTATCTAAAGAATTGGCTTTAGATAGGAGCGCATGGAAATTAGCGATCCACGTACTGGAACCATAAGAAAGTTAAGAGCAGTGTTTTAGGCTCTTGGCTTAGATAGCAGGATATACGACTTATAGTTTTAATATTGTAGGTTTTATTTCAAGGCTCTCATCTTTTTGATCTTGTGAAGATTTCATTCGTAGCCTACTCCAACTTATTTATGACAGAAGACTTTGTTGTTATTGTATGTATGGCTCCCACCGCCATAGATGTTCATGCCACATTAACCATTAGTCAGTAAGCCCAGCCACTGAGGCCTATCTCTACCACAGATTTGGCGAATGTCTTCATTCGGATTCCTATGTGTTTATATTGGTAGTCCGCCCATAATGTTCTGTCTTTAGGATGCGCTGTGTTTTTTTTCTGTGTTAGGTGAAAGGCCTTTTTTCTATCGGTCGTAACCCCCTACACTGAAGTATTGTACATTCTGTGCTTATTCTGCAAAGTGTTGATGAATGGCTTGTATCATGCAGATGATGCAGTGCTGCTTTGGGATAACAGGACTTGCGAAAACTACAGGAGCAAGTCAAACTCTTATGGCAGAAGTCGAGGCGCACGGATGGTGTAATACACCTGCTGTTACCTGTTAGGCGTGTCACACTATTACTTAGCAATGTTCCATCCGATGACAAGCTGATAGTTTACACTTCTGGACTATTTGCGAGAGTTACAAGTTTTGCCTCGTTGACGGACATGACATTTGCATCCTTGAGTTGCTTAACGGTTTATGTATAATCATCTGTACTTCGATATGCCAAGACATTGTATTGCAATCTGATAGTGGTGCTTTTACTAATCTTTTTTCTGAACGAAAATTTTTTGTACACTTTCTGAATTCTGACCTACAACTCGAACCTCCTCTGGCCACACGAAGGGCTGTCCCAGGAACTAAACTATATAGAAACTATATAAGAAGCTTTTTCCGTAGTATATACTCTTTTAAATATACTACTTAAACAAACGTGTTATATTTATTTATCACTTTCGGTATATTTATATACTAATTCTAAGATAATCTAATGCAATTTGGTTAAGAAAATTTCATCGGAGTCCTTTATTTTTGCTATATAATGAGTATATATATAAATTATGTTATAAAAATAGACTTTAATAAAAAAATTTCATGGAACCCAATTTAGAATATTTTATAATTATTATTAAAGTATACTCAAAAAATAAAATATATAATAATATTATTTAAGCAATATATGGGAAATGGGAGTACGGAGTTATGGAGGAATAACGGTGCATGGCAAGGCAATTTTGACGTCGCTGGCCGTGAGCTTAGGGAGGTTGGTAGGGACAACAAGAATAAGAGGATATTAGAAAACAAACTTAGAGGAAGGTTGGGGTAGTAGAGGACCAATAGAATGTGGCAAGACGGTGGTGACACCGTTGGAGCTTCTTGTTAAAGCTGAGGCTGGAGCTTCTTGTTTGTCCTTCGCTCAGGCTGAGACAAACTCTGGAAGCCGGACACCCTCCTCCTGCTGCTGCTGCTGAACATCCTGGAGCAGACCTGGCCTGCCATGCGGCAGCGCCGCCGTCATTGCAGCAGCCGGAGCCGGAGACAGTGCACTGCGGCAGGAGGGAGAGGGACAGGGAGGCTGCAGCTGTGTCCTCAAAATGGGCGTCCCAGCTGTGAGGAATAGGATTTGCACTTGCAGGGTCGTCCTACTCCGTTAGTTCTCTAAACCACTTCTGCCCTTGTTGTTAACTAATTGTTGTCCTCGTCACTTGTCAGTATCACTTTTTAGTATTTAAATTAGATGTTAGAACCTCTAGCTTAAGAAATAAAGCAGACATAATTTCTAATTGGTGATTTTACAATATTTAGTGACATACAATTTATGTATGTTACAATTTGGTTTTGATTTCCCTTTCTCTACCTTGATATGAATTTGAGTCTTTTTTCTTGATGCGCTATGGGCTATATGAGTCTGATTATTTGTCCATTTACTTTTTTGTAGTCGTTATTCCACATACCATGTTCTTTCTGTGTGCGTGAGAAAGTTGTAGAAATTTCAGCTAGCAACCATCATTCTCATGTAGTAACTGGTGAGCGAAAAGAGTAAGATGCAATTATGTGCCTAAGTTTGATTGGCTAGAAGAAGGTGATACTATAGTATAAAGTATAAACTGATAAGAGGGGGTGTTACCTGTTTTGTTATTATCACTTGTGGTGCAGCAGCAAATGGTTAAAACTTCACTAGGTAAAGATGTCTACGAGCGCCACCAGTAGAGAAATGTGTTTTCTTGTTTTCAAAAGCTTTTGGCAAATAATCATGTTTTAGCCTATTAACTAGGCTTCACTTTCAAACAAAAAGGAAAGATATCTGCAAAATATACTCCAAGGTTGATCAAAAACCTTGATGGTGTCAAGGTATTTTTGCTTTAAGATTCAATATGGGCTCCTGATCAAATAGTGATGTCCTTCTCATTCTTTGCATTTATGCATTGGCCATATTAAAAGGATAGCCATAGGAATGTTGCACTCAACATGCATTGATGGTAAACTTATGCAAAAGCAATATTCAAATTGTAGAAATTATGATTTACCCATCTTACAATTTCCCTATGATAAGATTGCAGAAAATAAGTATTTTGTTCATATTTGAGCAGAAGACTGACAAGGTGGTATCCAATTAGGCAATACGGCATTTTTTTTCCATTCTCCTTTTTCGGATATTTTCCCCCAAATTACCTTCATTTTCTTGTATTTAATATTAAATTACAAGGATTTGGACAATCAAATGATGCACTTAGACCAATTGTTGTTGAAGAGAGAGCATTTTTGGAGGAAGTTGCTTGTGGAGTTTATCATATTTGGGATTCCCAAATTTTTCCCCGGTTTAAAACTACAAAATTGACAAAACTCTAAAAAATCACGGGGGACAGTAAAGTCGCCCTCCTATTGGGCGACTGCATTATAAGTCGCCCATCCATTGGGCGACTGTAGATAGTCGCCCAATAGGAAGGCGACTAATTGCAATCGCTCGAAGGTAGAGCGACACAAGCTTTGTCGCCTCCTGGTTGGGCGAAAGGTGAGAGTCACCCAATGGGGGGGGGGCGACTGGAGCCTACTCTTGTAAAAAATTTCCCGCGGGTATATTTATGTATTTTCGAATAAAAAATGGATTATCCGTACAAAAAATTCTATTATTAGTTTTGTGTTATGCATATGCAAGTCAAAAGAGGTGCACTGATTTCTTTTGATTATAGTAATTTGTTCGATGGTGTTAACTATTTTCAACATATATTCGAATCAAAACTTTGGTTGAGAAATTTTAGATGTATTTCTGGTGGAATAGGATTTGGTTGCCAAATTAAGAAAGTGAGTTTTGAGAATAGCTATATATTGATACTGATATACCTAGATCCTTCTCAAATTATGATTCCTAGGTCGAAATGTGTGTGGCTCTGTATCACACCTGTTACAGGCCAGAGTGCTAGATGCCATGGTCTGCAGTGTATACTAGGTATTTCTGGGTTTATATCAATAGCATTTTATAGGGTTATGCAACTTGAGATTTACTTCCTCTTAAGTCCATTTTGTCTTTGTAAACTATCCCTTTGTTGTCTCAAACCATCAACTGAAGAAGTTCCAAATGAGCAAACGTAGTCGGATTGTACATTCACTACTATAAAAAAGGGTCATCACAGACGGTTCAAAACTGTCATCACAGACGGTTTTCTGAATTGTCTGAATTTATGTGTCAGTGATAATCAGATGTTATCACAGATAGTTTCTAAGCCATCTGTGATAATCACAACATAGATGGTTTATAACTAGAACCGTCTGTGAAGAACACTATCACAGATAGCTCGAATCAAAAACCATCTGTGATACTCATTTATCATAGATGGTTGGTAGATAGAACCGTCTATGATGTGCGAGTATCACAGATAGTTTTTTGTTCGAGCCGTCTATGATAGTCCTTCACAGATGGTTTATATCACAAAATCGTCTGTGATAGTTCTTTCTATATCTAGAAAAACTAGCTAGCATACTTAAAAATTTTATTTTTTTCAGTTAGCCTCAAGAAATGCTAGCCATCCTCTAAAGGTGAAACAACATATTTGAATTTGAATTCCGTATCTAAATTACATATAGCATTACATACACAAGATGACACTTACAATTTTACAAATATAAGCTTCATGTTACAAATTTAGAAAGATTTGTACACTAAGGCTAATGCAAGCTAGACTTACACATCTTTCATTAAACTACAATGTAAACAAATGAAGCAGAAAAAATTCCAAGTCATAGAAACAAAAAGGCAACGAACACCATTTCAGCTTCTATGCCAAAATCAATAGAATGCCACACTTTTAGGATGTAACAAGCAGAAGTCATCTACCGATGCTGATAACTTGGAATAGTGCGGATCTTCCATTGCCTTCTTCCTTTCCATCTTCAAGCGAAATTTCAGCCGCCCTTACTGAACCCCTTCCCACCCTTGCCGCACACAAATGAGTTGGAGTAGTACTGGTGGTGTTGGTTCTTAGAGTAGGGAGAGGAGGATTAATAAGGAGCGAGAAGTGGACAAGAGACTGGTGCCTACCGTTTGATGCAGAGAGAATGGACGGGTGAAATCAGGATCCTAGGGAGATGCTGCGAATCAATGACGCGGCGGGGCGAGACTGAAATTTCATATATAATTATCACAGACGGTTTAGTTTGCAAACCATCTATGATATAGACATCACAGATGATTTTTAACAAAAACTATCTATGATAACATATCACAGACGGTTCTTATTAAAAACCGTCGGTGATAATGGCAATCACAAAGATAATACATCGGTGCAATATGAATAGTTAGTCTCAAAAGATAAAATAGCAAAGTTTTATATAGCTTTTATATACTCATTTGAAAGGTTTTAATGAAATCTAAAACTTTGTAGTTGAGGCAAACCCCAAATTCCGAAGGAAAAGTAGAGAATTTTGGGAAAAATAGAAACTGAAAACTTGCGATACAAATTTGGGGCCAAAGATGGCCAATTTTGGGGGTCTTAGAGGGCGATTGGCATGATCTAGTCATTTTTTGGATCGGGCTCATCGTTAGATTTCCAACGAGTACAAGAACATCGAAAACGGACACCGTATGTAAAAGTTATGTCCGTTTTACTAAAGGTGTCTCGGAATGGAATTCTACTCAGACTCAGGTGGGAGATTATAAAATTTTAGGGGATTGCGAGGCAGGAAACACATTATAGATGATTTTTAATATAAATCATCTGTAAAGTATCACAGATACACAAGAACGTCGAAAATGGACACCATATGTAAAAGTTATGTCCGTTTTACTAAAGATGTCTCAGAATGAAATCATACTCGGACTCAGGCAGGAGATTATGAAATTTTAGAGGATTGCGATGCAGAAAACATAGCACAGATGGTTTTAATACAAACCATTTTTGAAGTATCACAGACAGTTTAAATAAAAAACCGTCTATGATACTTCACAGACGGTGCTCACCATGAACCATCCGTGATATTATCTCTGCATAGATAGGTTTTAGCGCTGGCAGCAACACAGACGGCCTCTAAATCTAAACCGTCTATAATATGCAGACGATATTATCTCTGCATAGATAGGTTTTTTTTCACCTCTTTTTTTTCTTTCTTTTTTTTTCGGGGCCACAGAGAGCACTCTCTCTCCTCTCTACTATAGCCAAAATTTTTCTTTTTTTGTATTTTTTTATATTTTTTTTCACAGAGCAGAGCACAGAAATAGGAACCACACAAAGTTTTAGCTCAATTGGATGTAAGGTGTGGCCTACAGAAAATAAGGAATGTGCTGTAATTCGGTGATTCAATTTCGGAGCTCGAGTACTCTACTTTCCAGGCCGAATTTCGGGAGTATCGGATGTAAAATTTAATTTCACCCAATTTCAAAAAAAAAGCGACTGATTTCGAGTCCGTATGCAAAAGTTATGGCCGTTTGAAGTTGGACCTCCGAGTTATGGTTTCTGTGAAGGCCAAAACGAAATCGGGTGGAGGGAATTGGTGGAAATTGGTGGCGGAAGCTCGGGGAAAGGTGGGGGATGATGCTGTGTGATCACGAGACGCGAAGGATGACTCAAACAGAGGGTGGGATATGGGTGGGAAAACAAAAACAGAGAGTGGAATACACGATGGATGACGCCTAGGGTTTGTATGAATGAGATGTAGCGGAAGCAAGACAACCCGAAGCAAGACAACCCGAAACAAAACACAATCTAAACCAGCAACACAACTCGACTAAGGACACAAACTCAACACTAAGGACTCTAGAATCAAATTGTGCAAAGGCTAAATGAGATCTAGGACAGGAAACAACCTATGACTACAATTTTTTTGTAGGGCTTTTTCGTGGACTCTAGGATGAAAAACGAAACAACAAAGATAGGATAAACTCGAACCTGAAGGAACACCTGAAGCTCTGATACCACTTGATGGGAACGGGGGTCCCGATCTTCCAACAGGTTCTGGGTAAATTCGATTTGGTGGAGGCGCGACACAAATCGATCCGGCTTCCGAACGACACGTTCCGAACCCCGCAATCGCAGCACCACGTCTCCTCAGGTTATCAACCGTGCGTAGCCTGGTTGACCTCGCCAAGAAGGCTAATCCTTGCCTGCGAATCGAAGAACACAAGCAAGAACAAGGAAGAACACAACTGAATTGCAGATGTATTGATTTAGCACTCGAAAAGTTTGGGGTCTCACAAACTGATGAACGGCGAATCTGTTCAAAGACAAATCAATCTAAGCAAAATCCAAACCCTAATGGTGGGGGTGGCAGCTGGATATAAAGGAGTTAGGGGCGTGCAAAACCCCTGGACGCGCCCCTAATGGGCTCCAACACGATACAAAGCCGATCGGCCCAAAAGACGGTGGCGCAGCACCCTGACAGATTCTGAACGCCCACTTGTTTCGACGATTCCCGTTGACTCAGAAGGAATTTTGACATGGGACCAAAGCCATTGGAAGGGTGGTCTTCTCAGATTTCCATACATATGTAGAACGTCCAAAACGGAGTACGGATGCGATCTGGGCGTCCGTTTTAGTGCGGACTGGTCCTGGACTCCGAATTGGATTCGAATTCGGTTTGAGTTGGGCCTCCAACATGATTCGACCGCCCTTGCTGGACTTGTACGCCCCGTAGCCCTTCTCCAAGTACTTCCAGATCCTCTCCATGGTTCCTAATCATAGTTAAATCATTAGGTAGCAATCTATTCTCAAATGAACAAAAAGAAGTACTTAGGAACGAGCTCACCTGTAAATTCAATTGTCGGGCGCGAGTTCTAGTGATTGGTCCTTGAATGTCAAGTGGAGGAGTGTTGTGTGTATCCGAAAACAAAGTCCATAGAAATATCTGCCCACGGAATAGAAGGAACAGGAAGAGGCATATATAAACCATGTGGATTCAAGCGAGACTTAGCTTTTTGACATGTAGTGCAGCGAGCAACAAACCGCTCAACATCTCGCCTCATCTTTGGCCAAAAGAAGTGTGTGGCCAGAACATCCTCTGTCTTCTTAGCACCAAAATGTCCCATCAAACCGCCTCCATGCGCCTCCTGCAACAACAAAAGACGAACGGATCCAACTGGAATGCATAGGCGGTTAGCTCTAAACAAATACCCATCATTGATCACGAATTTATTCCATGCTTGTCCCTCTTTACAATGCAACAACACATCCTTAAAATCAGCATCAAAAGCATATTGTCCTTTAATAGTTTCAAGACCAAAAATGCGACAATCAAGTTGAGACAACATGGTATAGCGTCGAGACAAAGCATCAGCAATCACATTATCCTTCCCTTTCTTGTGTTTAATGACATAAGGAAAAGATTCAATAAATTCAACCCACTTAGCATGTCTACGATTCAGATTGGTTTGACTACGAATATGCTTAAGTGATTCATGATCAGAATGGATGACAAATTCTTTAGGCCATAAATAGTGTTGCCACGTCTCTAAAGAACGAACAAGAGCATACAATTCTTTATCATACGTGGAATAATTAAGAGTAGGACCATTCAATTTTTCACTAAAGTAGGCAACAGGTTTGCCTTCTTGCATCAAAACACCACCAATACCAATTCCGCTAGCATCACATTCGAGCTCAAAAGTCTTACCAAAATCCGGAAGTTGGAGCAATGGTGCGTGTGTAAGCTTGTCCTTCAAAAGATTAAAGGACTCCTCTTGTGATGGCCCCCAATGGAACGCGACGCCCTTCTTTGTCAACTCAATCAACGGTGTCGCAATGGTGCTGAATTCTTTGACAAAGCGGCGATAAAATCCTGCAAGGCCAAGAAAACTCCGCACTTGGGAGACCGTCGTGGGCGTGGGCCAACTCCATATCGCCTCCACCTTGGCTCTATCAACCTCAATTCCCTGTGGAGTCACAACATAGCCAAGAAAAGAGACTCGATCCGTGCAAAAGGTGCACTTCTCAAGGTTACCAAACAAACGTGCATCTCTCAAAGCATTAAAAACAGCACGTAAGTGATTCAAATGTTCATCCATGGACTTGCTATAAATCAAGATATCATCAAAGTAAACGACCACAAATTTGCCAATGAAAGGACGTAAAACCTCGTTCATTAATCTCATGAAAGTGCTAGGTGCATTAGTTAACCCAAAAGGCATGACTAACCACTCGTACAAGCCGAACTTAGTTTTAAAAGCAGTTTTCCATTCATCGCCAAGTTTCATTCTTATTTGGTGGTATCCACTACGCAAGTCAATCTTTGTGAAAATTACAGCTCCACACAACTCATCAAGCATGTCGTCTAGCCTAGGAATAGGATGACGATACCGTATAGTAATGTTGTTAATGGCTCTACAATCTACACACATACGCCAAGAACCATCTTTTTTGGGAACCAAAAGAACAGGAACAGCACAAGGACTAAGACTCTCACGTACATACCCACGGTCCAAAAGGTCTTGGACTTGTCGCTGAATCTCCTTAGTCTCTTTAGGATTGGTCCTGTACGGCGCACGGTTTGGCAAACTCGCTCCAGGGATCAAGTCAATCTGGTGCTCAATCCCTCGAATGGGTGGAAGTCCTGGAGGTATCTCATCAGGGAAAACATCTCTAAACTCCTGCAAAAGGTTAGTGACAGGAGCAGGCAAAGTGCAAGGCATATTATCAAGAGAAAATAAAGAATCTTTGCACACAAAAGCATAGCATGTATCATTAGCATCATCAATTTCAGCAAGGTCTGATTTTGTGGCAAGCATAACAGAATTTTTCAAATGGATTACTTGCTATTTTTCAGATTTATCATGTTCCTTTGAATCATTAGCAGCAGCAACTCTCTCCCTATCGGCCTCTATAATCTCAGCTGGGGTCAAAGGCAGTAAAGTAACTTTCTTTCCCTTATGCATAAAAGTGTATTTGTTACTACTACCATGGTGTAAAGCATCATTATCAAATTCCCAAGGTCGACCCAATAAAAGAGAGCATGCTTGCATGGGAACCACATCACAATCAACATGATCAGCATAACCACCAATGGAAAAATGGACTCGGCATGTTTGCGTTACCTTAGCTTTTCCAGAATCATTTAACCACTGAATATGGTATGGTTGTGGGTGCGGTCGCGTGGTCAAGCCAAGCTTCTTGACCAAATCAGAACTCACCAAGTTGTTGCAGCTTCCTCCATCAATGATGACACGTGCACGCCGGTTCTTGATTGCGAAGAAAGTCTGAAACAAATTATGGCGTTGAAGTTTATCGTTTTGTTGTACCTGTGTGCTGAGGACTCGCTGCACAATGATGCTCCGTAGCGTCGCTGTGGACGCCCCACCAAGGACCAAGTCGTCATCACCACCGCCATTGTCGTCCGAGGCAGCAGCAACATCATCATCCTCCTCGACATCCGAAGTGCTGATGTAGCCTCCATCGTCTATGGTGATGTATGCCCGTTGGCTAGGGCAATTCTTCTGCACATGACCAAGCCCATGGCAGCGGTGGCAATCGAATGTCGAGGAGCGCCCGTTGAAGCCACGGAAGAAGAGCTCTTGGTTGGAACCGCAAGGAATTTTTGAAGCATCCGCAAGCGTGACGTGGAAGGTGGCTTCGGTGGCGCTGCTGCAATCTTGTTCACAGGTGGTGGAGGAGAACGAAACTCAAGAAGACTTGGGCGATCCCGCCGATGTAGTCGTCGCGGCGTGTAGAAGGGTCGTTCGGTCGTGCCTTCGCTGATTCGTTGCGTCCCTGCAATTCTTTTTCTGCAAGCATGGCAAGGTGGAACAACTGGTTGACAGTAGTAAATTCTTTATAATCAACAATATCCTGAATTTCACGCCGTAAACCCCCGTAGAAACGACAAATCTTATCCTCCGTGTCCTCAACAACCCCACAACGCATCATACCCTTTTGAAGCTCAGCATAATAGTCCTGAACAGAACGATCACCTTGTTCTAAGCGCTGCAATTTTTTTCTCAATTCAAGTTTATATGTGGGAGGAACAAAAAGATTACGCATATCTTCTTTTAATTGCTCCCATGTATCAGGTTGTAAGCGCATGTTACTTAATTCATTCCACCAGATAATAGCAAAATCCTTAAACTCACTAGTAGCTTGTCTAACTCTATGTTGTTCAGGAACGAAGTGAGAATTAAATTTCTGCTCTACCGTCATCTCCCAATCAAGATATATTTCAGCATCATAAAGACCAGAAAAAGATGGAATGGTAAACTTAACTTTAGCAAAAGGTTCATCGTTACCATGACGGTTCTGGTTATTACCTTCCATACCATGTCGGTTCTGGTTATTACCTCCCATACCTTTTGTCGGTTTTGCTGAAGACGCCGACGTAGTCGTGCATCTTGTGTCGCCCGCCGATCAATATTGCCATCTGCATCATACACTGTGTCATCATCAGGATGATGGCCGTCATTGACAGGTGGCAGGCGTGCCTCCAATGTGTCCATCCGAGCAGTGAGGTCAGTCAACCGCCGCTCCACCCGCTCAAAGCTTTCTGTGGTGTTCAATTTGGCAATGGCGGCGATGATGGTGTCCATTCTCGCGCCGAGATCAGCATTGTGTTTGTTGAGCGCCGCTTGTAGCTGGCCGCGACTAACACACTCGTTGAAATCGACCGGTGTCGCGTCCCCTTCGTTTCCTGCCATGGTTAGTGGAAATACAGGGAAAACAAAAGGATTATCCCTATCAACTACAAAGGATGGCCAGTGGGAATCCGCAAAGGAAGTGACTTACCAAGCTCTTACAAGTGTTCTTACCAAAGCAGCAGGTGGTACAACCGGTGGCTGGTTCGTGAAACCATGTCGAGCGTGGGTACGATTACAAGGGTCAAAACTGTGCTATCCAGAAGTAGATATATGGAGCTTGGAAGGCCAAATATGTCAGTGGAACACAAATCAATAACAGATAGTAATGCTGAATAAATGTCCAAAGCACAGGTCCTAGTTGCTGGCCTAAATGTGTCCTATATCAGGTATGAGATGATGAACAAGGAGCAAGAACAGAATAGTAAAGCAAGGACAGCAACAAAGATGGCTGTGCACCGAGAAGCTCAATTCAGCATAAGCACAAAACAAATGAATTTCACACCTAAAACCGTGCTCACACGTTTTTTCACCTCTTTTTTCTTTCTTTTTTCGGGCCACAGAGAGCACTCTCTCTCCTCTCTACTATAGCCGAAATTTTTCTTTTTTTTGTATTTTTTTATATTTTTTTCACAGAGCAGAGCACAGAAATAGGAACCACACAACGTTTCAGCTCAATTGGATGTAAGGTGTGGCCTACAGAAAATAAGGAATGTGCTGTAAATTCGGTGATTCAATTTCGGAGCTCGAGTACTCTACTTTCCAGGCCGAATTTCGGGAGTATCGGATGTAAAATTTAATATCACCCAATTTCAAAAAAAAAGCGATTGATTTCGAGTCCGTATGCAAAAGTTATGGCCGTTTGAAGTTGGACCTCCGAGTTATGCTTTCTGTGAAGGCCAAAACGAAATCGGCTGGAGGGAATTGGTGGAAATTGGTGGCGGAAGCTCGGGGAAAGGTGGGGGATGAAGCTGTGTGATCACGAGACGCGAAGGATGACTCAAACAGAGGGTGGGATATGGGTGGGAAAACAAAAACAGAGAGTGGAATACACGATGGATGACGCCTAGGGTTTGTATGAATGAGATGTAGCGGAAGCAAGACAACCCGAAGCAAGACAACCCGAAACAAAACACGATCTAAACCAGCAACACAACTCGACTAAGGACACAAACTCAACACTACGGACTCTGGAATCAAATTGTGCAAAGGCTAAATGAGATCTAGGACAGGAAACAACCTATGACTACAATTTTTTTGTAGGGCTTTTTCGTGGACTCTAGGATGAAAAACGAAACAACAAAGATAGGATAAACTCGAACCTGAAGGAACACCTGAAGCTCTGATACCACTTGATGGGAATGGGGGTCCTGATCTTCCAACAGGTTCTGGGTAAATTCGATTTGGTGGAGGCGCGACACAAATCGATCCGGCTTCCGAACGACACGTTCCGAACCCCGCAATCGCAGCACCACGTCTCCTCAGGTTATCAACTGTGCGCAGCCTAGTTGACCTTGCCAAGAAGGCTAATCCTTGCCTGCGAATCGAAGAACACAAGCAAGAACAAGGAAGAACACAACTGAATTGCAGATGTATTGATTTAGCACTCGAAAAGTTTGGGGTCTCACAAACCGATGAACGGCGAATTTGTTCAAAGACAAATCAATCTAAGCAAAACACAAACCCTAATGGTGGGGGTGGTGGCTGGATATAAAGGAGTTAGGGGCATGCAAAACCCCTGGACGCGCCCCTAATGGGCTCCAACACGATACAAAGCCGATCGGCCCAAAAGACGGTGGCACAGCACCCTGACAGATTCTGAACACCCACTTGTTTCGACGATTCCCGTTGACTCAGAAGGAATTTTGACATGAGACCAAAGCCATTGGAAAGGTGGTCTTCTCAGCTTTCCATACATATGTATAACGTCCAAAACGGAGTCCGGATGCGATCTGGGCGTCCGTTTTAGTGCGGACTGGTCCTGGACTCCGAATTGGATTCGAAGTCGGTTTGAGTTGGGCCTCCAACATGATTCGACCGCCCTTGCTGGACTTGTACGCCCCGTAGCCCTTCTCCAAGTACTTCCAGATCCTCTCCATGGTTCCTAATCATAGTTAAATCATTAGGTAGCATTCTATTCTCAAATGAACAAAAAGAAGTACTTAGGAACGAGCTCACCTGTAAATTCAATTGTCGGGCGCGAGTTCTAGTGATTGGTCCTTGAATGTCAAGTGGAGGAGTGTTGTGTGTATCCGAAGAAGTGATGTCCTCATCACGTCTAATATAAGCCTTTTTGTAATAGTGATTGCTAAATATTTATGTGCTTCATACTGGAAATCATATTATCTCATGAAAATTCTAATAGTATGTCATTCTGGAGTTCTGCCCCTTGGAATTCATTCCATATTTGTGGCTTATGTTACTGGAATAAATGTTGAATTGCTAAGAAATATTCATCTCAGGGTTAGAGGCAGGTTTTGGGTGGTGTTTTAATAATGAGAATGTATCAATTACAATTATCAGTTTTATTCTATTGTTCTAAGGTTTGAAAATATATATCGTGATGTTTTGCAGATAGTGGAGATTTGTATTCTTGGGGTTCAAATGAAAATGGCTGCCTTGGTTGTGGGTATTTTCATCTATAACTCTTAAATAAGTTTTCAACTTCTATTATGCTTGTAGCAATGCAAATGCTTATCTCCAAATTGAGGGCGTATTCTTACGTAATATCTCTTACCAGAGGTACAGAGATTGTTCACCCTCTAGAAGCATCTTGATAACACTTTTCACCGTTAGGGCATAATACAAGATTTGTTTTCATGGTATTCCCTAGGTAGACAACTATCTTAAATCTTAATATTACCTAGCTACAACAAAATGGAACAATAGTTCTACTAGGCTATACTTAAAAGTAACGAACACTTTTGAGTTGAATGACATCATGTTACTATAATACAAGATACAATGCAGGTGCTTGTGACTGCAAATGGTTTGACTTAATTAGTAGCTAACTGGTTGTACACACAACTTAGAGGGACACACACGCATAATAGCAAACTGCTATCTTTTGGTGACATCTATCTGACTTTCCAATCCACTGTCCATGTGCATCTGAATGAACAATGTATATGATACATAGTTGTGTTTTAATTTATTTTAGTTGGATACACATTCTAAAAGGTATTTTTAGTATGATTAAATTAGCTTTGCATCTTTTGAGGGATGAACATGGAGTGCAGTTTTTTTCCTGGCTTTTGGTTAGTATTTTCTTCTAGCCAACAGATGTTAAGAAGATAGTAGCGATAGCACTTGCCAGCCTTTGTGAGGCCTAGGAGAACTGACTTTGAGGTACTTGCTTCTATAGTTTGGTTTCCGTTGCAATGCACGGCAGAAAACTAGTACAGAGATAAAGATAAGACACAGATATAAAACCCAATATCCATATTTATCCTTATAGATGCTCAGGCTCTAAGTAAACTTTATTTGATCAATTTAATATGCGAGCCAACTGGAATACATAGCCAACTGGAATTTAATTTGCACTTAGACAGGTCCAACAAGCGGAAATTAATCCAACAACCCTTGCACCGAGAGAGGCCTCCTGATCCTGTGTGCTCCTTCGAAAGTTTTGGCGGCAGCAAGATTCTGCATGTGCGGGGATCGAATAGAACAGAAGAACTTTAGCAAAAAACTAAGCGCGAGCCACGAATGACAACCGAGAGATAGATGCATGTTGGTTAACTCATACGTATCGAAATCCCATTGGTTTCTGACCAGCTCGGGGAGTGGCGATAAATAGCGCACCACGATCTCCTCTTGCGTCATGTCCGCGAACGGGCCCTCGCCGAGCTTGTATGAGCGCCCCTCGTGGTTCACGGCCTCGATGAACCTTATGTTGCTCACGTATATCTCGAATCGGCGATGCTTCTCCTCTGCGGTCGGGTAGGACCGATTGTGCTTCGCCATCCACCGGTGGAAACTTTCCAACATCGGTGGGTGATTGTCGGATGCCATCGTCGGCGAGCAGCCCGACATCATGAAGCTGCATGTCATGAGAAGCAGACAACACACTAACGAGGAACATCTGGAAGAGGAAGCCATGATCGTAGTGTGTATTCACTAGACAGTAGGAGAATTTGGTAGTGCATATACAGCTCTGCATGCTCCTGTTTATGTAGCCATGATCTGGAGAATTTCCTATTTTGCTAGCACTTTCGTTGGCGTGTAATCACAACCGATATCCCAACTGATTCAGTTGCTCTTGTATTACGCATATCCCTAGCATATCAATGGAAACATCAAGCACGTCATCGTGAACGCCTTATCAGCAACTGAATCATGCTAGGGATATAAATAATACAAGAGCAACCGAATCAGTTGGGATATCGGTTGTGATTACGCGCCAACGTAAGTGCTAGCAAAATAGGAAGCATAGCTAACTAGCTAATTATAGTTGGCATGATTATCTCCTGGAGGATGGCGGGTGCAGGCTCGTAGGCAGGATCCTGGGCCGGACATAGGCTTATCTATAGACGCACGATAAATAGCGTGCCACGATCTCCTCTTGCGTCATGTCCGCGAACGGGCCCTCGCCGAGCTTGTATGAGCGCCCCTCGCGGTTCGCGGCCTTGAAGAACCTCAGGTTGCTCACGTATATGACGAACCGGCGATGCTGCTCCTCCACGGTCGAGTAGGACCGATTGTGCTTCACCGTCCACCGATGGAACCTTTCCGCGTCGGACGCCGTCATCGGCGAGCAGCCCGACATCACAAAGCAGCATGTTAGAAGCAGAAAGCACGCAAATGAACATCTGGAAGAAGAATCCATGGAGAATTGCTCCTGTTTATATAGCTTTGCGTGCTCCTATTTATATAGCCATAAGCAACTATATTAGGCTCCATTCACCAAAAGTCAAAAAGTAGTTTGGTTTGGTGCCAAAAGTGGCCAAGCCAAATTTTGGCACCCTGCCAAAATTTTAAAACTTGTACAACTATCTACCATCTGCATGAGCCGGGCATGATCAATTATATTGTTTGAAACGGCAAACAGCCACGTGTAAAGGTTCCTGCTTCGTCTATTAAACATGTACATCTGAATGACCTACCTATATGCTAGTGGGGGACACGTGCCCCCACTCAATTTTCTAAATTGCATATAATTGCAAAGAAAACATTTGTAGTTTTTAGAATCTGCAAAGAGAGTGCGCCCGCTCAAACTTTGTACTGGGTTCGCCCTTGCAAGAGGCGGACCTACTTACATGCTAGTGGGGGCATATGCCCCCCCCCCAATTTTCTAAATTGTATGTAAATTTTTTATAATTGCAAAGAAAACATTTGTAGTTTTTAGAATTTGCAAAGATAGTGCTCGACTCAAACTTTGTACTGGGTTCGCCCTTGCAAGAGGCGGACCTACTTACATGCTAGTGGGGGCATATGCCCCCCCTCCAGTAAATTTTCTAAATTGTATGTAAATTTTTTATAATTGCAAAGAAAACATTTGTACTTTTTAGAATTTGCAAAGAGAGTGCCCGACTCAAACTTTGTACTGGGTTCGCCCTTGCAAGAGGCGGACCTACTTACATGCTAGTGGGGGCATATGCCCCCCCCCCCAAACTCAATTTTCTAAATTGTATGTAAATTTTTTATAATTGCAAAGAAAACATTTGTAGCTTTTAGAATTTGCAAAGAGAGTGCCTGACTCAAACTTTGTACTGGGTTCGCCCGTGCTTACGCCCAAAATCAATAGTCCTTTATTTAGAAACAATCTCACGTACAGCCTATCCACATCTTAGAAGCATAAAACAATTGTACGCTAACTATAAAGAATGCTACGATGAAGTAGAGCAAGGGGTTGATACAACAACTTATCCATGAACGCCTTATCAACAACCGAATCATGCTAGGGATATAAATAATACAAGAGCAACTGAATCAGTTGGGATATCGGTTGTGATTACACGCCAACGTAAGTGCTAGCAAAATAGGAAACATAGCTAACTAGCTAATTATAGTTGGCGTGATTATCTCCTGGAGGATGGTGAGCGCAGGCTCATAGGCAGGATCCTGGGCCAGACATAGGCTTATCTATGGACGCACGCTAGATGTATAGTAGCTATGTTGCACTGAGAACCGCTGGTTTTGGTAACACGCGCTGCATGGCCCTAGAGTTTGACCAAAAGTGTGAAAAAATAGCAAAGGAGGGATAGCCCTAGAGTTTGAAACCGGTGGAAAAAGTGCCAAAATCGGTCACGTAGTGCTAATATCGACATCAAACCGGCCTAAACCAGTCCAAACCGATTCTGACCTAGTTTCGGTTGGTTGGTTGGTTGCTCGGTCAGGCTCAGGCCATGTGGCTTGATTCAACCATAAGTGCACAGTGTAATCGAGTATGATTTGGGCTCGGGAACTTGGTTAGGCTTAACCACAAATGAATAGTGCTTGACTTAGGCACGGACTCGGGCTCAGGTTCAAAACTATGGCCACATGTGGAGGCCACTGAGCGAAGGCGGTGGCGGTGACTGGGCTGTGTGGTGGAAGGAGGGTAATGGTGGATGGGTTGTACTAGGCTCGACCCATGCGTGGGAGAAGAGAGATGGGATAGGTAGTGAGGGAGAAAGTAGGGAAGGCCTAAGGAGGAGGGGAAGTTCAAACTTTTCTGGATTTTTTGGAAGTTTTCTGAATTTTGTTAGATTTTTCTAATTTTGGGATTTTGGAGGGAGAATGGCTTATTTGAATTTGGTTTTTAGAGTATTTGTTGGCAATTTTTTGGATTCTGGAATTTAGAGGGAAAACCAAATGAAATTCAAATAAGAATGAAATTCAATTCTTAAAACAATTTTGTGAAAAAAAAATTGAATGAAAATTTTGAGCTTTTTAAAAGGGCTTACAGGCCTACCATCCTTAAAGAGTATCCCAACCCCGAGATTCATCTCGAAGGAAGAAGAGCTGCGAAAAATCTCACCAAGAGCTACGAAAAATCTCACCGTAGTTCTGATTCTTTTTCCCAAGTTGCTTCATCCGCTGTATGATTTTTCTAATGAACTCAGCCAAACTTGATATTTATGTTTCTTAATTGTCGGTCTAAAATCTCCAAATTCTTTCTAGTTCTTCTTTAATAACCAGCTTCAAAACTCAGATCTTGTCTTCTAGTATCAATATAGTTCTTTTGCCTGGTCTAAGTTGTTTTCAACCTTGTTTTCAACCTTTCTCTAATAATCCGTACATGTGCTTTTGCATTCTAAGCTATCTAAGGTCCTATCAGTTGTTTTTTCTCCTACTTTAGTCAAATTCAATGGTGTTCTGCATCTTCGACCGTACAAAGCTTCAAAAGGTGCCATATCTAAACTAGCTTGGTAACAGTTGTTATAGGTAAATTCTGCAAAAGCCAAACAAATTTCGCATGCTGGTCCATATGCCAACACACATGTTCTTAATAAATCCTCAAGAATCTGGTTAACTCTTTCAGTCTGTCCTTTAGTTTGTGAGTGATAAGCTAAACTAAAAGCTAACTGCACATAGTTGCAAGTTTGTTTTATCAGAAGAAAATGTACTAGTTTAGTTAACTGATCAACAATTATCCAAATAGTATCATAACCTAATTTAATCTTGGGTAGTCTTGTAATGAAATCCATGTCGATTTCATCCTAGTCCCATTCGATTTCATCCTACTCCCATTATGGCACTGGCAGAGGTTGAAATAATCCTGTTGGCCTTCTTGTAATCAGACATAATAAGTACCAAAGCAGTCGTTAACCTGTTCTTCAACTACTAAAAGTTCTTTTCACACTTTTCTTACCACTGAAATGGCTGATCCTTTCTCAACAACTGTGTGAGTGGTCTTGCAATCTTTGAAAAACCTTTAATAAAATGATGATAATACCCTGCCATTTCCAAGAAACTGCTCCTGATTGTTCGACCTGCCAATGCACCAATAAAACAAAAACAAAAACAGCAAATGAAGAAAGAAAAGAAAAAAATATGTTTATTTGTCCTCAATGGCGCACAACAAAACAACCAGATCGGTTCCTCTTGGCAAAGGCTCTCCTGGTGTCTTCACTAATCTGCAATGCATGTAGCCGATGACATGAAGTCAACAAAAGTACACGTCTCAAGTCTCTGCCGAGCAGATCACGTAGGCAAGCACAAGATCAACAGGACGCCAGGCGCCAACTAGTTTTAGCTTTCCTCAAAAGCTACCCTTCGCAGCCAAACATCACAGCCCCCATCTATTAGGATACACTCTAATCACCAAACTCGGTAGGGCATCATTCCAAAAATATCCAGCTGCCACACCAACAACCGAATAACAACTCTGATTATCCCTAAAACAAGTCGTCGAACTAGAATTAGATCTTTTTACCTTAATCGTACTTTTAGCCTACTACTATTTAAGGGACCCGAAATCCTTACATAACATGTAGTTTACACTTTTTTCCATATGTCATAGCCTTTGGATCACACCACTGTATCTCCGATATGCATCATCCACCTTTGATCTCCATGTGCCCCAACTCGAGTATGACCGTCATAAATATTTTAGATCTAGCCATATGATGTAACAGATAACAAGTCAGAACATTCCGCGGATAGTCCTTCCGATAGTGATATCCACCACAGTTTGGAGTAATCAATTTGTTTAGTGTAGAGAATTACATAAGATAATAGGGAAACAGAGTGATTGAGGTAGTCAAAATCCTAGTGGATTAAACTTACAACATGGTTAATTTAGCACATCAACGTCTTGTTCCAGGGTAAAACTTACACAACTTACAATGAAATGTAGAGAGACTGGCGGTCGAGATCAATCCCGAATACTTGGAGGATGGCCTTTAACCCAACCTCTTAACCCAGCCTCATTTCTACTTGTGTAATGTAGAAATGAAAACTACATGTTGTCTTTTCATCTGCCATTAACCCAGCCTCTTACCATGTGATAATTTCTGCTGTTTTTTACAATGACTTGGATTCTTACTCTATCAAGGGGAAGGTGGGTAGCATGGTGATGCCACAGAGCCCCCTCGGGTCATCTATATCCTTGTTCATCCTCATGTACCCTCCCTTGCCCCAGTGGGAGCCCCACGAGTTCTTGACGATCCAGAACGCCTCGTTGCTTTCCAGGATCAGCCCGTAGCCCACCACGACGACGGCGTGGCTCAAATTGGTCCCACATGTCCCTATGTAGAGGCCTCTGTTGTACCGAATGAATGAGGGGTCTCTGGCGTCGACGGCCATGGCCACCGGCTGATTCGCCACCGCGTTCATCAGCGCCGGCTCGCTATTGAACTCGATGACCATGTAGCCGCTGATGCTCACCTTGTTAAAGTCATGCAACTGGCACGCGCCCTTCAACCCTTGGTATGGGTAGTCGGACTCGTAGGAGAGCCCCCCATTCTCTATGATCCAAATGAAGGCGTTGTTAGGTAACCCGCCTGCGCACCCGTGGTCGTATGCATCACAGTCTATGAACTATTTCGGCAACAGAGGCACCAGGAACCCTCTCCTGAGGCTGTATACTCCTTCGACTGCGGCGGCGGTGGCGAATACCCAGCAACTATCTGCATGGCGACCGGCGAGCAAAAGCTAAGCACAAGCCATGAACTACGACAGAGAGAAAGATGCATTGATTAACTCATACGTACCGCAAGACAATTGGTTTCTGACCGGCGTGACCGCGCTGGCCGTCCTCCAGTCCACGCTTTTCGGCACCCAGAACGGCGATAGGTTTGCGTAAACTGGCGCCGCGCGGGTGGTGTTCACCTTCGGCTCCGGGCGCCGCACGGGTGGTGTTCACCTCCGGCTCCGGGAGTGGCGACGACCTCCTCTTGCGTCACGTCCACGAACGAGCCCTCGCCGAGCTTGTACGAGCGCCCCTCGCGGTTCGCGGCCTCGATGAATCTCAGGTTGCTCACGTATAGGACGAACCGGCGATCCTGCTCCTCCGCGGTCGAGTACGACCGATTGTGCTTCACCATCCACCGATGGAACCTTTCCTCATCGGACGCCATCATCGGCGAGCAGCCCGACATCACGAAGCAGCATGTTAGAAGCAGAAAGCACGCAAACAAACATGTGGAAGAAGAATCCATGGAGAATTTGGTGGAGAATTTAGTTTTGAAGGGAGTAATCGCGAAATGAGCTCGGGGGAGACTGGGAGTTGAAGACAAGCGCGAAATGATGTTGGGGGAGCTATACTGGGAGTTGTCGACTTGTAGGCTTGCGCGCTCCTGTTTATATAGCGGTAAGGAAGAATCGCTCCTTCCCCTTGCAAGAGGTGGACCTACTTACATGCTAGTGGGGGCATATGCCCCCCCCCCCCTCAATTTTCTAAATTGTATGTGAATTTTTTATAATTGCAAAGAAAATAGTTGTAGTTTTTAGAATTTGCAAAGAGAGTGCCCGACTCAAACTTTGTACTGGGTTCGCCCTTGCAAGAGGTGGACCTACTTACATGCTAGTGGGGGCATATGCCCCCCCCCCCACTCAATTTTCTAAATTGTATGTAAATTTTTTGTAATTGCAAAGAAAACATTTGTAGTTTTTAGATTTTGCAAAGAGAGTGTCCGACTCAAACTTTGTACTGGGTTCGCTCTTGCAAGAGGCGGACCTACTTACATGCTAGTGGGGGCATATGCCCCCCAACTCAATTTTCGAAATTGTATGTAAATTTTTATAATTGCAAAGAAAACATTTGTAGTTTTTAGAATTTGCAAAGAGAGTGCCCGACTCAAACTTTGTACTGGGTTCAGCCGTGCTTACGCCCATAATCAACAGTCCTTTATTTAGAAACAATCTCACGTACAGCCTATCCACATCTTAGAAGCATAAAACAATTTTGCGCTAACTATAAAGAATGCTACGATGAAGTAGAGCAAGTGGTTGATACAACAACTTATCCATGAAAGGATGAATGATAAATGGCATGACATACCAAGAATGTTTGGTCGGCCTATCGAATGGTCTGCACTGGAAGTATTGATATTATATACAAATTGCTTAGCACTATGTCATTACAGATATAGTAAAACTGGATTGTATGGAGTTGATCATGGATGTATCGATGTGATACTATGTTAGACCCAGATTTTTTAATCCAAAATCCCCTGTGATTTATTGCACTATTCTCTAGTGCACACAGATACATTGTTGTATCAATTCATACATCGCATAAAACATAATATTACAGATCAGAGTTTAAATTACACCATGACTTAGATTTTTGTGAGATAAGACCATAATATTAGTGATACAGATTTCATCCACCAATACATGGCATCTGCACCATATACTAGCTTTTAACGTTATAGCCGCTTACCTCATCGATGGGACGACACCCAGGGCAATTCAAACTAGGGCTTTCCGCTGCCCATCACTCTTCCAATCCCACCCATAAAGCATTTTAAAATGTAACTATGTCTAGTTAAGTTTCCATGTCCGTCCTTGACCGTGGCCACGGCTATTCGAATATTTTCTACTCTGCATAGTTTGCACACTTTACCCACAAGAGATGGTTCGCTCGTTGCCCCACACGATTCCTTAGTCGTGCGGTTGAGTAAACCATCACAGTAATCGTTCAAACTACCTCGCCCCTTCCATTATCTCAACCATATGGGCTTATCCCGCTTGCAGCAGGTCCCATAAGTTGTGCGAAATGTTCTACCCCTATGCGGCTAGCAGCTGGCTACCCACACTGGTAGCGTGCCACGGTAAAGTTCACCCTCAACGAATGTCCCACTCAAGCCGTCACACAGACAGCCACTTGCACTATCTCACCTCCTCCACCAATGAGATAACTTTTAGGGTCCAGTAAATCTACTAAGCCAAGTTGTAATTTATAGACTTGTGGTTGTACTTGTTTTACACAAGAGGTCATGACAAGATTCAGTCCTTAAAGTTATCTGGGCAGTGCTACCACTTGCCACACTCTCGTGCCCCACTGCACCATACCCCGAACCATCCACCTAGATAGATAAACAATTTGAGATTTTTGGGAGCATAAAATAATTATACCAAAATAAACCAGTCATTTACACCATGACTTCCCAAATCAGTTTCACATGAATAAAGTGATGCTTGGGGCATTTTTGGTGCCCCCGAATATCTAAGCAGTACTAAGCATAGCGAAATAACGGTAGACTTATTTCTGAAAGGTTATCACTATAAATTCGTCCTAGGGCGACAAGGCTTAGATATTCAAGTGTTCCAAATGAGTGTAAAACTAGCAAGTTCAGTTAATGGTATGTACAACTAAAGCTTAAAATCAAACATACATTTGCACATAAAATAACAGCATGCAATTTCATAATTTAAAACAAAAATAACTTTGCATAAACATAGGTTCAAACATGATCAAAGTATTGACTCGCCTTGGTCACTAGTGTCTTGGACTTGGTCGTCGAAATTTGCTTCGGCTTCGGCTTCTACCTCCTGAACCTCGTACGCTATTTTTCCAATGCATGAAAATTTGGATAAAAATTAGCAAACCAAATAAAACCTCACAAAAAATTCAAATGAGCTTCAAAAATCATGTTTTTGGTTCCATTGGATAGATCTTGAATTTAAATGAATTTATAAATTTGTTTCACTCAATTTGGAGTTAAAATGAATAAATTATACCCTTTTAAAGTTCTCAGTTTAATTAAATCTGAAAATAATAAAAACTTTGATAGATGGTTCGCACTCCCGGTTTTAAATTTTTTATTTTTATTTCCTTTATTTTGTGCCTATGACAGGTGGGGCCGGTTCGGTTGTATTAAAAGGGGTATTGCCCACATGTCATTGGGGGATTTGAACTAACTAACCGGTTTAGCATTAACGATATGTCTTAATGATGTCTTAATAGTAATTAATTCGTTTCCCCCTCGCTACAGTGCTTCTCCCTCCGGCCGAAGAACGGCGAGCTCGCTGCCGGCGGAGGAAGCGACGACCGGCCATGAGAATTTTAAAAATGGGATGCTCATGCCCGTGCGCACGCCTGGGCTCGATCCCACTGGCCAATTTAGCGGTGGCAGTGGTCAGCGGTGACCGAGGGCGGCGGTGGAACAGGGGAAAAGGGGATACAGTGGCACACCGGGTTAGGACTCGATTGCGGGCTAGGGGAGCATCTATAGGTGGTTAGAAGGCTACCTTGGGGTCAGAGGAGCTTGGGGATGGCCGTGGTGGTCTGGCCGCGTGCAACGGCGGTGAACGAAGGAGGTGCACGGCGCCGGTGAAGAGGAGCTGGAGAAGCTCGGCCGAGAGTGGTGGTGACTTCGTGATGCCCTGAGGGTGCACTGGCTCAGCGGAATTGGCCTGGATTGGCTCCAATCGACGGCGGGCCGGATGGCCGGAGTTGGGGAAGATTGGGCTCGTCAGCGAACTACAGTGCATGGAAGCTCGATTGTTAGGGGCAGGAGGCGGAGATGGGTGTGGCAAAGAGAATGGGGGGCCATATGGCTTTTATAGGCGGCAGGGCGAGGCCGGCAACGGACAAGCGGCAGTGCGGTCATGTCGGCGGTAGGCAGCGGTGGGATTTCGTGCGATTCACGCATGACCTCTCAGTGCTGGCATTCGCAGCTTTGCGCCGCGCCTGCTAGGCGGCAAAGCTTTTGCACCGCGTGGCCGGGCGACGCAACGGGGCGAAGGAAACGGTGGGCGGTGGCAGTTTCCTATGGATGCACCGGTCGGGGTGATGTGACGGCACGCTGAAATTGTGGGCGGGCTGTGAAGATTGTTGGTGACAGCGGTGTCAGGCGGAGCCAGCAAGGGCACGGCGAGCGGAGGCGGGCGGCGACGGCAATCAGAGCTTCGGCTCTGCCAAAGCAGAAGGAAGAAGAAGGAGTTGGGCTAGGCTATTTCGGCTAGGCCGAAGGCTTGGCCTTCTTCTTTTTCTTTTTCTTTTTTTATCTACATTTTCACTTATGTACATATTCCAAAAATGGAATCTTAAATTTTAATTCAAGTTTCTCCCTCCTTTTTATGGATCATCTTTTCATATTCGGATTTTTGAAATTATAGATTTCCATATTTCCTTTATGGCTTATTAATGTTTGTTTTTATTTTTCATAAATTTCTCAATTATTGGAACCTCAACCAAAATTTAAAGAAACATCGTAAAAATTCCAAATTTCAAGAAAATTAATTCCAAAAAAATTCAAAGGCTACATGTGTTCAAATTCAAAATTTTGGAATGTTACATACTATAGCTGAAAGGTATTTACCATTGGCTATACACATCATGCGCATGTATATACCACAGGAAAGAGCAATAGTAAATGAGATGTAGAAGGAGGTGACAACCCGAGTGCCGTAGAGATAGTTGCAGAAAGCGATGGCAATGCAACAGGTTAGTTCCCTTTTCTTTAGGTTCTTGCCTGTCTACAATGACTTTTTCACACCGTCAATTCATTAGGTATTCGACATCTTTAGCTTCTACAGATTCTTTAGTTTGTTTCACTGCAACCTCTTCTGGGTCCTCCTCGAAGTCGCGGATAGGGGGCATAGGCAATGGCTAGTACCAATGACGGAACCAGGCTGTGATAATTATGCTGTGGGTTCTACATTTAATGTTGCTGGTTTATCACTATTCTTTGGACCGAAAGAATTAGAGTCAAGGACGATTCCTTTCCAAGAGGAGGAGGATGATGAGTGTATCCCTAATAATCCAGATATATACATCAAGTTGCTGACAGGACCAATTACAAGAGCATGTGCCATGAAACTACAAGATCAGGTGAATTAGCTTCTTAATGAATATATCATTAATTTTAACGAGAATTTTATACTACCTAAATCTTATAATTTACTTGTCCTTAAGTATTTGGATCAATACGATGCGCAAGAGGCAGGAGAAAAGGAGCTATGGCAGGAGTTTTGGTTAATGCCAAAAGAGAGGTTAGCAAATGAGGAGTCTCTCAGAGATAAGCACATTTGAACCAGTCCGATTGGCATCAAAACAACATTCAGATCAGTCTGATTTGTCCCCGGTGGGGTTTGGATTGATCGATCAGTTTCGGATCGCCCGATCGGCTTCGAAAACATTCGAACCAGTCCAAACAACTTTGGTGAAGTTCGGCCCATCAGATCAACTTCAGGCTGCCTGATATGCTTTGGTAATGTTCGGACTAGTCCAAATGGCCTTGGTGATGTTCGACTCATCTGATCATTCTTGAATACGTGTGGATCATTTGATCAAACTCAGTGACTTTCGGACCAGTCCGATCGATTCGTTGGATTGTGTTCGAAGTAGTCCAAAGGTAAACCTCGCAAACAAAAGACCATAACTTTTACATACAAAGTCCGATTAGGGTGTTCTTGGATTCATTGGAAAGCTTATTTTAAAGACTTCACAATAGAAAGGGTTACATCTTCATAAATGTCATGGATGTTTATCTTTATATTAGTTTCTTTTTTGTGTGAGTTCGAGTTTAAAACCATATAGGGTTTAGGATTGCCTAGGACTAAGAGGGGGAGGAATTCAGTTTTTATAGTTGTGGATAGATTCTCTAAAATGGTACATTTTATTCCATATCACAAAAGTGACGATGCATTGTATATAGCTGACTTATTTCTTAGGAAAATTGTAAAATTGCATGGCATGCTAAGAACAATTGTTTCACACCAAGTTGTTAAATTCATGAGCTAACAGTGGTTGAAACTATTGGATTTGTCGTAGTTTGATGTTCTAACAGTGGTTGGCGCTATCGGTTTATCAGGTTGCACGAATCCAAGTTATCATCATCAATCCTACGTCGTAAAGATCGGGCATCCCCCGTATCAAGTGCTGTCAGGCTGGAGCAGGGAGCAGCGTGGGGGCAGAGTGAGGCGGAGGGTGCGGTGCACAGGATTAGGGGCAGGAGGAGGAAGTGATGGAGAATGGGATTGGGGGAAGAGTGAGGGAGGAGCGGCGGCGTGGGGGAGGAGCGACGCGAAACAATGGAGCAGGGGGTGGGGTTGAGCAGGGGGCGTCGTGGGAGCGGAGGGGCGTCGCGGGGGAGCATTGGGGTGGTGCCGATGGATTGCAACGAGATTGGCAGGGGTGGGGGAAAGGTAAACAGGCAGGATAAACGCGCGATGTATTGGGGCAAGATTGGTAGGACCAACTTGCAATGGTGGCCGTTAGATGAATTGAATGAATGGTATAGATATTCAGCTGGCAGAACCAACTTACAATGTTAGTCATTCGATTATATTGATCTAACGATCAGGAGAGGAGGGTATTAACGTGGTTGGGTGAGAAATGGTTTAATCAAACTAGTGTTTTTTATATTAGTATAGATAAGTTGTGATATACATACATATAGCGGTGGAGGACATAATCAAATTATTTCTTACTGTAAAAATCTTGTCTAAAGCGCTCAATATTTTGATATGCGTCAGCACGGTAACCACATCTTGTACCCTCTCTCTGCTGTATTATTTACCTTGTAGCACATGGCAAAATCCCCTGCACCAGCAAGAATAGCAAAATTAAAGGAGATCACTGACCGTTTAATAAAATTTTATCTTTAATTAGACTAAAAAATAAGCGTTTTACATATAAGGACATGCTGAATGCAAAGCAAGCTGGATAATAATAATTCTATAAAATGCAGCTTGGATTACCTATGATCACGAAGAACAACTGACATGTCAGCATGTTCTTCGTTTCCAGCCAGTTCCATGACTTAATCACCTGAAGGCAAAAATTAGAATTCGTTTGGTATAAAGCATGGTAAACGACCTGAAGGAAAAAAATTAGAATTCCTTTGGTATAAAGCATGGTAAAATTTGTAAACAAAAAAAATGCAGGATCAGCTAGTACCAAACAAATGCGGAATGTCTAACTCAGCAACCATGTATTCGAGGAGCGCAACGTGATACACTGCAGACTCCCGGCTGATTCAAAATGTGTACCTTCCTTTTTTTCAGGTAGCGGCAGAGATGGCTGACATGGAACACCAGGACGCCCTAGTTGATTGGCTGGTTGTTTCTTCTCGCTGTTGATCCAACCGAAGATCCCATCCATGCCTTCCGCTTGAAAAACTTGAAAGCTTATAACAGAATTGGAAGGTATAATATCAAATTTAGCTGGGATGTAAAGGGAGCAAATATGATATGGAAATAGCTATTGATTCAAGTTGCCAACTGGGTCTGCCTACGCTTATCCTCTGTAAAAACTTGATTGCTAAAACTTGAATGCCTAGAACAGAATTGGAAGGAAAAAAATCAAATTCAGCAGCTGGGACGTGAAGATAGCAAATATGATATGGAAACAGCTATTCATTAGTTGCCAACTGGTTCTGCCTATAAAGTACTGCTAGTGTTTTGTGAGATTTAGTATTGGGAAATGTATAGAAGCATTACTTTTTGGTAAGAATGGGTTTATGCATTTTTTGTAAAGTTCTTACAGAGTACCATTTAAAATTTCAGGCAACCAGCAAATAGCAAAGGGTATTGATAAACATCATCCGGATGTTTTCTTTCTAACTATCATCCAGATTTGTGACCGTTGGATTAGAGATCCAACGGCCACAAATTCTCCCCACCCCCTCCAAAAAAAATTCCCCCCTCCTCCAAAAAAAATTCTCCCCCCTCCAAAAAAAGAAACCGTTGGATCTCTAATCCAACGGTCCGAAATTTGGATGATTGTTGAGAAGAAAACATCCGGGTGATATCTATACACACCCGCAAAGGGTATTGATAACGGTAGTTTCTTATGGCTATATAAGCAGGAGCAAGCAGAGGCTGTACATTCACCATCAGATTCTCCTACTGTCTAGTGAACTGAATACACGCTACGACTATGGCTTTCTCTTCCAAATATTCTTCGTTAGCGTGCTCTCTGCTTCTTACTATTGTGACATGCAGCTTCCTGATGTTGGGCTGCTCTCCGACGACCGCATCCGACGATGACCCACTGATGATGGAGAGGTTCCACCGGTGGATGGCGGCGCATAATCGGTCCTACTCGACCGCAGGGGAGAAGCGTCGCCGATTCGAGATATATGCGAGCAATGTGAGGTACATCGAGGCCCGGAACGCCCAGGGGCTCTCGTACAAGCTCGGCGAGAACGCGTTCACGGACCTGACGACCGAGGAGTTCAATGAGGGCTGCATCACGCCACCCCCGGATCCCACCGCCCGCGTGGCGCCAGTTTACTTGAACCTGTCTGTCGGGGCGCCGCCAAGCGTGGACTGGAGGAAGGCCGGCGCGGTCACGCCGGTCAGAAGCCAATGGAGTTGCAGTACGTATCAACATACATCTCTGTCTCTCTGTCGTCGTCGTTCATGGCTTGCGCTTAGCTTTTGCTTCAGTTTTTCTCCTCTAATCGATACACATGGATCCTCGACGGCCGCCATGCAGGATCTTGCTGGGCATTCGCCACCGTCGCCGCAGTCGAAGGAGCACATAAAATCAGCGGAGGGTCCCTGGTGGATGTGTCGCCGCAACAGCTAGTAGACTGCGACGTGCTCGATCATGGGTGCGACGGCGGCATTCCTGACAGCGCCTTCAATTGGATCATGCAGAACGGGGGGATCTCCTACGAGTCTGACTACCCATACACGGGGCTCAAGGGCAAGTGCGAGGATCGTCACTAGAACACGGTGCAGATCAAAGGCTACTACGACGTCGTGCCCAATAGCGAGGCGTCGCTGATGAAAGCGGTGGCCCAGCAGCCGGTGGTCGTGCTCATCGACACCCGCAGCAACGACTTCCATCACTACACTGAAGGCATGTTCGCCGGGCCGTGTGGGACCAACTTGGACCACGCCGCCACCGTGGTGGGCTACGGGCAGATGGAGAACAACGAAGACAAGTACTGGATCGTCAAGAACTCCTGGGGCACCGACTGGGGCGACGGAGGGTACATCCTGATGAAGAAGGATGTAGACGACCCCAAGGGGCTCTGTGGCATCGCCATGTATCCCAGCTTCCCCGAGGTAGAATTGTAATACATTACATGCACGCAGACGCATGCAGCACCTTAAGATTGAGCACCGCTCGCTTGCTTGCTCATGTTTTCCTACTTTGCTCTGCAGTGAAAAGTAAAACCAACTATTTATCAACACCCAAAAAACGCAGAATTTCAGCGTTAAGTGCAACCATCCGTCCCGTGTATGTTTTGCAGACGCATATATTTCACGGGAGTGTCTGTTTGCATGCTGTCTAGAATTTTCTTAACTGCAGCGATGTGATTGATACCTGCTTCCCGGGAAAAAAAAGGAAGCGACAATGAAGCTCATTTCTGTTAAGTGAAGGAGTATATTTCCAGTTTTTAGAGCCTTCAGTTTCACATTGCTTCAGTTCGAGAACAAAGCTTCAACCAGATTACCGCGTTTAGGAACTGTTTGCTGTCAATTTAGTATGGAGATGAGTTTGGGGTTTGTTGAAAAGAATATATATATGTAGATCTTAGAGTTGGGCCATTAATCGGCCGAAGCGGCCATAGATAGCCCAGAATTGGGGCCGTTTGAGTGTTCACTTGACAGTGGGCGTTAGCCTTTTTGTTGAACCTTTCCCAACTCCTTTCAATGGAGGCAGCTGGCAACGATAGGATAATTGGTGGGAGACGGGCTGTGCTGCTACGGTCATATTGGGAACTTAGTGAACTTTTTTCCATTTTTTAAAGAGAAAGAAACCTCGAATCTGTTGAGATGCATGTCATTAATATAAATTGCTTAATCATGTTGAAAACCTTGTTTTGATATTGCTATATGATATATGACTTTATATGATCTAGATAGCTCTACTCAAAAATATGGCTTGGTTGCTTTGTTAAATCAATGCACAGTAATTTGGATAATCTACAAACCTTCTTTATTTTTACTCTTATTGCTCCTTCTTAGAATTATTCTTTCTATTTGAAGTTTCTTGATGATTACATTGTCAAAGGAGAAGAAATGGAAGAGAATAGAGAGATATTGGAGAAATTTGATAAAATTGATTCTCTTGTGTTGAGGTGGAGAGTTTTTAGAGAGATTTGATATTGTGGCTTAAAATGCTTTTTTCGATTTCAGTTCTTCACTTATATCTGTTTGAAGCTAATTCATCATGCAATCGCAAGGTTTTGTCAATGTATTCATCAAATGGGAGATTGATAGACTATGTAGCTAGGTCTAAGATATTTTGATGATGAATAATTGACAATGATTAATTTATGATAAATAATTAATGATATTGCTTGCTGTTACTTAAGATGTGTGGCATGTGTGTGGACTGATGTTGGTCAAGTTGAGACGAACTTGTGCCGGAAAAATATTCTTTGGTCTTTGCATGTGCAGGTTGAGCATGGAGGCGATCATGGTTAGTGATGAGTTGGATCAGGACTAGGATGGGAGATCCAAGGTTCAGACAATCAAGGATGTCAACAGATGGTCGGGCTCATGTTTGGGGCGCATGGAGATCATAGATGGAAGATACGTGTTGGAGCTATAGAGATACGGTCTAGAGGCTACGACACGTGGTGGATGATGCGTGGAGAAGCTACAGGATGTGCGGTCCTGGAGACTTCGACACGTGACGAGTTAGAAAGTTGGAATTTTAGTAAAACCCGTGTTAGGAAGGGTTTTGGGTCCCTTTGCTATTGGAATTCGATTAAAACTTGTAGGCTTAGGATAAGCCCAAGTTTTGGGCCCTAGACTATAAATAAAGATGGGGTTAGGGGCTAACCATGTGGCTTTGTAGATGCAAATTTTGTGTTAGAGTTTAGAGGTGTTAGGAGGGCACTTTGTATCCACTATGATTTAGAAATAAAAATTAGTTCGAATCCAAAGAAAAAGAGTTTGCGGTAGCTCACGGGTGTTCATCCTCGGCCTCGGGAGGCGCATTCCATGGCATTGTTCCTCACGCAACAGGGCAACAAGATTTCTCCGGTGATGCGCGTGGAACCGCGACTCGACATCGACTTCATTGCCTTGGGTGGAGCACCCACGCCTTTCGCGTGTGTGCTCACGGTCTTGGTCATCGGGCCCCCTGGCACGTCCTTGACGTCTCTTCACGCACGACGTGAAGTCAGCCGTGTGTTTTAACTGGCTTGCACATGCACACACATTTGCTCTGTGAGAACACCGTGCATGACGTGGAGTTGCATCAAAGCAATGCATTGATCTACTACTAGCAGCACCATAAGTAGCATGCATTAACTTTCAATTAGTAGACTAATTTTGCATGTAGGATTGAACACGAAGGAGAGAGAAAAGTATAGCCATCACGTCAAAGAAGTTTTCATCAATTTACGCGTTAATCAATACTGGTCAAGTTTGCATTAAGACTAAGTCAATCAGCATGTAGCGTTGCTATTGAAAATGAAATTTCTGATCTTTTGATCTGCTACAATAACCATATATATATTCTTTTGTTGTCTTTGTGGTTTTATATTCTTGTTGTGATTGCCAGGTGGAAAAATTAGAAGATACTAGATTTAAAAAAGGTTTCCGCTGCGCACTGTAACCATTCACCCCCCTCTGATTGTCATCGACGATCCTACAGGAAGATAAAGCAAAATACATATACAATGAAAAAAGTACACAAAGCACATGTGTAGCTAGGGTTCACACATGGTGTACGTGATGGGCAATATGGAGCTTAAGGTACAAGCTTCTCCGGGCGTGGCTACTGGTAGAAGGTGCCTAGCGATACCCACATAGAGTGTTGTGTAGGGGGCACCTCGGACGAGGCTAGCCATCATTGTAGTGGCACGCACATGCGCGGCTAGAGTTCATGCAGCAGCATGTGAGATTATAGGAACTTGCTATGTTGACGACCTCCTCATTGCCCCTCTCGTGCTGCATCTGTTGCGGATGTCATCGTTCTGCTCATTGAGATTGTCAATCCGTACCTCCAACTCTAAGATTCGGTTCCACAATGTATCCATATACATCACAACATGGCGTTCCTATCCAGTGGACAAAGTTGCATTTCGCTATCTACTGGAAAGGAGGGTTAACATGGAAGCTCTATTAGCAATAACAAAAAAAAACTATTGGCAAATTGTACCACAGAGTATGAGCATCGAAAGAAATGTCATCCGTCTTTGAACTGGCCATCTAAGACCTACACAACCATGTCCTCCCTATGTCTACATTGTGGCCAGACTGGTTGAGCACGTTTGTTTGGCATCAAGTGGTAGTTAAGGCTGAAGTCCTCCCTTGTTTCGAGGGGAAGGTCTTGCGTCGGTGACCCCGGTTGGATTGGCCCCTCGGCGTCTGCCATAGTATGTTACTATAGGACAGAGAAGGTTCTTCTTCCTATAGTTCATAGAGTCGAGTGCTCCTACTTTCAAGGGGTGGGGTGTGCATTTTACAACCCGCGGGGGGAGGCATCGAGCTTTGTAATGCATGCCCAAGCTCAACTGCTCCTTGAATTTAAAAAACTTACATGTGTCCCTGCACCAGCAGAGGGGGCATCTTCCCCACAGGTGGGTCTTACGACGAACGATTGGTGGGAACGTTATGGTATGGGTTGGGGTTGGAGGTCTGAGGGATTTCACTTTAGGGGTTGGATGTACGGGAGGCATCACTTCATGGAGGTGGCCTTCTAGCACATTGCGCTTGTTCATCGTGGGCTGCAGCAGCCCTTGCAAGTTGGATGTTCTCCTCCCATTGCTTCTCCATGCTAGTGATGTAGTATTGCAGTCGTGGTAGAGGAAAATACGCTGCGGAAGTGGTAGTACTTATAGCCTAACCCGATACGGCGTACGCTTGAGAAATCTAATTCGGTTTAGGCAAATTGGCATTCATGAGGCAGCAGCATGCCAGACGATTCATGGTCTTGTCATTGCGCAAAGCTGTCTCGTCTAGTCTTGTCACTGCGCAAGGCTGTCTCGTCTGGTCGTGTCACTATGCAAGGCTGGCTCATCTGGTCTTATTAGTGTGCAAGACTGGCAAATAAAGTTACAACCTGATAGAATTTGTACTCTTAGTACCAGTACACACATAAGAAGAAATGGTGTTGCACTTCACGGATTGACACTACAAATGAAGTTAAAGTTTGCAAATAAAGTTATAACATGATAGCATTTGTAACCATAATAGCAGTACATACACAGCAACAAGGCACACGACACTTCACGCTAGTGTTCCTACCATCGGTAGCTGCCTTGCAACAGCTCGTAGCAAAGTCCATCTATGATCCCTCCACTCTTCAATTCATCTAATTTCTGTCCCTCATGTACAAAACCGGGTAGAACTCAGGAGTGAATGCACATTGAGTAGTGGGGGGCACAGGCCCCCGGCCAATTTTAATTTTTGTCGCTTAGAGTCTAAGTTTACACAAGGTGTGCCCCCATATGTCAAGGACTATAAAAGTATTGCTAGTGTTTTGTGAGATTTAGTATTAGGAAAAGTATAGAAGCATTACTCTTGGTAAGAATGGGTTTATGCATTTTTGTAAAGTTCTTATAGAGTATTATTTAAAATTTCAGGCCTCCAACAAATAGCGAAATGGTAGTTGCTTATGGCTATATAAACAGGAGCAAGCAGCTGTACATGCACCACCAGATTCTCCTACTGTCTAGTGAATACACACTGGGACCATGCCTTCCTCTTCCAGATGTTCCTCATTAGTGTGTTGTCTGCTTCTTACTAGTGTGACATGCAGCTTCTTGATGTTGGGCTGCTCTCCGATGATGGTGTCTGACGATCACTCACTGATGATGGATAGGTTCCACCGGTGGATGGCGGTGCATAATCGGTCCTACTCAACCATGAGGGAGAAGCATCGTTAGTTCGAGATATATGCAATGTGACATACATTGAGGCCATGAACGGCCAAAGGCACACGTACGAGCTCTGCGAGGGCGTGTTCATGGACCTGACAACCGAGGAGTTCATGGTGCGCTACACCGCGCCACTACCAAAGCAGGAGGTGAGGTGTTGAATGGGGCCTAATATAGTTGCTTATGGCTATATAAATAGGAGAAAATAGAGATGTACATGCACCACCAAATTCTCCTACTGCCTACTGAATACACACTACGATCATAGCTTCCTCTTCTAGATGTTCCTCGTTAGCGTGTTGTCTGCTTCTCATGACATGCAGCTTCGTGATGTCGGGCTGCTCGCCGATGACGGCGTCCGACGATCACCCACCGATGTTGGAAAGGTTCCACCTGTGGATGGCGAAGCACAATCGGTCCTACTCGACTGTGGAAGAGAAGCTTCACCGATTCGAGATATACGTGAGCAACATAAGGTTCATCGAGGCCGTGAACCGCGAGGGGCGGTCGTACGTGCTCGGTGAGGGCCGTTCACAGACATGACACAAAAGGAGTTCATGGTGCGCTATTTATAGCCACTCCCAGAGCTGGTCAGAAACCAATGGGATTTTGGTACATATGAGATAACCAATATGCATCTATCTCTTGGTTGTCATATTGAGCAATGGGGGCGCACAGGACCCCGGGCCAATTTTAATTTTTGGCCGATTTTATTTTTTGTTGCTTAGAGTGTAAGTTTACATAGTATGTGCCTCCAAATGCCAAGAACTAGTGCACCCACATGTCAAGGACTTCATCCACTAGTGCACCTACCTGTGGATGGAGAAGCACAATCGGTCCTACTCGACCGTGGAGGAGAAGCTTTGCCGATTCGAGATATACGTGAGCAACATAAGGTTCATCGAGGTCGTGAACCACGAGGGGTGCTCAAACGTGCTCGGTGAGGGCCGTTCATGGACATGACGCAAGAGGAGTTCATGGCGCGCTATTTATGGCCACTCCCAGAGCTGGTCAGAAACCAATGGGATTTTAGTACATATGAGTTAACCAACATGCATCTGTCTCTTGGTTGTCATATTGAGCAATGGGGGGGCACAGGCCCCCATGCCAATTTTAATTTTTGGCCAATTTTATTTTTTGTTGCTTAGAGTTTAAGTTTACACAGTATGTGCCCCCACATGCCAAGAACTAGTGCACCCACATGTCAAGGACTTCATCCACTAGTGCACCCACCTGTGGATGGCAAGCACAATCGGTCCTACTCGACCGTGGAGGAGAAGCTTCGCCGATTCGAGATATACGTGAGCAACATAAGGTTCATCGAGGCCGTGAACCACGAGGGGCGCTCGTACATGCTCGGTGAGGGCCGTTCACGGACATGACGCAAGAGGAGGTCATGGCGCTATTTATGGCCACTCCCGGAGCTGGTCAGAAACCACTGGGATTTTGGTACATATGAGTTAACCAACATGCATCTATCTCTTTGTTGTCATATTGAGTAATGGGGGGGCACAGGCCCCCGGGCCAATTTTATTTTTTGTTTCTTAAAGTCTAAGTTTACACAGTATGTGCCCCCACATGCCAAGAACTAGTGCACCCACATGTTAAGGACTTCATCCACTAGTGCACCCACCTGTGGATGGCGAAGCACAATCAGTCCTACTCGACCGTGGAGAAGAAGCTACTTCGATTCGAGATATATGTGAGCAACATAAGGTTCATCAAGGCCGTGAACCGTGAGGGGCGCTTGTACGTGCTCGGTGAGGGCCATTCACGGACATGACGCAAGAGGACTTCATGGCGGGCTATTCATGGCCACTCCCGGAGCTGGTCAGAAACCAATGGGATTTTGGTACATATGAGTTAACCAACAAACATCTATCTCTTGGTTGTCATATTGAGCAATGGGGGGCACAGGCCACCGGGCCAATTTTAATTTTGGGCCAATTTTATTTTTTGTTGCTTAGAGTCTAAGTTTACATAGTATGCGCCCCCACATGCCAAGAAATAGTGCACCCACATGTTAAGGACTTCATCCACTAGTGCACCCACCTGTGGATGGCGAAGCACAATTGGTCCTACTCGACCGTGGAGGAGAAGCTTCGCCGATTCGAGATATACGTGAGCAACGTAAGGTTCATCGAGGCCTTGAACTGCGTGGGGCGCTCGTACATGCTCGGTGAGGGCTGTTCATGGACATGATGCAAGAGGAGTTCATGGTGCGCTATTTATAGCCACTCCCGGAGTTGGTCAGAAACCTACGAGATTTTGGTACATATTAGTTAACCAACATGCATCTGTCTCTTGGTTGTCATATTGAGCAATTGGGGCACAGGCCCCTGGGCCAATTCTAATTTTTGGCCGATTTTATTTTTTGTTGCTTAAAGTCTAACTTTACACAGTATGTGCCCCCACATGCCAAGAACTAGTGCACCCACATGTCAAGGACTTCATCCACTAGTGCACCCACCTGTGGAAGGCGAAGCACAATCGGTCCTACTCGACCGTGGAGGAGAAGCTTCGCCGATTCGAGATATACATGAGCAACATAAGGTTCATCAAGGCCACGAACTGCGAGGGGCGCTCGTACGTGCTCAGTGAGGCCCGTTCACGGACATGACACAAGAGTAGTTCATGGCGCGCTATTTATAGCCACTCCCGGAGCTGGTCAGAAACCACTGGGATTTTGGTACATATGAGTTAACAAACATGCATCTATCTCTTGGTTGTCATATTGAGCAATGGGGGGGCACAGGCAACAGATCGGTCAAGCTTGTTACTACTATTTGCTCGCAAGGCAGAGGCGGTAGATCCAAAAGTACAAAGCGCAACCGGATGGGCAATTTGGAGGCTAAGCTTGATGACTTGCGGAAAGAGCTCTCTTCCAGTAATGGGGGCATATTCCCCCATGCGGTTCTTTCCAAGCAGCAAATTTCCCTCTTGAGCTGCCAAAAACCGACAACTCTTGCCGAGGTGAGGTTTGGTTTACGTTGTCTTTGTCTGTTGCAAGCGTAACACATATTCTGGACCATGTCCAACATGGGTGTTTCATGCTCTGCAACTAGAAAAGCTTATTGGGAAGGTGAAGATGGAGAAGTATGGTAGCAAGATCATTGAGCTGATGCGGTCTCATATCAACTCGAAAACTGATGGAGGAAACGCCAGTGCTAAGAACGGAGCTAAGAGGCAAAAGAAGGATAAGGATGTTGTTTTTGTTGAGAGTAGCCAGGAGGAAGACTAGCGTGTGGCTCCTGTGGTTTTAGCCTTCCTCTTTCCTCACTAGATAGATAAAGAGGGGTTGAGAGAGAGAGAGAATTGGCCTATTGGGCTTACTAGTTATGTTAATTAATGGGCTCTGCTCTGCTTTCCATTCTCCATTACTTCGCCTTTCATAACTGCTTTTTGATCCTTTTAATCCTCCTTTTTTTCCAGACTGAGTCATGCAAAAATCAAATCGAAAAATTTTTGTCGACTCAAGAACAAGTCCTGTCCAATCAGCTATTTGATAACATTGCCAATGGGGCTAGCTTAGCTGATTCCGAGACGTGGCTACCAGTTTGTATCAAACAAGCAAGCATCGCATAGGAGTATCTTTATCTTTCATATATGTATGGTCCGCTCATCTGACGAGAGACCGAAGAGTAAACAAGAGTCCAAGTGAAACTGAAGCGTCTTCTCATCAAGTCCAAAATCCACTATTTATGTAGCCAGGTAATCATGCATGCATGTTCAGCTGATAGCAGGGGAAAAAACAATATAAATCTTTGAGGTATACTTCGTATATCAAAGCTGGGGGGATTCTCCGTCGCTCGCCACTGCCACGTGGTGCCTCTGCGCTCCTGGTTCGACGCGTGTGCGTGGGCGGGCTGGTTTGGCCGTTCTAGCGATGCTTTGCGTGGCGCTCGTTTGGTCGGTTTCGCCCTCCGCTGGTTAGCGAGGCGCGCTGATTGCGCGCGTGCTCACCCGCTTGTTTTGCCTCGCTTTGCCGAACGCCGAGAGGTAGGTGGGGCTTTTCGGGTTTGTGCGGACTTTTTCGCGGATTGGTTTGCTTTTGGGTAGCACAGTAACGTCCGTTGGCTCCGGCTTTTCGGTTCTTCTTGCGGCATTGCGTACCTCGTTTCTTCGTTTCCTTGCTTCGTTTGTGACGTTTGCTCTCCGCCCGGCGCTTGCGCTTTCTTTCTGATTCGCGTTCGTTGGCCTGCGATTCCTTGGTGCCTTCCGTTTCTGGGTGTGTGCTTTTGTTCAAGGTACTGTTTCCTTCTTGTTTTTCTTTGGATTTCTAAAATGGTGGTTTTGTGATCTTCTATTGTCGCATATGCTTTTTTGCTTCTTGCTGTTCTTGCGATTTGCGTACCGGTGAGTATGGTGGATTACGTGCTTGGATTAGCCTGCTGCTTCTTACGATTTTCTTAGGGTTTATGTCATGGTGCTATCTCTAGATTTGTGTTGGTCGTTGTAGGCTCCGCTGTAGTCTGTTTTTTTAATCGATTTTGCTGCCCTACATTTCGGCTGGTCGGTTTGCGTCACGGTGATTTTTTTTAGATTTGTGCTCGCGGTTTGTTAGATAGTATTTTTGAGGATTTTTTTAGGGTTTTCTGCATGCCGCTTTTGAGGTTTTTTTAAGGTTTTATCTGATATTATGCAGGCCAGATTTGTCTTAATCATTATTTGTGACATATAGGTATAGTCTGTTTTTTTTCATCGCTTTATCTAACCTACATTTGTGCTGCCCGGTTTGGGCCGCAGTATTTTTTTTCTGAGATTTGTGCTCGCAGTTTGTTAGATAGTGCTTTTGAGGATTTTTTAGGGTTTATCGATATTATCCGCGTGGCGGTTGCGCTTTCTTTTGGTTCTCGTTCCTTGGTCTCATGGTTTCTTCGTTGCTTCGCTTTGTGCTTGCGGTTTGTTAGATATCGCTTTTAGGTTTTTTAGCTTTTATCCGATATTATGCTGCCCAGATTTTTCTTACCCATTATTGGTGACATATATTCGCTACCTATTGTTTCGTTCTTCTTGTTCTTGCGGTTTGCGGTTTTTTCTTTGATTTGTTCTTTCAGTTTGTTATATGGTGCTCCTGTGGATTTTTGAGGGTTTATCGTACATTATCCAACCCAGATTTCTCTTATCCGTTGTTGTTGACATTTATGCGCTACTCTCGGATTCCTGTTGGTGCTCTAATATGTGTGCGTTTTTTGGGTGTTGTACAGAGGTGCTTGGACAGAGCTTTCTAGATTGTATATATTGTAAAGCTGCATCGTTGGACATAACTTTCTACGTTGTATATATTGGAAAGCGGTACTTCGTGTTCGGATTTATAAGGTGTTGTTGTTGACATTTATGCGCTACTCTGATTCTGTTGGTGCTCTAATATGTGTGCGTTTTTGGGTGTTGTACAGAGGTGCTTGGACAGAGCTTTCTAGATTGTATATATTGTAAAGCTGCATCGGTTGGACATAACTTTCTACGTTGTATATATTGGAAAGCGGTACTGTGTTCGGATTTATAAGGTGCTTCGCTTTACCTTCACCTCATTTATTTAGTGATTGTCATGCTACTTTTGTTATTATTCGCTTCGCATATTTGTTTACATGCCTGTTTTATGTGCTATAGAGTGGTGCCTGTACAGAGTTGCTTCCCGATACTTATGCTGTTTTTTTATTGTTTATTCTTTCTAATATGATTCTCACAGATTTCGGTTGCTACTCTAATAGTTGTACTTTAGTTTTAGTGTTATACACAATTCCTGGAGAATTTTTAGACTGTTTTCAGTTGCTACTCTAATAGAAGTGCTATTTTTTTAGTGTTATACACAGTTCCTGGAGAATTTTTTTTACTGTGAGCACGGTTTTATGTACTGTCCATGTGCTGCTTAGATTAGAAGATGACATTACCAAAGAATCTCTATGTTTTACTTATGATTTCAGTATTTCGTCTACAATACAATGCGCATACTTTGTGCTATGGCTCCATCTTCTCTATTCTTATAACGCTATTATTATCATACCTTTCGAGAATACAATGTACATACTTTGTGCTATAATCCCATCTTCTCTATCCGCAGATTCCAATTGCTACTCTTCCATCTCTATTATTGCTACCATTTCTTCGCTCTGTATATATTAGTCCTCTTATATGACATTATCAAAGAATCTCTATGTTTTACTTATGATTTCAGTTACTTTGCCTACAATACAATGCGCATGCTTTGTGCTATAGCTCCATCTTGTCTGTCCTTATAGCACTATTATTATCATACCTTTCCTAGAATACAATGTACATACTTTGTGCTAGAATCCCGTCTTCTCTATTGTTATGGCAGTTATGCTGTTTTTCTCTGCTTTATACTTGCTGATATGAATCTCGTTGACAGATTTCAATTGCTACTCTTCCATCTCTATTATTGTTACCATTTCTTCGCTCAGTATATATTAGTCCTCTTATGCTTCACTTATTGTTGTTGATAGGTTTGCGTGTCTTTACCACATTTATTTTGCTATTGTTACAGCGTTGTTATTACTATTTTTTGGCTTCCTTAATCTTTGGTATTTTTATGTGTTATTTAGATTGCAATATGGTTCTAGCGATAGGTCCTGTATGCCTTGCTTATCATTTAATTATTAGCTGCCTTATGATTCGCTTATTATTCTAATAGGTTATATTCCTTTTACCACATTTAGTTAGTTATTGTTACAGAGTATTATAATTATTATTGTTCTAATAGGTTATATTCCTTTTACCACATTTATTATTGTTACATTTCTATGTGCTCTTTAGATTTGAATATGACGCTACCGATACATCTCTATACTTTAGTTATGGTTTCGTTTCCTAATAGCGTGTCTTCCTTTTACCGCATTTAGTTAGTTGTTATTACAACGCTATTATTATTATCTCTTTAGCTTCTTCCATGTTTGTTGTTTCTATATACTTTCTATATTAGAAATAGCGGTAGATCTCTATGCTTTGTTTATTGTTTAGTTAGCTAATCTCCTCATTTATTTAGTTATTTTTACAGCGCTATTATTATTTCTCCTACTCTAATGTTTGTCATTTTTTTGTTGCTATACACAGGAGCTTCTACATAACTTATTGTGCTGTTTTATAAAACAGCGTCTATCCTTACCTATCTGTAAGGTACTTCTCTGCTTAATAATGTCTATTTAATTATTGCGTTTAAGGTACTTCTTTTGTGTATATTATTTAGATTCTCTTACCTTTTACGATATTTATTTAGTTATTGTTGTAGCGCTATTATTGTTATTCCTTTGTCTTCTTTGCTTTCTATTATTGTTAACCTATTGTTGTTTGTTATGGTTTCCAATTTTATTACAGTTTGTGCTTGCTTGTTTCATCTGCGGTTTTCTATATTCATTGTTTCATTGGCTAGCCTATAACAAAACGTTCACATTTCTTCATTATTGTGCATAACATTCTTCTATGGTTCACACATTCTTACCAGTACAGTTTGCAGATGTTTTTATTGTTGCTCAGCGATAGCTTGTCTTCCTTTTTGCGCATTTAGTTAGCTATTATTGCAGCACTATTATTATTATTATTATTCTTTTAGTTTCTTCGATCTTTGTTATTTCTATGTGCTGTTTAGATTGGAATATTGGTAAATACTTTGACATAGTACTACTGTTAATATTTGGTATCGGTGTCGAGCTTCACACATGCTTTTGGCTATTCTCTACATATTGTTTACATTAGTAGTACTATAAATATTTTATATGGGTGTTGGGCTTCACGTATGCTTACATTGCTTCTTTCTTATGTGGCCTTGTTTAGTTATGATTTCAGCAAATACTTTGACATAGCACTACTGTAAATATTTGGTATGGGTGTCGAGCTTCACACAACCTACATTTGTGCTGCCCGGTTTGGGCCGCAGTATTTTTTTTCTGAGATTTGTGCTCGCAGTTTGTTAGATAGTGCTTTTGAGGATTTTTTAGGGTTTATCTGATATTATCCGCGTGGCGGTTGCAGTTTCTTTTTGGTTCTCGTTCCTTGGTCTGCGGTTTCTTCGTTGCTTCTGTTTTGTGCTTGCGGTTTGTTAGATACTGCTTTTTAGGTTTTTTTAGCTTTTATCTGATATTATGCTGCCCAGATTTTTCTTACCCATTATTGGTGACATATATTCGCTACCTATTGTTTCGTTCTTCTTGTTCTTGCGGTTTGCGGTTTTTTCTTTGATTTGTTCTTTCAGTTTGTTATATGGTGCTCCTGTGGATTTTTGAGGGTTTATCGTACATTATCCAACCCAGATTTCTCTTATCCGTTGTTGTTGACATTTATGCGCTACTCTCGGATTCCTGTTGGTGCTCTAATATGTGTGCGTTTTTTGGGTGTTGTACAGAGGTGCTTGGACAGAGCTTTCTAGATTGTATATATTGTAAAGCGGTACTGGTTGGACATAACTTTCTACGTTGTATATATTGGAAAGCGGTACTTCGTGTTCCGGATTTATAAGGTGTTGTTGTTGACATTTATGCGCTACTCTCGGATTCCTGTTGGTGCTCTAATATGTGTGCGTTTTTTGGGTGTTGTACAGAGGTGCTTGGACAGAGCTTTCTAGATTGTATATATTGTAAAGCGGTACTGGTTGGACATAACTTTCTACGTTGTATATATTGGAAAGCGGTACTTCGTGTTCCGGATTTATAAGGTGCTTCGCTTTACCTTCACCTCATTTATTTAGTGATTGTCATGCTACTTTTGTTATTATTCGTTTTCGCATATTTGTTTACATGCCTGTTTTATGTGCTATAGAGTGGTGCCTGTACAGAGTTGCTTCCCGATACTTATGCTGTTTTTTTATTGTTTATTCTTTCTAATATGATTCTCACAGATTTCGGTTGCTACTCTAATAGTTGTACTTTAGTTTTAGTGTTATACACAATTCCTGGAGAATTTTTAGACTGTTTTCAGTTGCTACTCTAATAGAAGTGCTATTTTTTTAGTGTTATACACAGTTCCTGGAGAATTTTTTTAACTGTGAGCACGGTTTTATGTACTGTCCATGTGCTGCTTAGATTAGAAGATGACATTACCAAAGAATCTCTATGTTTTACTTATGATTTCGTTACTTCGTCTACAATACAATGCGCATACTTTGTGCTATGGCTCCATCTTCTCTATTCTTATAACGCTATTATTATCATACCTTTCGTAGAATACAATGTACATACTTTGTGCTATAATCCCATCTTCTCTATCCGCAGATTCCAATTGCTACTCTTCCATCTCTATTATTGCTACCATTTCTTCGCTCTGTATATATTAGTCCTCTTATATGACATTATCAAAGAATCTCTATGTTTTACTTATGATTTCGTTACTTCGTCTACAATACAATGCGCATGCTTTGTGCTATAGCTCCATCTTGTCTGTCCTTATAGCACTATTATTATCATACCTTTCCTAGAATACAATGTACATACTTTGTGCTAGAATCCCGTCTTCTCTATTGTTATGGCAGTTATGCTGTTTTTCTACTGTTTATACTTGCTGATATGAATCTCGTTGTGACAGATTTCAATTGCTACTCTTCCATCTCTATTATTGTTACCATTTCTTCGCTCTGTATATATTAGTCCTCTTATGCTTCACTTATTGTTGTTGATAGGTTTGCGTGTCTTTTACCACATTTATTTTGCTATTGTTACAGCGTTGTTATTACTATTTTTTTGGCTTCCTTAATCTTTGGTATTTTTATGTGTTATTTAGATTGCAATATGGTTCTAGCGATAGGTCTGTATGCCTTGCTTATCATTTAATTATTAGCTGCCTTATGATTCGCTTATTATTCTAATAGGTTATATTCCTTTTACCACATTTAGTTAGTTATTGTTACAGTAGTATTATAATTATTATTGTTCTAATAGGTTATATTCCTTTTACCACATTTATTATTGTTACATTTCTATGTGCTCTTTAGATTTGAATATGACGCTACCGATACATCTCTATACTTTAGTTATGGTTTCGTTTCCTAATAGCGTGTCTTCCTTTTACCGCATTTAGTTAGTTGTTATTACAACGCTATTATTATTATCTCTTTAGCTTCTTCCATGTTTGTTGTTTCTATATACTTTCTATATTAGAAATAGCGGTAGATCTCTATGCTTTGTTTATTGTTTAGTTAGCTAATCTCCTCATTTATTTAGTTATTTTTACAGCGCTATTATTATTTCTCCTACTCTAATGTTTGTCATTTTTTTGTTGCTATACACAGGAGCTTCTACATAACTTATTGTGCTGTTTTATAAAACAGCGTCTATCCTTACCTATCTGTAAGGTACTTCTCTTGCGTTTAATAATGTCTATTTAATTATTGCGTTTAAGGTACTTCTTTTGTGTATATTATTTAGATTCTCTTACCTTTTACGATATTTATTTAGTTATTGTTGTAGCGCTATTATTGTTATTCCTTTGTCTTCTTTGCTTTCTATTATTGTTAACCTATTGTTGTTTGTTATGGTTTCCAATTTTATTACAGTTTGTGCTTGCTTGTTTCATCTGCGGTTTTCTATATTCATTGTTTCATTGGCTAGCCTATAACAAAACGTTCACATTTCTTCATTATTGTGCATAACATTCTTCTATGGTTCACACATTCTTACCAAGATAGCTTTGCGATGTTTTTATTGTTGCTCAATGATAGCTTGTCTTCCTTTTGCGCATTTAGTTAGCTATTATTGCAGCACTATTATTATTATTATTATTCTTTTAGTTTCTTCGATCTTTGTTATTTCTATGTGCTGTTTAGATTGGAATATTGGTAAATACTTTGACATAGTACTACTGTTAATATTTGGTATCGGTGTCGAGCTTCACACATGCTTTTGGCTATTCTCTACATATTGTTTACATTAGTAGTACTATAAATATTTTATATGGGTGTTGGGCTTCACGTATGCTTACATTGCTTCTTTCTTATGTGGCCTTGTTTAGTTATGATTTCAGCAAATACTTTGACATAGCACTACTGTAAATATTTGGTATGGGTGTCGAGCTTCACACATGGTTTTGACTATTCTCTACATACTGTTTACATTAGTACTACTATAAATACTTGATATGTGTGTTGGGCTTCACGTATGCTTTTGACTATTCTCTACATATTGTTTACATTCAATACAACATAAGATTTGGTACGTTCGCTCTTTCATTCACTAACCTACAGCACAATGCTGGCATTTCTTCGTTACTGTATATGATACTTCTTCTATGGTTCAGCTATTCTTAGCAGTGCAGTTTACAGATATTTTTATTACTGATGCCATAGTTTTATGTATAGTCTATATACTATTTAGATTCCCTTACCTTTGACCACATTTATTTGGTTATTGTTATAGCACTATTCTTATTATTCCTTTGGTTTTTTATCTCTATTATTATTGACATTCCTTCATTACTGCACATATTTTTTTATCTTATAGTTGGCTTATTGTTTCTAACAGTTTGTGTTCATTTCAATGCATTTAGTTAGTTTCTGTTACAACAATATTATTACTATCCCTTTGCCTTCTTCCATCGCTTTAGACTATTCTCTAGCTGCTGTTTATATGCAATATGACATCGGCAAGACATCTCTACATTTTTGGTCTTAATTGCTCATCTGTTACAGCAATATTATTAGTATCCCTTTGTCTTCTTCTATCACTTTAGACTATTCTCTACCTACTATTTATATGCAATATGATATCAGCAAAACATCTTTACATTTTTGGTCTTAGTTGTTGTCGTATTTACAGATACTACCATAGTTCTGTTGTTTTTCTCAACGTCGTCTTCAAGCATTCGAGTTTCTTTCTTCCACTGGTAAACCTGCGCCTACATAAGGTACGTCTCTTAGCTTTTAACACATTTATTTAGTCATTATCATCATGATAGTATTGCCATTTGTTTCTGCGATTTGTTTTATTTATGTTTACGTGTGTAGTAATTTTGCTGTACTTCTATTTATACATTTCTCGTGCTCTACAAGTTTCCTCACATCCTTGTTCCTATACTGACTATAATAGTTCTTTCTAATTGGTGTTTTTTCATTATATTTCATGCATACCTCTTTCGTATCTACATTCATTTAGCTGTTCTTAGTTACCTATCTTTCGATACAACATACATATTTTCTTAGATTAAAAGGCTTTAGATACTATTGCTACCAAGATTTACACAGACTCTTACCTATTCCCTTCCGATATGCTGTCACCTTAATCAATCTACATTTGTGGTCTTATTTACTGTCACATTTACAGATGCTTCCCTGCTTACGTTGCTTTTCTTGCCGTTATTTTCAGCCTTTCAACTTTCTCTGTTTCAGTGATAGACCTATAGCTGCGTTATTCCTCTTTTGGTTTTTGCTATTTGATTTTATGGATTCATCATCCTTTGCTAAAGCCCGCCGTGAAGAAATTTTACGTGGAAAACAACCGGTTCATTCCATAGTTTCATCGCATCCTTCTAGATATCCACCAGTGCTTCCACAGACATCACAGCCATGTATGATCATTGCTAATACTACATACCTTATGTGTGCTGAATTATCTGTCTTTGCCAGTCTTTTTGCATAGTTTCAGTTACTCACTTATTTTTTACCCGCTTTTCTCTATTGTGTTACAGTGTTTCTCGCAGATGTTAACATGGTCTTTCCATGGAAGCGTCGCCATGGTTGCTTGCAATCTTTATAACTATTTCTTTCCTCTTTTCAATCGCTTCTGGTTCAGATTCCTATTTTTTACCTTTTTCCCCCTGCCTCTCTACATAATAGGAGACCATTTTTCTCCATTGGTTAGCTCAACTGAGGCAGCTAATAATAGGAAAAAAAGAAGATTATCCAATTTGCTTCGCACTGCTGATAGAACAGGTGCCTTCTTTTTGTCATCTCTTTCCACATTATTCTTGTGGCTTTTACTTGTCCTTCACCTTGAGTTAAAAAAATTTCCACATATTTTTTTCCATACTTGCTTGTTTTTTTAGATTTTCCAAATGTGCTTTACTTTTCCCTTGCTTCTAATCACAAACATTTTCACATAGCTTGCTCCATAGTTTGTACTACATTTCTTACACATTTCAGGTGGCGTATCGTCTTTTAACACAGTTTCATTTAGAGATGCAAGTGTTTCCCTTTTTAAGGAACAAATTTCTTCGCTAAAAGGTTCGCTTCAACAGTGTGCTCTACATTTCACAATTTTTATGTTCCTCTTTCTTTTGTCACCCTGTTTTCGTGTTTTTCACATTGCTATTCCATTTCTTTATTCTTCTTTTTTCAATACATTTTTTCTTACATTGTTTCAGCCATGTATGTGAATCGATCATATTATGGCGGTCCAGATTATGAGTGTAGTAAATGTGGTGCTATTTTTTGGTTTCAAGAAAGATCTCAACATAGGAGTTCTTCTAGACATCAACGAATTGTTTATAATAAATGTTGCCGAGGCGGAAAAGTCTCGCTTCCGCTACATAAGGAATTCCCATACCCACTATGTGAGCTTATTGGTTTTAACAAAGGTCCTCGCTCAAATGAATTTATGCGACTAATACGCCACTACAATTCGTTGTTTGCATTCACTTCTTTGGGCGTTGATGTTGATAGAACTATTAACACTGGTGGAGGTCCTTATGTCTTTCGTATAAACGGTGTTGTTCATCATCGTATTGGTTCATTAATTCCCGCACCAGGCCGAAAACCCCAATATGCTCAGCTATATATTTATGATACGCTCAACGAAATTGAAAACAGAATATCAACATTTGATATAGAAGATGGTGCACATCATGAACCGGATCCTAATATTGTTGCTGCCTTGATCACCATGCTTGACTGTTACAATCTGTTAGTCAGAGAGTTCAGAATGGCACGCGATCGGTTATTTTCTCAAGAAAATCCAGACATTCATATTCGTCTTATTGGTTCAGCTAATACTCATGGTGATAGATATTCTCTACCAGTTGTTCCTGAACTAGCTGCTCTGATCGTAGGTGACCTATCTCTAGAAAATAACAAATTTGATATAATTGTTGAAACTCACCACAATGAGTTAAAACAAATCTCGCCTCTGAATCCTACTCTGATGTCTCTTCAATACCCATTATTATTTCCATATGGAGAAAAAGGATTCCATCTTGGTATTAAATATAAAGAAACAGATACCGATATGTCTTCATCTAGAGAAGAGGTATCTATGCTTGAGTACTATTGTTACGAATGTCATTATCGAAGAAATGAGCCAAATCCTTATACATGCTGTGGCCGTCTTTCAAATCAAATAGAGGTCGATTGTTATTCATGTCTTGAAGCAAGTCGGCTTTCGTTTCACTTTTTCAATCAAGATGTGCTAAGATCAGAAACATATCAAGGCATTTCGGATGCGCTTGGTGAAGGCACATCACAAGGCAAAAACATTGGTATAAAGATTTTGCTTCCTGCAAGTTTTACTGGTGGTCCTCGCTATAATACACTCAATTATCAAGACGCTATGGCTATCTGCCGAGAGTATGGTGCTCCTGATTTATTTTCTACCTTCACATGCAATTCGCGATGGCCAGAAATTATGGACGCACTTAAATACGAACCTGGTCAGAAATATATTGACCGTCCTGATATTGTAACTCGGGTGTTCCACATGAAGCTTACAGAATATATTTCTGACATTAAATCTGGACGCGCTTTTGGTGTTGTTCGAGCAGGTTAGCATATTCTTTCTTCCATACATATAGTTTTTTTGGGTCTAAATGATAATGCTTTTTTCCTCATTCTAAACTATCTGTTTTATTTGTGATAGTTGTATACACTATTGAATTCCAAAAGAGAGGTTTGCCTCATGTTCATACCCTTATATGGCTTGCTCATCATGACACAGACCTACCTGCTCAGTACATAGATAGCCTTATATGTGCTGAAATTCCTGATCCAGCTATTGATCCACTTGGATATGCTCTTGTTGATGAGTTTATGATGCATGGCCCATGTGGAGATCTTAATAGGAAATGTCCATGTATGAAGGATGGGCTTTGTTCAAAACACTATCCTAAACAATTCTGCTCAGAAACAACACTTGATAAGTCTGGATTTCCAATATATCGTCGACGAGATGATCATCATTTCATAATCAAAAATGGAATCAGATTGGATAATAGATGGGTTGTTCCATACAATATTGGCTTGCTTAAAAAATTTCAAGCTCATATCAACGTTGAATGGTGCAATAAGACAAATCTTGTGAAGTATTTGTTTAAATACCTTACTAAAGGTCAAGATAGAGCAAAAGTGAAATTTTTTAGTGCTGCCCAACCATCAGGATTAGCTGATTCACAAGTTAAACAAGGGATAGACGAGATTGCTGATTATATCAAATGCAGGTAATAGTTTATTCATATAGCAATCTCCAATCTATTACAGCCAATTATTTAGCATTACCTTTTTCGTAATCTATGCTCATACTTTCATACATCAAAGTAGACACATTTATCTTCGTATACATCGTTTTACTTCTATACTCATTTTTTGCTGCATTAAAATATAGATATTTATCTTCGTGTGAAGCAATTTGGCGACTATTTGAATTCGAAATACATGGGCGAATGCCTTCTGTTGAACGATTATCTGTGCATATGCCTGGTATGAACAAAGTAATGTACCATGAAGAGGCTGACCTACAAGATATTATTGATGACCCAAGAGCTTATAAAACTACATTGACTGAATGGTTTATTGCTAATCAACAGTTAGAAGAAGCAAGATCATATACTTATTACCAATTTCCATCAAAGTGGACATGGGATGTTACTAACAGAACATGGAAAAAGAGAAAACGCACAGCATCAAAGATTGGTCGAATATATAGTGTGCATCCAAGTACTGGTGAGTTGTTCTATCTAAGAATGCTTTTAATGGTTGTCTGTGGTGCACAGAGTTATGAAGATCTTAGAGTTTTCGATGGTGTATGCTATCCTACCTTTAAAGAAGCTTGCAAAGCCCGGGGTTTAGTTGGTGATGATACAGAATGGTATCTACTGTTTGATGAGACAGTTGTTTGGGCTACACCACATCAACTTAGACACCTCTTTATGATAGTACTGTCTTTTTGTAGTGTAATCAGCCCTCAAAATTTATTTAATAAGTATTGGTGCTTCTTTGTCGATGATATAGCATATAGGATACGACAAGGATTACAGAATCGAGCATATCCTATACCAAGTGATTATTTACAGTCTCAGTTAATAAAAGAATTATTTGTTATGTTTTCAAGGAATGGACTCAATTTTGGCACATACAACATAAATGCTGAATTATCACATAGTGATCCCACTTCTGGAAATCGACTTGTCAGCGAAGAGTTAGCATATGATAGAGCCGTCCTAGCAACAGAAGCTGAAACACTATGTGGTAAACTAAATGCTGACCAGTCTACCATATACAACACAATTCTGTCAGCTGTTGCTCATAACAAGGGTGGTTTTTACTTTATATCGTGACATGGTGGTATCGGAAAACATTCCTTTGGAATGCTATTATAGCAACACTAAGAGCTAGAGCTCAGATAGTCCTTGCTGTAGCTTCATCTGGAATTGCTTCTCTTTTATTACCAAGTGGTCGTACAGCTCATTCCCGGTTCAGAATACCCCTTGATATCAATGAAAAAAGCTTATGTAATATAGCGCGAGGAACAATGCTTGCTGAGCTTATTACCAAAACTTCTTTGATTCTCTGGGATGAAGCACCTATGACACATAGACATTGTTTTGAAGCACTTGATAGAACATTACGTGACATTATGTCTATTGAAGATCCTAGCTGCATCGCTGTACCTTTTGGTGGAAAACTTGTTGTTCTTGGCGGAGATTTCCGACAAATCTTGCCCGTTATAGAAGGTGGTACTAGAACAGAAATTATTGAAGCTTCGCTTATTAGGTCTTCACTGTGGCAGCATATTAGTGTACTAAAGCTATCTACCAATATGAGGCTTCATAATCCACACCTCTCAGTTACAGAACGTAATGTTCTCTCAACATTTGCTCAATGGGTGCTTGATATTGGGGATGGTCAAATTCCAATGACTAAAAAACATGGAGAAGTTCATCCATCTTGGATAACTATCCCAAGTGATCTTTTATTGCTTCCAGCCAATAACAATGTGGATGCAATTATCAATGCTATCTATGATTCATTATGTGTCAACTATCAAAATAGTGCATACCTTGCAGAACGAGCAATTATTTGCCCAACTAATACTGTTGCTGATGAATTAAACGAGGCTATTTTTGATAGAATACCTGGTCATGCAAAAGAGTATCTCAGCTTTGATTCCATTTCTCAGTCTGATAGTCACATTGGTGATGCTGATCTTTTGTATCCACCTGAATTCTTGAATTCTATAACAATCAATGGTTTTCCGCACCATGTTATCCGTTTGAAAATAGGAGTTCCAGTAATGTTACTCAGAAATATAAATCAATCTATGGGTCTCTGCAATGGAACACGGCTAATTATCACAAGACTTGGTGATCGAGTTCTTGAAGGCCGTATCATTACTGGCACAAACATTGGTCAATCTATTTGTATTCCTAGAATTGTTTTGAATGCGACAAGTTCTCGATGGCCTTTTACTCTCCAGCGCCGACAATTTCCAATCAAGCTTTCATATGCAATGACTATTAACAAAAGTCAAGGGCAAACTCTAAACAAAGTTGGAATTTATTTGAGAAACCCGGTCTTCATCATGGACAATTATACGTGGCAATATCACGAGTTACATCTCGCTCAGATTGAAGATACTTATTGAAAATGAAGAGGGTGTCGCTGCAGGTGAGACCAAAATATAGTATACAAGGAGTTACTTCCTTCCATTTAGTATATTCTGTTATTAATATTTCCACATCTCCTTGCTTATCCTTTTGACTTAAAACATTTGTTCCGGATCTCTTACCATAGACTAACCATAGCAGTTACATACAACACGTTTAACAAATACACCTCCACTTTTCTAATCCACATACCAATCTATGCTTCTATAATTCACCATCAATACAGATTAGATTCTCCTTCCTTTGTGCTATATGCACTTCCCCACTGTTTCAATATGTCTCTAAAACAATCCAGCACAGGTGGGCTTTAGTAAATGCACTTTTGTTTTTTTTATTAAAACATAAAATACATGCATATTTATTCGTTTATGCATATCATACTTTTTCCCTTTGTTTTGTTGCTTCTGTACATGCCTCACTTATGCATACCATACTTTTTTCCTTTGGTTTATTGTTTCTATATGTACATCGTTTTCATGGTTTGCTTTCTATTTCGATCCTTCTTATCGCATATCTAAATCTGTTCTATTTCTATATATAGAAAATTCCCTGTTTCTCCATTTTACTTACATTTTGTAATTGCTTTAGTATGTTCCAGAAAAGCTGCTCATTGATCAGCTTTACTCAATATATACTTATAATAGCTCATATCAAATAGCACACTACTTATGCAGGTATCCATTTGTACATACTGTACATATTACATTTCTGTTTTGGTTTGCTTATGTAGATTATTTATATTCCTATCTATGTTTTCATGTCCAGCATAATTATATCTAATTGTTGTTGTTCTTTTTGAATCTTCTATCCTGTCATATCTACTTGTGCTTCTATTGTATAAAGATAAAATGTGTTCTTGTTTCTCCATCCTATCTACGCTTTTTACCTGTCTTACTGTACTCCACCAAAAAAGGCAACATACAGCAATTTACTCAGTGTATTTACAATAGTTTATATCAAATAACACATCACATATACAACTACCCATCTACACATACCACACATATTGTGTTTCTTTTTTTGGTTCCTTATATATATTTTTCACACTGCTATCTGCATTTCTAGAGGCAAAATCACTGCATATAATTATTCTTGCTCTTTTTGAACCTTCTATGTTCTCATACCTAATAGTATTCATACTGCATAAACATAAAATACATTCCTGTTTCTCCATTCTATCTACATTTATTTCTTATCTTAGTGTATTGCAAAAAAAAAAATTATACGACATAAATAGCTTTTAATAAATGCATTTATATAACTTCGTACAGAATACTGCACCCCATCAGAATCTATCAATTTACTCATATCAACCATGCTATTCTTCCCATTTTTTTGCTTATATATATTGCTCACACTAATCTGTTACCTTTTCCGCTCTATATTTTCAGACATAATTATTGTTTCACTAATGTAGCTTACAGAATTATCACTGTATCATACAAAAATGCTTTCCTAATTCACACTATATACCTATATGTAAAATACTTACTCTACAGTTTTGTATTGTACACAGCTTTCACAACATGCATACATTACTAAATCATATCAATCAGAGTTCACATAAATGGAAGATTCTTGTTCGTTTAGCACGGATTTGGGAATTTAGAAATCCACAAGATCCAACAGATGTATACCACTTAGACTTTGTCATGCTCGATGAACAGGTATATAATTCCTAACCATTAACTTATTCACTCCATACAGACTGTGTTTTTTTTTGTTTCCAGCTTTTGTTCCTCACATACAACACATTTTATTACGTTATTACCGTTTCTTGTATTTTTCTGCACATATAATAATACAATTCTCTATTATTTAACATTAGTTATGACCTTTTTTTAGGGCAATACTATGGAAGGCATAGTTCCCAAAAGATGGCTTGACAGGTTTACAACTTTGCTAAAAGAAGGATCCATTTATGAGTTTGAATACTTTGAAGTCCTTGAGATGAAACAGACATACAAAGCAGTTGACAATCCTATTTGTGCTCGATTTTCAAAATACACAAGAGTTAACGAAATTCTACCAGAACCAGATGACTTCCCTGTTTATGCATATAATGCAGTACCTTTTTCTGTTCTGCACACTCGCATCGGAAAAAAGACTTTATTATCAGGTATAACTACATCTGCATCTATACAATTACTTTACATCCATTATACACCTACATTAGTTCTTTTTTTTCCATTCTAATTTAATCCCCATATGTATTAGATATTGTAGCTCTTATCACTTCTGTCTCACCAATCATGGACACAGTAACAAAGTTAGGCCCAACAGTTAAACGCACTGTTAAAATAACAGATGGAAGGTACATCTATTCTTTACAAACTTTACATCTCCGCGTTTTATTTCGCTTCATAATCTATACCTCTATCATTACTCCATCAACTTTAGCAAAACACTATAGCTGATAGCTTCTTCACAGTGAGACAGCAGTTATAACATTATGGGGCCATCATGCTGAATTATTCGATGCTGAGCTCTTCTTTACCAACTCTCAGAATGCACCAGTCATTGCTCTATTTGTTGGCATGTCTGTTGGAACATACTCAGGTTAATAGCATCAGCTCTCCATTACCTACCAGCTATACACAAAAAAATTATAGGCTTATTTATTTACTTCTTATTCCTGCATTCCTAACACATACTACTCATTTCATATATATAATCAGGCCAGCTAGCATTGCAAAGCAGCTCTGCATCAAAATGGTATATCAATATACCAATACCAGAAATACACGCACTACAAAACCTGTACTGCTTCTCACTTTTTCCCCAATCAATTAAATAATCATCAAGTAAATAGTATTGCTTTTTAATAGCACTTCTGCATTCTTTTCACTTTTATTAATAATGTCCTTTACAGAATTACTAGCCATTCGCACCAAATTCAATGGCAAGAAAGCACACAAAACCAGACCAATCCAGACCTCACAACAGTGCGTGAACTACTAGAGCTCATACCCCACGAAGTTTTGGTACAGCAAAAATATATAACCTAAACATCTCTTTACATCTTGCCTTTCACATATACTGCAAATTAATGATTGTCGAACATCTTACATACAGGGTCAGCGATATAGACTTACCATACTCATTACAGACTTAGTACCGGCACATTCATGGTGGTATATATCATGCTCTACATGCTGGAAAAAAACTTTCCCAGATGGAGACGGATACAAATGCCAAAGATGTAATGGGACAACAGCAGAACCAAGGTATAGACCTCTTCACACATTTTTACTTTTCGCTGTTTTACTCCTGCCTATGCCAAGATCATCAAAAAACCTAATATATACCGTGCTATCCAAACCTTACAACAGATACAAGATAAATGTGTATGGAACTGATCCTGAAAACAATGAACAGAGCACACAGCCTCATGTAGAATTCATGTTTTTCGGCGACATAGGGCAACAACTCGTTGGAAAACCACCTATGCTTTTGGTTGCAGCAACTGAAGGCCAAGCTGAACGCATTCCAGATGAGATCAAAGCAGTTGTTGGCCAAAAATATGAAGTAATAGTCCAAATGTCGGAAGGCTCCCTCCAAAGAGATACTCCAACATTTCATGTGAGATCTCTAACACCACAGACAAATCCGAACACATTCCTGCTGGCAGACAGACCACAGAGTTCAAAAATGGCACCCAAACAAATGCAGACCATTACACACCAACATCAACACCTTATTGGTCTACCATTAACACCTCCTGCTGCTACCACCTGTGCAGAAATATCTACGCCATTAAGAACAACAATTCTTCAGACTCCACAGGTCAGAAAATACATACCCTCAACATTTACTACCTCAAGAATCTACATACTTTGCGCTTTTTATACACAAAATACCTCTTACACAAAATTATTTATGCTTAACCACTGGCATATCTATTGCAAGGTTGCGTCAGCATTAGATTCTGACAAAACACCACATGATCCAGTTGTGTCTACCAGAGCTCAATTGCCTACCTCATCTACAGAAGAGAACAAGAGGTATTTCCTTTCAGTCCAGCACATTGTTAATAACACTGCTGTTAAAAAACCAAGAGAACATACATTCAAATTCTGCAATTCTTAGACTTATTTTCTCCCTGCAGAGTAATGCGATCTTCAAAGAAGAGCAAAGTTGCAAAAGAATTGTTCCCAGGTGCAAAACATTGAGGAACAACACTAGGTACATACTGAATCTCAATGCAAATGCTTATTACTAAAAACAAGCTAATACGATAACATACACCACAATTTCTAACTCATTTGTTTCTTTTAGGGACGCCAAATAATTTGCTAACAGCATACACTGCATTTCGGCTCTGCAGCACCGCCTTACAATGCTTCACCAACATGTTGCTCTAAACTGTGTTGATATCGCTAGACTCTTCCTTCGGACTGTTTATATTCCTTTTGTTATACAAACATCAAGTAAACTAGGTTTCCCAACTAACCTACCGTCGCTAAGTTACCTTGTAATATAGCTGTGGCTATTGCTTACCTAGGCATACCCAGACAACGCTTCCTTCGCCCTGCAGAACATATCCTACTTTGTACATAAAACTGTTAAGTGTTTTACTATTCAGAACTTCTTTCAGCATCATCTTTTTATTTCAACTCATGATAGCTTACACAGCTGCAAACTATTCTTTCTCTGTTTTACCTTCTCTCCCATCGCCCTACACTAGCTTTCTTAAACATAGCCTCGATAAAAAACACCTAACCTACGCAAAACTACTCCCTCCTTAACAATGTATGTACGTTACAAAAGCATAATCTATTACGTTTGGCACACTCTAAAACTTCGCTTCTGCTCCACCCAGCAAAGATGATTTTTATCCACGAATCTTATCGATGCACAAAGAAAAGTGCCAGATCTCAGCCCCCACAAAACAACCCACAAAGATTTCATAGTTACATTTAAATCCCTGCTTTTCACAAAAAAGCCCCCAGACTTTTAAAAAAATGTACAAATTTTTTTTGCAGCACTGACACGCAATTTCCCATATTTACAAACAGCCCCTTGTTTCCTCCAAAAAGACCCTCAGTTTTTTCGCCAAAAAAACTCCGCTATCCTTTTATTACAAAAAGACCCTTCATTTTTTGAAAAAACACCTGCACTTTCTTTTTCTTGCGAATTTTCACCTCTGTTCATCATTATATATTAGGTATGAACGACTCGCCGGAAAGAAAAAGGTACCACAAATTAGCTCTCACAAAACAATCTTCAAAGATTTAATAAGTATGTTTAGATCCTTGGTATTCACAAAAAATTCCCTAAATTTTTGCAAACAAACCCCTACACATTTTTTGGCTCAGTAACGACCCACAATTTCCATTAATTATGAAAAAGCCCTTATTCCTTACAAAAAAACCCCTCAATTTTTCCCTAGAAAACCACTGTACTCTCCATTTACTGCAAAAAAAGCCCTTGACTTTTTGCCAAAAAATCCCTGCAGTTTATTTTTCTTGCAAATTTACACCTCTTTTATTTCGATCCACACGTTGGCTGGCGTGGCGTGGCGCCACGCCCACGTGGCTAGTAGGTACGATTGAGCTGCACATCTGTGAACCGTGATCCACCCACCCTTAGCTCCCCGTCCAACTCAACAGCATTCACCTCTGTTCTCTCGTTATTATCCAACGACGATTCGACACCATCGATCCCTACGACATCTATCTCATCATGTTCTTGGTCTATTCATGCCTGGTCCGGCCATCCATCCGTCAGATTCTGATGAACGATCACTAGCATATATATATATATATATATATATATATATATATATATATATATATATATATATATATATATATATATATATATATATATATATATATATATATATATATATATATATATATATATATATATATATATATATATATATATATATATATATATATATATAACATAGGGATGCTAGTTAATTACTAGCACAGTAGCTAGCCTAGCGGGCAGCTGAAGCTTCAGCTCAAACATGGAGTGAGAGCAGGCCAACATCGGCATCGCCTTCCAGTGTAGGCATGGTGCCTCCTTGAGGATCGTCAGGATCTCTTCAACAACGATCTCGTACCATGTATGCTTCCACAAGCATTGAGTTAGTAACAGAATCTTGGGTTTTAGTTGTGCTATCAATGCCTAGATCGAAGCTAGGTGCATTAGGGGCGCCCTGTAAAGCATGAGAAGACAGCTGCTGCAATCAATGTAAAACTGAGCTCTGAATTTTTCCTATTGCCGGCAGACACACAACAAGAGCTAGGACATCAAAGCAATGAGGAATTATACCATGTATCAAATATTCACCAAGCCATAATGAATTGATTAGCTCACTATTCATCCAAATAAACAAGCTAGTGATGCACCGATGACACCTGTCGGACTGAATTTAATTTTCTGCTGTCGCTGCTTACATGAAAGAAGAAACAAGGTGGTGTGTGCTACCCTGCTGCAGAGCAGAAACAATACTCCAGCTCAAGTTGCTGCACTTGTACTGCCGCTGGGCTGCAATGGCTAGCTGATGACCAGGAACAAGATGCCCGAGCAAGTTGCTGCTAATACTCGATGTGAAACACAACAACTGCAGCAAACCAAGGAACAAACAAGCAAAGGTGACTGCTGCTATAAATCGATGGACTGCACAACAGAAAAAAAAAATATATAAACACTACCACACCTAACTATGTGTTTAGCTAAACTGCACAGATTAATTGCAATAGGTGGTAAGTAAATAATTTAGGTAGTGCAGGTTAACTGACTAAAATATATATATGTGATATATGAACACTTATCACCCTTTCTTGTAATGCTAGCATCAATAATTAAAATCTAGCAAAAACTAATGTCAATAGCATTTGAGTAACATGCCACAACAAGACAACTGAATGAAGTTTCATTCTTAAGTAACTTGCCACAAAGAGATAATCTAAATAGCTAGAGAAAATTGGGTACACTATCATAAACATAGAAAACTAGGGAATTGCAGAATCATCATCAACAACAGCAAGGATAACCCAAAAATCGCAAATCCTAGGTGACATGACAGAAACTTAGCAACATAAAAAGGCACTGCAGGGAGAACTGAAGGAATAGGATTTGAGGTGTACTCACATCGAACACAACGCACGAGCAGACCGGTCGTAAAATCCAACGGTTGGGAATAGACTTTGCGATACGGGAGATTGGTGGAGGATGGATATGGTGTGAATTCCATGAAACGAACGAATGGCATACGGGCCGAAGACCCCTGGTCAGGGCACGAAATCAGCTACTACGATTTGCAACTAAACCGATGGCTCGGGAATTTAATCCATGCATCGCTTTATGGCTACATGGACAAAGCATATATGCATGCAGCCGTTAATTTGCGTGTTGCCACGAACAGGCGACCAGCTGCATGCATAAGCAGTGTCACTGTTACTCCATTTTACTAATTAACCTAAATGTATGCAGTTACCTTCTTGCAGTGAGCGTGCGAACAGATGCATGCATCGCTAACACCAACACCCATGAAGAAGAACTAACATTATTGAGGCCATCATTATCAGATCGATGGAAGCCAACGCCGGCAATAGGCAGGGGGGCAGGGCTGAACTGCCTGCCCACCCAAAATCAGTCACAGCGGGAGAAAACAAGCAGCGCAATTGGCGCATGCTTGCCCCGGCAATCTACCGTGCCCATGAACAGATCACCGACCAACGCAGGCAAATATATTCGTATCGCCTTCCAGTCATCAGCTAGCCATTGCAGCCCAGCGGCAGTACAAGTGCAGCAACTTGAGCTGGAGTATTGTTTCTGCTCTGCAGCAGGGTAGCACACACCACCTTGTTTCTTCTTTCATGTAAGCAGCGACAGCAGAAAATTAAATTCAGTCCGACAGGTGTCATCGGTGCATCACTAGCTTGTTTATTTGGATGAATAGTGAGCTAATCAATTCATTATGGCTTGGTGAATATTTGATACATGGTATAATTCCTCATTGCTTTGATGTCCTAGCTCTTGTTGTGTGTCTGCCGGCAATAGGAAAAATTCAGAGCTCAGTTTTACATTGATTGCAGCAGCTGTCTTCTCATGCTTTACAGGGCGCCCCTAATGCACCTAGCTTCGATCTAGGCATTGATAGCACAACTAAAACCCAAGATTCTGTTACTAACTCAATGCTTGTGGAAGCATATGATCAAGCAATGTCAAATATATTTGGGTGGGGCAGGCGGTTCAGCCCTGTCCCCCCTGGCATGGCTATTTGCCTGCGTTGGCTCTGATAAGCGTCCATCTTAGTTCATCAATGAGCTGCGTAGACAATAAGCACTACTTGTTCACTGCTGCACGCCACCTATAGATGTTCACTGCCTGGCCAAAAATGCCTGCAATACGAATATATAGATATATGTTGTTGGTGATCTGTTCATGGGCACGGTAGATTGCCGGGGCAAGCATGCGCCAATTGCGCTGCTTGTTTTCTCCGTTCCGATCGCTGTGACTGATTTTGGGTGGGCAGGCAGTTCAGCCCAAACGGGCTGTGTTTCTCCTCTGTTTGGATATGAATATTCATCTCCTCCTCAGAACCAAACAGCCTTTTATAATAATTGGTCACATGAACTTTCAAATCCTCACCCTCAACTATCCCACCATCTTCATCCTCTAGAGACATAATTCTCTTCTTTCTTTGTCTGCCACTAGCCCGTTTGTGAAAAAATACTGGTATTAGCATCCCCTTGAAGGATCCATTTTTCACCTCCTCTCTTCTGCCAATAAATCTCCTCATCAGTTAAAATCTGCTGTAGTTCTTTATCTAACTGATACCTATCCTGCCATTCCTGGGTAGTCAAGTCTCTACTCTCACTTTCCTTGTCAAACCATTCAATCCTCTCTGCCAGACTCACTTTCTGTTGTCTTTTCTGCCCCTCAAAGTTGTAGGTCCATCCTTTTATTAGCCTCCTCAACTTACTGGACTCAACATGCCAATGATCTAATATGTTTGCCTTGTGTCTAGCTGGCCATTTGGATCTTACCCACTCTACAAAACCTTCCTGTTGTAAACATCCAGCATTAAATCTAAAATAAAAGTGCCTGTTGATTTCATCACCACTAGTGTCCACTATCAGTGGATTATGGTCAGAGCCAATTCTAGTGCCAGTCTGAACAAAAGCCATGTTGAAAACATCCTCCCAAGAATTGTTGACCAGAACTCTATCCAACACACATAAAGTTGGTGGAGTCTGATTGTTGGACCAAGTATATCGACTCCCAATACGGTGTAACTCTCTCAACTCTGTTGTTTCTATGAGATCATTAAAAGCATCCATGTACTTCCTCTCTACAATCCATCGAGGCCGTGGCAGAGCCTGACACCTTGGGCGCCAGCGCTCCAAGGCCGCAGCAGCGCCCGCCTCTTTGCAGGAAGACTATTTTGTCATTGATTGTATGTTGCTCAAAGGGGACTATTTCAGACTTCTGTTCCTATGATGTCCCTCATTGTTTTTCTCTCATTTCCTGCTAGTGTTGAGCCTAATTTTGTGTACCACAACCTATGTCATGTTATATACTTTTACCTTATTTTGCATTCTTTTAAGTTTTAAGCATATTGCCCTTCCAGATAATTAATGCAATCATGAGTGGAAGAGATGTTCTGGTCATAATGGCTGCTGGTGGAGGGAAGAGCCTGTGTTATCAACTTCCAGCTGTACTTCGTGATGGAATTGCATTGGTCGTTAGTCCTTTGCTTTCCCTTATTCAGGACCAGGTGTTTAAACGTATAAGATAATTTTTTGGTTGCCCTATGTATGCTCATTCTCATTCTTGATGATTTGTACTGTTCTAGGTCATGGGACTGGCAGCTTTAGGTATACTAGCATACATGCTGACTTCAACTACCAACAAGGAAGTTGAGAAGTTCATCTATAAGGCACTTGATAAGGGTGAAGGAGAGCTGAAGATATTGTACGTGACACCTGAAAAGATATCCAAAAGTAAAAGGTTCATGTCTAAGCTTGAGAAATGCCATCATGCTGGGCGCCTTTCTCTTGTTGCAATAGATGTGAGTGATAATAAAATTTATCTGTGTTGTCAATGCCAAAATTTATTGCACTATATGTATATATTCTAGTTCCACTTTTTGTTTTGGGAAATATTCTAGTTCTCTTCGAACAGTTCTTTTTATTGTTATTCTTGTGCGAATTATAAAATTCTTTGATTCTATTCAAGTATGCAAGATTGACTGCACTTAGCTTTTTAGAACTATTTTGTTAAACTTTGCATCACACTTATACGTTGTTTAGCACACAATAAAGCACCTTTGTGCTGGTTTAAGGTTGGATGATGTGCTCGTATTTGCTTACTTTCAGTCTCTCTTAAGAATTCACTGTTTACCATGAGTATTTTTTTCCCTATTTAAATACTAAACTTACCTCTTAGACTAGAATAAGTGATAAACTGAAAAAACATCAAGGCTTGTTGCCATAATCTATGGCCTGCTTTATTAACTCATACAAAAAGAACAATAATTGTCAATTATTCTGTCCAAATTTTTTAAGTTGTTCATATTATTTGTCGTATGTTTCTTTTGAAAGAATGATGAAAGGAACTTGTTGATGTGTGAGTTTAGCTAGTGGGCAGAATTTATAAAGCCGTGCTTTTCAAGCGCAATGTGATCTATCTGGAGTTTGCCATTGTCATTTGAATTTATAAAGCCGTGCTTTTCAAGCGCAATGTAATCTATCTGGAGTTTGCCATTGTCATTTGTAATTGACAGTTATCATGCAGGAGGCACACTGCTGTAGTCAATGGGGTCACGATTTTCGTCCAGACTATAAGAATCTTGGTATTTTGAAGATCCAGTTTCCCAGTGTTCCTATGATAGCTCTAACTGTGAGTTACACAAATGATATTCAAGTTTATAAGAAATAAATTTTGTGTGAAAAAGCCTGCTTTTACTTTCTTTTTTTTTTTGCAGGCGACTGCCACAAGTAAAGTGCAAATGGATTTAATAGAGATGCTTCATATCCCTAGATGTGTCAAGTTTGTCAGCTCAGTTAACAGGCCCAACCTTTTCTATAAAGTATGTGTTTTCTCAATCTGCAAATTCTGAGCTAACTTTTACTTTTCTTGATTCAATTATGAGAAAGTATAGTGCTGAAGAATGAAAGTAGGGCAAAATAGGATTTAACTAGTCTAATGTTATTTAATATACCTTTTCACCATGTAGGTATATGAGAAATCACCAGTTGGAAAAGTCGTCATTGATGAGATTGCAAATTTTATAAGCGAATCATACCCGAATAATGAATCTGGGATTGTGTATTGCTTTTCTAGGAAGGAATGCGAACAGGTTAGTAGTGACCCTTGGATGCTTCAGTTTCTTTTATTTGCTGACATGTAACTTAATTTTGGTTGGACAATCCAATATCTGCTGCCTCTCCATTCAGTTTGAATTTGTGTCTTACATTCTTTTAGAGTTTGCACTTCTATGAGGTTATGTACTTATGTACATTTGGTTAGTTTTCTTTATGATCGAACTGTACAATAGTTGACTCCTGAATGCTTCAAAGATCAAATCTTCTTTAAAATACACGGATCAATGCAAGCATAACTACATTACAATTGGAAATTAAGTTTTGGAATTTACTGAGCTTAACATGAACTATAAATAGTGAAAATAAAAAATAAAAGGTACAGGTATTTTCTTGAAAATAAAAAATAACAGGTGCAGGTATTTTCTTTCTTTTGCCAACAGGAAGAAATGTCTGCAAAGTATGATTTCATCTGCTGCATCTTTTATTGACAAAATAGTATGGCTTACTATGTTTGAATGTCTGCTACCATCTGAATTTGTACATGTGGCAAGAATCTTGTAATGTGCAATAACACACGGTTGTCATATTTGCATTTAAATTATATCATATTGTTGACTTTCATATACTCCCTCCATCCAAAAATATAGGGCGTATTTTTATCTTGCACATAGACCAAGAGGACATTGAAAATGACTAGACTACCCCTAATTATTTTTAAGTACTATATTCAATACATGCATGTAAGGATACAAAATAAAACCGAATATTTATTAGAGGTATAGAGGGAAAAATACTCCCTATATTTGTGGACATGACCATTCAAAAAGTACACCCTATATTTTTGGACAGATGGAGTACTAGTCTTTGTTGATATATTTTGTCAGTCAAACATCACTCAACTCTTGTAGTTTAACATGGTCATTCATTGTATGCAGTATGGACCCGCAGCATTTGCCATAGTGCTCCCTCATCTTCTGTTAAAATTCCGTGCTTTACTGACAAACAGGTTGCAAAAGAATTGCATGAAAGGGGTATTTCAGCAGATTATTATCATGCAGATATGGATGCTGTTGCTCGTGAGAAAGTTCATATGCGGTTTGTTCATAATTTTCTGATTACTTTGTTGACAACATCGAAAAAATAATGGAGTACTTAAATAAGAATTACTTTATTGTTTCATTATTTTGTGTGAATATATTTATTTCACTGTCATAATTGGATTGATGTTGAGCTCTTATGGTTGCCTATAATTTAGTCCACTGTTTCTTTTCAACAGTTGGAGCAAAGGCAAATCACAGGTCATTGTTGGAACAGTATGCCCCCCTCCCCCTCCATCTTTCCCTCACCCGCTACCCCCCCCCCCCAATATTCATTTTCTGTATTAAATTATGCAGGTGGCGTTTGGAATGGGAATCAACAAACCAGACGGTGTGTTCAGTTTTGGACTTCGATCATAATGATGAAATGTTCTCATGATGTAGATACGTACTTGTTTAATTATATGGTGCCAGCAGGGTTCTGAAAACTGATGAAAATTAATCTTTTACTGGTCATGCGACTCAAGGTTTGTAGTGGAAACCCCTTGGAATGTCGTTATTACGGGTTGTAGAAAATTCAGGAAACTCAAAAGTTCAAGAAAATGGAATTAAACTTAAGAAAGGTCTGCATATTACTGAAAATTACGTTGTTTTTTGGCAAACCAAGGGACTGGTCTTTGCCCTGAAAAGGTTTTCTTACATGGGTGGTGCTACTGTGCCAATAGTTTCCTACTTGGGTCCATGTTTATTAATTTTTTAGAGTAAAATTCATTGTAGGTTTCTGAAGTTGCGAGGTGGGTGCAAGATTTAGAAATCTCACTAATTGGACCTGTTCATAGGTTTCTGTTATAGCCTAGTTCTGAAATGATTTAACCATTCCATGTACTAGATGTGCTCAGGCCTTTTCAATTGTCCTAGAATATTTGAACATAGGGTTCTCAAATACTTGCATGTCTTCTAGTGTAATACTGTCATACTGATTACTAGTGACTCCAAATGGAGTACTAATTGCTGATTCTAAATCTGTTAGACTGGTGATATGGAGCAAGTAGGATTATTATGCAATTATGCTTACAACTACATTATCTAAGAAATAATTAAATCTCATATTGGTTTTGCAGTCAGGTTTGTGATTCATCATAGCCTTAGCAAGTCTATGGAGACATACTACCAGAGTACCAGGTACATCTAAATAACATATCCTTCAGTTGTCTTGTGGTCCCTTATAATAATAGGCTCGTGTGTGTCAGGACCGGCAGATATGGCAAGGTTTATGGGAGAAGAAGCCGTCCCAACCAACCAGCGGCTACAGCAGAGGAGGCGGCTTCCGCTACGGACTCCACATCAGGTTAGGGTTAGGTTTCCTAGTGGAGATTGCTAGGCGAGTCGTATAGGACTCGGTTAGAGTTAACCAATAGAGTTGTATTCGGTTTCTTATGAGATTATGGGTGTATCCGAATTAGCCGGCCCTCCCTCACCTCTATTATATAAAGAGGATGAGTTATCTTAATAAAGCAGAGAAGTATTACCTCAATCTTCCTTCCTTCTATCCCTAACCCTCTCTCTCTCGTTCTTCTGGTGTATCTGGCCCCGGCGGCCCTGGCCGCCTCATCACTTCCGATCTGACCGCCGGATCTCAGCACGGCGCCTACATCTTCATCCAGTTTCCGTCCTCCTGCAGTGCACAACTACAATCTGAGATCGAGGCATGACAACTTGGTATCAGAGCACATGGCTGACGACAAAACAGCACTCTACGAGCAGATAGCAAATACGGCGGCAAATCTGGACACTCTGACCAAGAGGGTTGATGCGATGATGAAGATTCTAGAGGGACAACAGAACAAAGAAGAGGAGCTTGGGAATCGGCTAATGGCGTTGGAAAAACGGCCCATAGGAGACAGACTACTGCCACTCCCAGGAGGAAACATGATAGCAGCAAGCCAAGTCGGCAATGGAGGGGGAACAACAACTGAGAAGCCTCCACGTTTCCACCGATTGGAATTTCCCTCCTACGATGGACAGGGAGATCCACTGAGTTGGTTGCAAAGATGCGACCAATTTTTTCGCGGGTAGAAAACATTGGAGAGTGAAAGAGTATGGCTCGCATCATACCATCTGGTTGGAGTGGCGCAGCAATGGTACTACCAGCTGGAGAGAGATGAAGGGGAGCCCAACTGGCAGCGTTTCAAAGAATACATCAACCTTCGGTTTGGACCGTCAATCCGCCACAACCCTCTCGGCGAATTGAAGGAACTTACTCAAACCGGCACAGTGGAAGAATATCAACAGAAGTTCCTTGCCATCCTTTGCCGGGTGGAACACCTTCAACCGCAGCAGCAGGTTCGGTTATTTACTCCGGGATTGCGAGAACCAATCCGCACAGATGTGGAACTTCAAAACCCGACGAACTTGCAGATGGCAATGGCTCTCGCACGAGCATACGAGCGGAGGGCGCAGGCCACAGGACACGAGATGGGTGTATTGGCTAAAAAGCTACCCCCAACCCCAGCACAAACAGCGGTAACCACACCGGCTCGGCCGTATACACCAAGTCGAGCAGCCCCACCCGCCCTCCCAGCGCCAAATTCGAACCAAACGACGGGAGCTGCGCAGAGTGCAGTTCGCCCCCGCCGGACGCTTCAGCGACGTTTCCTTACTGCCGAGGAGATGGAGCAACGGCGAACTGCAGGACTTTGCTTCAACTGCGACAAGAAATATTCGCCCGGCCACCGTTGTAAGCGGCTGTTCATGTTATTTGCTCCTAGCGGTGGCTCAGACGACGACGCAGATTGGGACGTCACTCCAGATGACGAAGAACCACGTATCTCGCTGTATGCGGCAACGGGGATTACACCAAGAGCAGCGCAAACCATGCAGCTCCGAGTTGTAGTGGGCGATGTGACTTTGCTAGCCTTGTTGGACTCCGGTTCCACACACAGTTTCATCACAACGGCAGCGGCCAAGCGCGCCAACCTGTCGGTGCAGCCGCGACACGGCCTACAAGTGCGGGTTGCTAATGGCGACAGGGTGCAGAGTTCGGGTTTTTGTCCAGCAGTGAAACTACGTATTGATCAAGAAGATTTCTCCATCGATTGTTACTCCCTTCCGCTGGATGGATTTGACGTGGTGCTCGGCGTGCAGTGGCTCCGCACGTTGGGACCAGTTCTATGGGATTTTGATACGTTGCGCATGACGTTCTGGAGAGGTGATCACAAAGTTCAGTGGCACGGATTTCAGACTGCACACGGGTTGCCACAGGCCTGCAATATTTCCGGTCCAACATTGATGGATGCATTGCTCCAAGAATTCGACAACCTGTTTGCATCACCACAAGGGTTACCTCCAGCGCGAACACAGGACCATCATATACACCTCATTCCAGGGACAGCACCAATTTCAGTTCGTCCTTATCGCTATCCACAGCTCCTTAAAGATGAGTTGGAACGGCAATGTGGTGATATGCTTCAGCGAGGGATTATTCGCCCCAGTACATCTGCTTATTCCTCACCAGTGTTGCTCGTAAAGATGCACGATGGCACCTGGCGATTTTGCGTTGATTACCAGGCTCTCAACAGCAACACAATTAAAGACAAGTTCCCAATCCCGGTCGTCGATGAACTTCTTGATGAATTAAGAGGAGCCAAGTTCTTCGCCAAATTGGACCTTCGTTCGGGATATCATCAGGTACAGATGCATCCTCCAGACATTGAGAAGACAGCCTTCCGCACTCATGAGGGCCTCTTTGAGTTTCTCGTCATGCCTTTCGGACTTACAAATGCACCAGCCACGTTCCAAGCACTCATGAACAGTATTCTTCGGCCGTACTTGCGCCGCTTTGTCTTGGTCTTCTTTGATGACATCCTAATTTATAGCCCATCATGGGTGGAACATCTTCGCCATGTCCGTGCAGTCTTTCGGCTCCTGCAGCAACACCAGCTTTTCCTCAAACGCTCCAAGTGTTTCTTTGGCGAACCATCCGTGGCATACTTAGGCCATGTTATCTCGACAGAGGGAGTGGCCATGGATGCCACAAAAGTGCAAGCAGTTCAAGAATGGCCAAAGCCTCGATCCGTTCGAGCTCTTCGAGGATTCCTCGGTTTGGCAGGATATTACCGCAAGTTCATTCAGCATTTCAATCTCTCAAAGATGCCCTTACCAAGGCACCCGTCTTACAACTTCCAAACTTCGAGCTGGAATTCATTGTGGAATGCGATGCATCGGGATCCGGCATCGGAGGAGTGTTACACCAAGGCCATGGGCCCATAGCTTTCTACAGCCAGGTGCTGGCGGCGCATCACGCACATTTGGCGGCATATGAGCGCGAGTTGATGGGCCTCGTGATGGCAGTCAAACATTGGAGACCCTACTTGTGGGGGCGCCGGTTTTTGGTTCGGACCGATCACTACAGCCTCAAGTTCTTGCTAGATCAGTGGCTCTCCACCATCCCACAGCACCGCTGGGTCAGCAAGCTCTTCGGCTATGACTTCCATGTCGAGTTCAAGCCAGGGAGACTCAATACCGTGGCGGATGCACTATCTCGCTGCGCGGAAGAAACCAGCTCATTGGTTGCTATCTCCGGACCGGATTTTGCTCTACTTCACAAACTGTGTCAGGCAAATACATCTGATCAAGAGTTGGTAACGCTGCACACGCAGGTACAAGAGGGGAAGCTAGGCGCATCCTGGAAGATTGCTGACGGCCTACTGCTCTACAACAACCGCATCCATGTGCCTTCAGCGTCGCCGATCGTGGCATCTATTTTGTGCACAGCTCATACAGCCGGCCATGAGGGAGTTCAGAAAACTTTGCATCGCCTCCGGAGCGATTTTCATTTGCCAAGAGACCGCCAGCTAGTGGAGGACTTCGTCCGTTCTTGCCAAATCTGTCAGCGCAACAAACCGGTGCATCTCCACCCAGCGGGTCTTTTGCAGCCCTTACAAGTTCCTTCCCGCATTTGGGATGACATTGCTATGGACTTTGTCGAGGGACTGCCCTGAGTTCATGGCAAAACAGTGATACTCACGGTGATTGATAGATTCTCCAAATATGCCCACTTCATTCCGTTGGCCCATCCATACACTGCAAGCTCGGTGGCCCGGGTATTCTTCGACGAAATCGTCTGCTTGCATGGGATCCCCTGTTCCATTGTGAGTGATCGCGATCCCGTGTTCACAAGCAACTTTTGGACGGAACTCTTTCGGTTGACGGGCACGAAACTACACTTGAGCTCAGCCTTCCACCCCCAGTCTGATGGCCAGACAGAAGTGACCAACAAGATTATCGCTATGTATCTCCGCTGCCTGACGGGAGATCGCCCACGCCAGTGGATTCGCTGGTTGCCCTGGGCGGAATACTGCTACAACACATCATTCCAAACATCTCTGCGAGAAACTCCCTTCAAAGTGGTTTATGGTCGGGACCCTCCGTCGCTCCGACCACATGCAACCATGACAACTCGCTTCCAGGCTGTGGATCAACTTCTCTTGGAGAGGGATCAATTGCTTGCAGATATCAAGAATCGCCTCCTTTTGGCCCAGCAGCAGCACAAGCAAGCATATGATGCAAAACATAGAGCAGTTTCCTTTGCGATTGGACAGTGGGTCTGGCTTCGTATCCATCAGCGCCAAGCTTTATCTTTAGCTCCCAATGTTAACCGGAAGTTGGCCCCTAGATATTACGGACCATATCAGATCCTGGAAAGAATTGGCGAGGTGGCATATCGCTTACAACTACCAGCTCGCGCTCGCATTCATGACGTTTTCCATGTCAATTTGCTCAAACCATATCATGGCACACCTCCGTCTGCACCACCAGCATTACCACATATGCTCCACGGCCGAGTTGCTCCCATTCCACAGCATGTGGTTCGCATTAGGGCCACTAATGGAGAGAGGGAGGTGTTAGTTCATTGGGAGGGGTTGTCAGCTGCTGAGGCTACTTGGGAGCCACTGGATCAGTTTCGTCGTCGCTATCCGTTTTTTAAGCTCGAGGACGAGCTCTTAGTCGAGGAGGGGAGAAATGTCAGGACCGGCAGATATGGCAAGGTTTATGGGAGAAGAAGCCGTCCCAACCAACCAGCGGCTACAGCAGAGGAGGCGGCTTCCCCTACGGACTCCACATCAGGTTAGGGTTAGGTTTCCTAGTGGAGATTGCTAGGCGAGTCGTATAGGACTCGGTTAGAGTTAACCAATAGAGTTGTATTCGGTTTCTTATGAGATTATGGGTGTATCCGAATTAGCCGGCCCTCCCTCACCTCTATTATATAAAGAGGATGAGTTATCTTAATAAAGCAGAGAAGTACTACCTCAATCTTCCTTCCTTCTATCCCTAACCCTCTCTCTCTCGTTCTTCTGGTGTATCTAGCCCCGGCGGCCCTGGCCGCCTCATCACTCCGATCCGACCGCGGATCTCAGCCGGCGCCTACATCTTCATCCAGTTTCCGTCCTCCTGCAGTGCACAACTACAATCTGAGATCGAGGCGTGACAACTTGGTATCAGAGCACATGGCTGACGACAAAACAGCACTCTACGAGCAGATAGCAAATACGGCGGCAAATCTGGACACTCTGACCAAGAGGGTTGATGCGATGATGAAGATTCTAGAGGGACAACAGAACAAAGAAGAGGAGCTTGGGAATCGGCTAATGGCGTTGGAAAAACGGCCCATAGGAGACGGACTACTGCCACTCCCAGGAGGAAACATGATAGCAGCAAGCCAAGTCGGCAATGGAGGGGGAACAGCAACTGAGAAGCCTCCACGTTTCCACCGATTGGAATTTCCCTCCTACGATGGACAGGGAGATCCACTGAGTTGGTTGCAAAGATGCGACCAATTTTTTCGCGGGCAGAAAACATTGGAGAGTGAAAGAGTATGGCTCGCATCATACCATCTGGTTGGAGTGGCGCAGCAATGGTACTACCAGCTAAGAGGTGTTTGTACGATAGCCATCCCCAAATTTTTTTTACATGCATCCTTTACTCATTTTCTTGGTACCGTTTACAAATGTTTATGGATTCTGTTTAACATTAGAGTTTGACATGTCCATAGCTTTAGCGGCTTCGTTTATTTGCTTCAATGACCTCGAAATGATTAGCAATGATTGCAATTCATATTTTCCCCCTCAGAAAGAAGAATTTCAGCATACGGCATATGCAAACCAATGCATATGTTTCCTTAGGATCACTCTGGAAGCCAGCATTGCAAGGTAAATGGCCCTCAAACACTCCCATCTTACTTTCCCAGCATTTCCTGAAAATCCTTACATGTAAATGTAGACACGCCACGATCTTGGTTGTTGTCACACAAATTAGAGTTCTGGCCCTTGACCTAATACTTTTTCCAGGCCCTTGACCTAATATAGATAGAGGCGGTATATCCAAAAGTACAAAGCGGAACGGGATGAGCAATTTGGAGGCTAAGCTTGATGACTTGCGGAAAGAGCTCTCTTCCAGTAATGGGGGCATATTCCCCCATGCGGTTCTTTCCACGCAGCAAATTTCACTCTTGAGCTGCCAAAAACCGACAACTCTTGCTGAGGTGAGGTTTGGTTTACGTTGTCTTTGTCTGTTCATGCAAGCGTAGCACATCTTCTGGACCATGTCCAACATGGGTGTTTCATGCTCTGCAGCTAGAAAAGCTTATTGGGAAGGTGAAGACGGAGAAGTATGGCAGCAAGATCATTGAGCTGATGCGGTCTCATATCAACTCGGAAACTGACGGAGGAAAGGCCAGTGCTGAGAACGGAGCTAAGAGGCAAAAGAAGGATAAGGATGTTGTTCTTGTTGAGAGTAGCCAGGAGGAAGACTAGCGTGTGGCTCCTGTGGTTTAAGCCTTCCTCTTTCCTCACTAGATAGATAAAGAGGGGCTCTGCTCTGCTTTCCATCCTCCGTTATTTCGCCTTTCCTAACTACTACTTGATCCTTTTAATCTTCCTTTTTTTCCAGACTGAGACATGCAAAAATCAAATCGAAAAATTTTTGTCGACTCAAGAACAAGTCCAGTCGAATCAGCTATTTGATAACATTGCCAATGGAGCTAGCTTAGCTGATTCCGAGACGTGGCTACCAGTTCGTATCAAACAAACAAGCATCGCATAGGAGTATCTTTATCTTTCATGTATGTATGGTCCACTCATTGACGAGAGACCGAAGAGTAAACTGAAGCCTCTTCTCTTCCGAGTCCAAAATCCAAACGACGCAGTGTATATATAGCCAGATAATCATGCATGCATGTTCAGCTGATAGCAGGGGGAAAAACAATATAAATCTTTGAGGTATAGGTACCGTACGATTGAGCTGCACATCCATGAACCGTGATCCACCCACCCTCAGCTCCCCGTCCAACTCAACAGCATGCATCTCCGTTCTCTCGTTTTTATCCTACAACGATTCGACACCATCGATCCCTACGACATCCATCTCATCATGTTTTTGGTCTATTCATGCATGGTCCGGCCATCCATCCATCAGCTTCTGATGAACGATCACTAGCATGTATATAACATAGGGATGCTAGTTAATTACTAGCACAGTAGCTAGCCTAGCGAGGCAGCTGAAGCTTCCAGTGCAGGCATGGATCCCACACTGCCTCCTTGAGGATCGTCAGGATCTCTTCTTCCACAACGATCTTGCTCCCCTCTTCAGGTAAATGCAGGCCATCACTGACACAGGCTTCAGAGTACAGACGGCAGGTCTCGTTTGTACGCACTATCTCACTCAGGGCAGTGCTGCATGCATTCCAGGACAAGAGATAAGTGTTGCACTGGTGAATCCTAAGGCAAATGGAGGGTAGAAAATTAGTAATTGGCAAACAACCAGCTAAATTTTTGAATCACAGTCAGAACAGATGATACTAGAATTACAGGTATCTTCTCTTAGATCATAGTCATGGGAGGTTAACTCTGCTAACGCAGGGGGGCAAATAAAAAGGTTTTTAACTCTGCTAATGCAGGGGGGCAAAAAGTACAAAGCGCAACCGGATAAGCAATTTGGAGGCTAAGCTTGATGACCTGCGGAGAGAGCTCTCTTCCAGTACTGGGGGCATATTCCCCCATGCGGTTCTTTCCACGCAGCAAATTTGCACAATTGTTGCTGAGGTGAGGTTTGGTTTACCTTGTCTTTGTCTATTGCAAGCGTAACACATCTTCTGGACCATCTCCAACATGGGTGCTTCATGCTCTGCAGCTAGAAAAGCCAGACTATTGGGAAGGTGAAGACAGACAAGTATGGCAGCAAGATCATTGTGCTGATGCCGTATCATATCAATTCAGAAACCGACGGAGGAAAGGCCAGCGCTGAGAATGGAACTAAGAGACAAAAGAAGGATGAGTATGTTGTTTGTGTCAATTGAGAGTTAGCCAGGAGGAAGACTTGCAGTAGTATGGTTTAGCTTTCGGGATTTGTTTTTTATTCATTATTGTGGGAGCAACCTGATGCGTCCAACAAGTGTGCACCCTGTGACAAGGCAAATATGCTGTTGTGCCAGAACTTGTCTACAACCTCAGGCTCAGACGAATACCGAGAATATGAATTGATGCAATTCTAGCATATATTACTAAGGCCAAATTGGCAAATGGAATTACTCGATGCAAAATCCATAGCAATGTGACTTCTGCTATAAATCGATGGACTGCACAACAGAAAAAAAATATAAATACTACCACACCTAGTGGCGGACCCAGAGAATTTGACGAGCCTGGGCGAATAACAGAGTTCTGGAGATTGGGAGCGCCGCCGCCGCCGAGCGACGCCTCGCTTCCGTCATCGCGCATTTACTAGCGCTACTGCGCTATGTCCCCGTGCCCCTATAATTCACGGCAGCAGCTTGGGAGTTATAGTGGGCCTTAAGGGTTAGTTGTACTTGACGGAAATTTCCTGAAAAAGATTAAGCTTACAGATGGGCTGCAGAATTTGAACATTATTGACAAGCTTCTTACAGGTTTCTAGTAGTAAGGGTTAAAAAAGTTACTAAGGGCACTGAACTGGCTGTTGCACGCCATGCAAGCTAGCTCGTGACACTGTTGTTACGACCTCATGAATGCACTATACAGTAGGTCAGGAGACGCAAAATCAAAATTATCAGGTGCGTCGTGAATGCAATGTGCAACTCGTGTGACTTCGCCGAAAAGAAATCCCCTGCGACAAATCAAAACTACGAGCTAATTAACCGACGGCGCTGGGAGATGAGCCCGGGCAGGGGCCCAGGGTCGCCGGGCCCTGGGTCCGCCCCTCCACCTAACTATGTGTTTAGCTAAACTGCACAGATTAATTGCAATAGGTGGTAAGTAAATAATTTAGGTAGTGCAGGTTAACTGACTAAAATATATACGTGATATATGAACACTTATCACCCTTTCTTGTAATGCTAGCATCAATAATTAAAATCTAGCAAAAACTAATGTCAATAGCATTTGAGTAACTTGCCACAACAAGATAACTTGATACGCATACTTTATTTGTTCTCGGTCGTTAGATCAACGTAAAACCCAAGGGTGCATATTTTTTTCTGATTAATCTCGTAATTTAAAACACATGTACGTTGTGATAGGTGAGAGGATTGCCGTTTTCTTTTCTCTGTTTTCATCTTTCATTTGGCTGGAGTAAGATGAGCCAGCCATATATAAATACGAGAGAGAGATTGGTGGAAGATGGATATGGTGTGAATTCCATTCCATGAAACGAACGAACGAATGGCATACGGGCCGAAGACCCCTGGTTCGGCCCATTTCCTTCTAATAGTTCCTTCCTGTGCGCTGAGACAACACACCGTGAGTGAAAGTACAGGCTCCGCGTAAGCTAAATACCAGTTCTAAAATTCCAAACCTCTCCTCGTGCTTGATCTACCTACTCCTGAGATCCTGAGCTAAAGGCCTGTTTGGGAGAGCTTCACCAGCTCTAAATCCACAAAAAACAACTCAACTCCATAAAATTTTACCCAAACGCTCCAGCTCCGCGAAATCTAGATCCACAAAAATCCTGGATCTGAGGGCCAGATCCATGGATTTTATGGAGCTCCTCAAAGGGTGCTCCACCGTGGAGTTGGGTGGTAATTACCCACCAATGCCACGGGTTACACACAAAAGTGGTCATTCCCACCAAAAACCTCAATTTCGTGGATCTGGAGCTGCTGTACAAGCCAAATACTCCATGGTAGGATCCCAGATTCACGGTGGAGTTGCTCCAGATCTACGTTTTCAGTGCTGAAGCTCTAAAATTCCGTACTAACCACGTTACCAGTTCTAAAATTCCAGTGGCTAGACCTTAACAGATTCAAGCCTGCCCTTAGATATTTCTTTGAACCAGTTAACCTCCAGGGGCATAATGGTCCAAGTTGAGTTATGAGCATCGGACGGCCATGATCCCTTCATGAAGACGCTTTGCCTCGACGCAAGCTCTCCGATAACCCGACATACCGTCCGCCCGCCCGCGGTTTTGAGGACGAAACTGCCATACCGTGCGCTGAGGAAGGCCGAGCGGCGGACGTCGACAACACACCGTTCGTTGCTGGATGCTTAAGAGTCAGTGAAGTAATTCTGAGATCATCTTTTCATCCGTTCCCCATTCCAGGCTCCGCTCCGGGGATTCAAGCAAATACCATACCAGATCCATCTAAAAGAGATTCCTCTCCATCCATCCTGGTAACCAAATTCCTCCTCCTGCTTGATCTACCTCCTCCCTCCTGAGATCCTAGTCGCTGCATGCGGCTGAATCGAAACCCTCGGCCAAGCGCGTCGCTCCGGAGGACCCGATCGAGAGGCTGCCAACTGGAGGAGAATCGATGGGCGTGACGCTGCCCGAGGACGCCCTCGCCGAAATCCTCCGCCGCCTCCCGCCGCGCAGCCTCGCCACCTCGCGGTGCGTGTGCAAGGCGTGGCGCGCCATCGTCGACAGCCGCCAGCTGCTGCTCCCGGAGCTCCTGCCGCACTCGGTGCGCGGCATCTTCATCATGTGTCGTGACGTCCATTACCCGCTCTTCCTCTCTCACCCCTCCACGGATCCAGAGATCCTCGGCAAGCTTGACTTCTATCGTGATCCCTACGCGTGGAGTACTGCCTCCGTGTTGGGTCACTGTAATGGCCTCCTGCTTTACGAAGACGAACGAGGGCTCCATGTGGCAAACCCCGCCACACAGCGGCGGGCACACTTGCCCCCGCCGCCGCCCTTCTGGGGGCTCTGGTGGTACGTCGCGCACCTTGTGTTTGATCCCACTGAGTCGCCGCACTATGAGGTCTTTCTCGTTCCTGCGAATTGGTTCAGAGGGGACCCATACATGGAGCGGAGGGAGCAGTTGACGGACGAGGAATGGCCACCATCGACATGGGTGTTGTGTGTGTTCTCATCACGCACGGGGAAGTGGGAGGAGAGAGCCTTTGTACGGGAAGGCGAGGCTGCAGGCATGGCATCGGACAAGGCATTGCAACGGTATGACTCACGGCGGAGCTGCAGCGATTATTGGAAGGGTGTGTTATTTGCGCAGTGCAATGGTGGATTCGCTGTTATGAGGTAAGACCGTATAGTTCAGTTCAGTTGTATCACTGCAATGCAATGTAATGTTGCTGATTTCTGAGATCGGTGATCATACTTACATTTTTGCAATAACATTTATATCAGTGCTCTGTATAGGATGTTTGAACAATATGACTTATATAAACACCTTCTTCTGGGAGAGTTTATGTTTCCACATGCAGTTGGATCCATCTGTTTTTTCTTTATTTCTTTTCGTCATGCTTTTCCTCTTAAAAGTTTAAGCAACCCCACCAATTGTTAAATGCATTATTGATGGTTTCGTATTTTGCAGAATATCCTTGTCAAATAACAAGCATAAAGTAATTAAAATGCCAACTGATATTGAAGAGTTGGACAATGTTTATCTCGGACGGTCAAAGGAAGACTTATGCTGTGCAACATTTCATTGGGAAAAGCTTCGGGTTTGGATCCTTGACGATTCATGTGGTACGATGGGGTGGAGGTTGAAGCATCGCATCGACATTCGGTATACTATCTCACATCTAACGACGTTTCTAGAAAATGAGGGGCCTTGGAAATTGCAGGATGCTAACAATGTTGAAGTCAACCATCAGCAAAATTTACAAGATGTTAACAATAATGAAGATGTCAACAACAATGCACCTGTGAAGAGTAAAGTTGAATGGGATTCTGACAATGATAACATTATCGACCTTGAATCTGATGATGGAGTGAACTTCGTGGGTGTCCTTGGGTTTCATCCTTACAAAGACGTCATCTTCTTGAATCTTGCGCTTGAAAGGGCTGTGGCCTATCATCTGAATACCTCCGTGGTTCAGGATTTGGGTAAAGTACGCCCAGATGATTACGGTGGTCATGTTGCAGAATTAGTATCATCTTTCCTGTACACACCGTGTTTGATGGCAGAGTTCCCCGAGAACAAATTAGAAGCCCATGTTGAAGGCTAACTTATTTGTTACAAACAGTTTGAACCCTTAGGCAGTTAGGCTTATGGCATCCTCGTTTGAGTCCATGTTATTAGTTTAATGTCGCAGTCTTGAGAAGACAAACTCGTATACAGCTTGCATTACACTGGGACATGTATTCATGTACCCATAGCTTTGATGTTATTTTATGAACTCAGTTTGAACCCTTAGCCCCTGCAAACTTATTTTATGAGCTGAATGATATATTCATGTATCCATAGCTTTGATGTTAATGTCATTGTCAGATTTCTAAGTTCATCACTCGTTTCATTGCATATCCTTGTAGTCTGCCTGTGAATTTTACTAGTATAGTGGCATCCAGTTTGAAAAGTTGTCACATTTGAGCAGTTGCAGTTTGGATTGTTCTCGTTCTTTTCACACAGTTTCCTTAGGCCTGTTTGGCACCACCTAAAAATTATGATGCATTATGAAGAAAATGGAGGACCTGAAATTTACAGGATGCTAACAATGGTGAACACTGGGGCCAACAAAAGATGTTTAAAACGATGAAGATGACAGCAACAATACACTTGTGAAGAGTAAAGTTAGAATAACAGTCCATCAATCTGTGCTCTCGCACGAGCTAGAATCAACCTTAGTTACTACTTAACATCTTTGACTAACTAGTATATTGCCCGTGCGTTGCAACGGAATCCAAAAAAAGATGATACATAAATATCATACCAAAGTGTTAGATACTTAATATGCAAATAGATTTGCTATATAGATTTGCTATATGCAATACTCAAGTTATGCTAACAGAAAAGGTGTGCAAAGCTCAGATTAACGAGCACTGGTGGAACCAGAAAATGTCTAAGCCCCAGGCTGGCATATAAGAGCCTGAAACTAATAATAAAACTGCACCCAATTATGCCATACCAAAGTGTTAGATACTTAATATGAAACATGAGCTCCATGGCAACTCCTTGAGTGTCCTATTCCAAAATGGTGACAACAAAAAAATATCACATATAGAACCTTGTGATTAGAGAGTCCCCATATTGACTAACATGTTGGTAGTAGCTAGGCAACATCCGAATCAGCAACTGCACAGGCAAAATAACAAGGTGATGACAGACATCAGCACAAAGGGGGGAAACATTTTTTCTCTGTAACTAATTGTATTTAGCAGCAAATTTTGTTTTTACATATTACTATCTTTCAAAAATATTAAAAAAAACCCCAACTCATAACCAAAATGTAACTATATTCTGCATAGGTCCCTAAGAACATCTTATTTATCTTGGTATCAGAATCTCATGCTTTGTTAACTTGGAACTACAGTATGGAATGGTTATTTTGATGCCTCACAACATACATATCAGCATATAAAAACTGTCAATTCGGTTGCATGTTATGGTATGATCAAGTGGAACAATTTATCACATATTGAGAAATAATCGAAGAGGGATAGACTTACAGATAATATCAATTCTTCGGATTCACTTGAACAGATGAAACAGTAACAATGAATCCAAGGTAATGATCCTGTCCAGTATTTCTTTTGGACAAGACCACTGAAACAATATGCACAACAGATCTGGAAATAATGAACTAAACACGAGCAAGCTCAGAATCGCTCAATAACATGAAAATCGAATACCAAATGTTTACAATAGCACAAGTGAACAACTAAATGTTTACAACTTATAGACATCATTACATCAACCCAAAGGTATTTTATGTAGAAAAGAAAATCCCCTCTTCTATGGACAACCCTTCCGTTGCCAGTAGGCTGAAATGCATGATACATATTGACACATGACAAGGATCTAGGAGGTGAAAGTGGATGAAAGGTTGAGAGATTTTTCCAGATGCAATTATGATACCACAGCTCTCCGAGAAGAATCGCATGTTCTCTGTAGTGATCTAAATCATTTCTGTATGCCAGCAATTTATCGAAAATATGCCAGATAAACTATTATAGTTTTGGACTTCAAGAAGCAGGGAAAATGTATCTATGAAGAAGAGGTGCTAGTTTTTTAGTAAAAAAATAGAAACACAAACCCTGCTGTCTAGAAATGCTCAATAGCTAACTTAACTGCTAAAGTGGCATGGTACCTAACATGCTCAAATGCGCACCACTCAATGTGATCATTAATTAGAATTTTCCAGGAAAGCTTAATGGAAAGGATAAAATATTACCAAGAAACTGCAGAGCAGAAGCAAGTAGATTCATTACTACATGATCAAAGTGTTCCCATGGCTTGACAGGTGGTGGTCCTGAGCCTTTTACTCTCTTATTGTTCCTCTTTTTGGTTTGACTGGCATTTTCGTCTTGGCAGTTAGGATGACCTATAGGAAGCATCACAGTGTAGCTAAATTCTTGTGCTTATCAAGCTTGTTATCAATAGGATGAACATGCTGCCCTCACTCATCTGATCATACAGAGAGTTTCAATGAAAAAACTATCGAGCTATAAAAACTTTGGAGCTTCAAGCAGACAAATGGAATTCTTGCAAGATTCCCTCACACAATGTAGTTACCTTCATTTGAGGTTTCTTGTCGCCTTTTGGTAGTAGTGGTTATCATGGGGAGTCATTCAAACTCCTTTGGCAGCTCTCTTGAACATCTACATGAGTTCAGGAAACAGATCTTCAGCATGTGTGAAGCACAAATACACAATAAACCAGTATAAAGGAGGATGGGGGCTAGAAAGTACCACTACGATGTCCATTTGAAGTAGAATTTTCATTAGCAAGGACCATGTCTTTGTTAGAAGAATTAGCAGCAGCAAGTTGGGACTCAAAATTAGTATCTGAACCAGGTACTCTCACCAAATTTTGCATGAACACTCTAGCATCCATGTTATATGTAAAGACATAATCTTCCACTTTGTTAATCTTTGCATTTGTTCTTAGATAATGAACGATGTCTGGATTTAAATCATTTGCATATATAATACATCCTTTCTGCGCAGCTGGGATTGAAAATGGACCAATACCCGCAAACATGTGACATATTACATCTCCTTTCTTGAAAAGGGAAACCAATCTGATGTGTTCATGCTCAAGTCTTGAATTCCAGTAGACCAAACCATAATCAAGTCTAAATGTAGCACCATATTGTTTGACTTCAGTGACCATATCATTTTTCCTAGCTAAAATTTCAAACTTTGGAACTCTAAATTCATTTGTAATTGTACCAACTTTATTCACCACTGTTTGAATTCTTGGATAATTTTTCTACATATAACCATGACAGAAAATGTTAGTTGAATCATGGAAATAAGCAGAATATTCCAGCAGGTTCTGAATTATTATGACCATAACCAATCCTAAATAACTTTAAGACTCAGAATAACTTAATCTAAATGTTGTCCATGCTCATAGACCTCGCTAAATGTTGACATTCTAGAAACCTTCACAGCGAATATGATATTGTGACTCCAGGCTAGCTTTAAGACTCAGAATAACTTAATCTAAACAGATCATTACTAACAGAAGCTACATTTCCGCAGAGGAGTGCATAACTGCATACTGCTATATTATTGTGCTACACAATACACACAGCCGCTACAATACCTTAGCTATGACTATGATATGATGAAGTCTCTGTATGCTCAGCCATAAGTTGTACAATTGCAAGCATCTGACCTGGAGGATGTTTTGATCAAATTGAGTAAACATTTCTTTGAGATGTTTTGGAAAACAAGGAAATTCAGTGTTTGTCTCATGTAGTCTCCATTACTGACCTGGAGGATTGACGCCCTGGCCTGGTGGCCGGCGGCCGGCCTGGATTGCCGGCGGACTCGCCTGGCGGCCGGCGGCCTCGCCTGGTGGCCGGCGCACAGTAGCCGAGTCCGCGCTGGTGGCTGCCACGATGATCGAGGATCGCCGCGCCGCCTGGGGTTCTCTCGTGGGGAGGAGGATCGCCGCCGCCGCAGCGCCGCCCGGGGAGAGGGGAGTCGCCAGCGGGGTGGGCGCCGCGCCGCCGTCGGGGAGAGGGGAGTCGCGCGCGGGTGGGAGGATCGCGCCGCCGCCGCAGATGGTGGCGCCGCGCCGCCGCCGGGGAGAGGAGTCGCGCGGGTGGGGAGGATCGCGCGCGCCGCCGCGCTGGTGGGCTCAGCGCTGCCGTCGGGAGAGGGGAGTCGCGCGCGAGGTGGCGCCGCGCCGCCGCCCAGGTGGGAGATGGGGCGTCGGGGGAGTCGCGCGCGGGTGGGGAGGACGCCGCCGTGCCCTGGGGCTCCTCCGTGCGGCAGAGGAGAGGAGGAGATGGGGGCGTCGGGGGGAGTTGCGCCTCGCGCGGGGTGAGGGCGTCGGGGGGAGTCGCGCCTCGCGCGGGGTGCGTGACCAGGTATGATCCAAACAAACTGGGCCATTGGATTTGAGTGAGTAAGAGAAAGGAGAGGCTACAGTGGATATCGTCCCTTCGTTTCAAAGGTTCGCTGGTTCTGGGAACAGTTGGTTTGGTGCATCTAGGAGAGGTCTTGACTGCGGGGGACATTTGTTGGGGTAGCTATAGAAAAATTTACAACTGGTGGTTTTATAGTGGTAGAGAGATAAAAATTACTTATAACTAGAAGAATTGCCCACGCGTTGCTGCGGGAAATAGCGATGACTCTCATATCATTATTATGGAGTATGAAGTATATAGAACTTTGATGTATAATTTGGAAACGTAAGAAACTAGTTGTGTATTGGACAACTTAGAAATACAATAAGCATTCATCAATATCGTGTAAAAAAACTAAAAGTATTAAAATGTAAGATCTATATTTTCTAAGATTATGCAGGACTTTTTTAAAGTAATGATTAATAAATATGGGAAAGGAGACGGACAAGTGGAAATCAATCTAATTGGAACAAAGAAATACATCATCCATGAGACAGAGGTGGTGGTACAGTGATTTTGCCAACAACATCAAGTATATGTGTGTATGTATATTCATATGTATAATGTATACTAGGATCATGCCCGTGCGTTGCAACGGGAACAAAATAATATCAAGATAATTTATGTTTGGATTGTGTTCTGCTATTATAAAAAAATAATATTTTGAGTGTGATATTTACAACATTATATTTTTTTAGCCAAATGTCACAGTTACGTGAGTCTTCGTGAACTCTCTCTCCATATGCTGATTCGATAGTACAAAAGCCTGACCATGTGGCCAGTGCTACAAATCGTAAATCCTAAAAAAATTGAATTACATAAAGGCTTGGAGGACAAAGAGGTGTAAAAGGCTAGGGGAAAACTAATGTTACAGATTAATTGTACAATTTTTATATTAGGCTATGGTGAATTGCAATGAGGCTGAGACTCGACTACTTGCATATGAATCCTAACTGTCTGCAGACACAACATAATTGTTGTTTGCTCGGGTTTGGTTACTCTCTAGTGCGCCTTGTCAAATACGCAATTGATATCATTGTCTCCTTTTCAGAGCAAGGTAGATGATCCCTTCTATGCCAAACCGAAATGCATAACAGTGACTTACACAGTGGAGAAGGTTGGAATAAATAGCGTTGACAAATACGCATATGTGCGCGCGTATCTCTGTACAGACGGCTGAGACTATATTTGTAGTCTGTAGTTGTTCCATACATTGTATCTCTGTACAGACGGCTTAGCTTTCTTCAGAAATTGGCTTCTCCAATAACCCGGTGGAGAGGGGCTTCATTTTTAGGTACAGAAGGACACTAACGCTTTCCTTCAGAAACCACGCCCTGTTTGCGAGAACTTAGCCTTCCGGTGTTTCCCTGTTATATATATCTCCTGTAAGCCGCCGTTTGGGACATGAGATTAGAGTTGTAATCCCCGGCGTTGTAACCTCACCCCGATATAGTGAAGATTATTTGCTGGCTGGCGCCCGTGGTTTTTCCCCTCTCGCATTGGGAGAGTTTTCCACGTTAAATCTCGTGTCTCTCTGTGATTGATCTTGTTTACTTCGTCGTTTCCGCAGCTGTCGCGTGTAACAAAAGGCAAGTAATAGCTCCCGATCATAACTTTTTGGCAAAAATTCTTCCGTGGTCCATCGGCTCTTTCAGTCGTCTAACTTCTATCTCTCGTATGCAGTACCGCTTAGAATCCATCTCCTTAACTATCACAACTATGCAGAAGTAACTATCACAACTATGCAGAAGTAAAACACAAAGAAAACCAATATCTCAGAGAAATGCTATAAAAGTTGAGTATCCTATAGCCAATTTTGGCTTAAATTATGGTTGAAGATGGGGCCTCGAAATTTCTGAGTGCTTCGCCACCAATTTACACAATCTTTCGTGCATGTTTACTTCAGTGTTGGCATCCAGCCCCGGGGACTGGTAGGGCAGATGAACGTTTTGAATGGTACCTAGGATATCTTTCAAGAGGGAGTGTTCTGCCGGCAAGGCCAATGGTGCAGTACTGTCACTGTGTATCTAATCGGGCATCCTTGGAGCGCTGGACAGTGGACACCTCACTTCCCATGGATGTGATCGAATAGGTGGAAGAAGCTAAGCACGTCAGCCCAGTCATTAGCATCCACGCCTTCGGTGTCCCGGTGTGCTGTGTGTCTTGTGTCCGTTTCAAACTAAAACCATACGCTTGCCGGCGGCCGGCCCTTTTTTTCCATTTGTTGGACGCAGGCGGCGTCGCGGTGACATGGCTGCAGGTTCAGGTAACCAACCAAGCCTTCGCCAAGGACTGAAAAGAAATATATATAAAAAAAAAGCTCCCACCGCCATTGCGGTACTGCCACCGTTGTGAATCTGACAGGTTGCCGAAACTTCTGCATGCTTCGGAGAAGTTTTTAGCGGCGGCGCCGAAAGGATTCACGTGTGTCATGTGTGTGTGTACTTAGCAGCAAATATTGTTGTCACATACCTGCCGTCACCTTGTTCCAATCTGCATTTCACTTACACACAATAGAGTGAACATCTTTTTCTTCTAAACTCACATTGGTTCTGTCAATTGTATGAACAACACACTGTCTGTCCCTTGATGCAACCTCTTGCCGCTGTTTATTTGACATTGCTTGATCATATGCTTCCACAAGCATTGAGTTAGTAACAGAATCTTGGGTTTTAGTTGGGCTATCAATGCCTAGATCGAAGCTAGGTGCATTAGGGGCGCCCTAGAAAGCATGAGAAGACAGCTGCTGCAATCAATGTAAAACTGAGCTCTGAATTTTTCCTATTGCCGGCAGACACACAACAACAGCTAGGACATCAAAGCAATGAGGAATTATACCATGTATCAAATATTCACCAAGCCATAATGAATTGATTAGCTCACTATTCATCCAAATAAACAAGCTAGTCTTTCCTGTACACACCATGTTTGATGGCAGCATTCCCAGAGAACAAATTGGAAGCCCGTGTTGAAAGCTCTAGCTCAGCTAGCGTATGTTTTTCAAACAGTTTGTACCCTTTTGACCTCTGAATACTCACGTTGGAGTCCCTGTTATTTTAATGTTTGCTAGCTGACAAGACAAACTTGTATACAGCTTGAGATGCCGAAGGATATGTAAGCAGTTGTATGCTCTAGCAAACTTCTTTTGTGAACTGAATGATGTATCCATGTATAATTCAGCATGCTAGTCATCTTGGCTGAATGTAGGGTGGGTTTATAGCTAGGGGTTAACTGTTTAGAGATTCTATTGGCTTTGTGTTATCATGTTAATGTCAGTTGTAGTAGTCTGATTTTTTCCCCACGGCCGTGCGGAAGCATGAATTTCATTAATAGGGGAATTGTCTGTGGTCTGATTTGTTTACATCGTTTCATTTCTTTGCATATCCTTCTAGTCTGCTTTACTAGTAGTACAGTGGCATCCCTTAATTTGCTCCAATGTTGAAGGATGGTACCAACACCAGACATGATCGACATACCACTGCGAAGGGCGCACAGGCTTTGTTCTTTTCGCTTTAATTCCCACTAATTCCTTTCACAAGATCTAGTGGCATTTTTCTTACACATTTAACATTACCACAAGATTGACTGCAAAAGATCAGAATGTGCAGTGAGTGGTGAGGTAGCGTGGAGTATGATGGATTTGGTTGGTAACGGGTGATGTCTGCATACGGGTACGGTCTAGTAGTTTGAGAGCAGGCAGCAGGGAATTTTGGCTAGCTGTCTCGACTGTGTGGTTGGCAGCAACTTGGGCTACAAAGTTTTCAGTGCCCAATGCAAGGAATACGTTTGGTTGGGGTGTACTACGTATTAACGTACCTGAACACTGGGTTGTTCAACTGCGTGCAATGCATACCTGTAGTTGTAAGACTGGAGCTGGAGTGGTGTCCTTTGTTTCAGTTGCTGAGATGTTGGCTATCATTAGAGTGAGGGACAATTTACAGTATATAGTTCACTCACTGAGGAATAATTGAAAATAGAACAATCAACCCTACTGCTGTGTCAGGCTAAAATAGTAGTCCATTGTTTCTATCAGAAAGGCTCTCGTGAAGTCCAACAATAACATTTGTTTTTTATTTTATTCATGTCTCATGGCATTCAACACAGATTGTTTGATTGATCATGACAGTTCGCACTAGTTACAGAAACTAGTTGCGTTGTTGCAGAAGGTGCCATTGCCGGCAACACCCAGGTGCTGGACCTTGACGTCTTTAGGCCAGATCAAAAGCTTGAGACTGTCGATGGCGTCTTGCTTACCATTGATCCCGGCCTTTTCCAGCTCGCTATCTTGCTTCCACTCTCCGGTCATGAGCCCCTTGTACATTTTGCCCCAGAGGACAACCAGCCTGGCCTCCTTCTCGGTCATCAGGGCTTGGTCCTTCAGACCCTGCTCGACCGTCTCGTAGATGGGCTTGAACCTGGCAGCCTCAGCGACGACGACAATCAGCCTCGCCAGGCTGATGCCGAGCGTGGTCTCGTGAACGTTGTCCTTGACCACCTTGTACGTACACAGGAAGCTCACGGCCTGGAGGACAGCTTGCCTGCTGACGTCGAACCCCGCCAGCTTCAGATGGCCGCCGATGAGAGAAGGGTAGTCATCCGTCCTCGGGAGCTCGACGAAGCCCGTGACCTGGCGTTTAAAGCGCCGAAAGGCGAACCATATGCCCGCCGCGTTGCTGAAGCCCGCGACGTAGATGTTGTCGTTGCGGACGGCGACGGTCACCTTGGCGCTCCCGCTGGTGATCGTGATGAGGATCCACGTAGGGGGCGGCCCAGGGAACGTCTGGGCAACCAGGACCGGGATGCCATCCACAATCCGGCTGGTCGCCAGCACCTGATGGAGTTGGCTTTGAAGGCCAGCGTAGCTTCCCTTGGCGAGGTCATACTCAATCTTTATGGCGCCGATCGGCTTGAATTCCTTCTCCTCTAAAGTCCCTACAGGCCGGCATGCACGTACGGATTCATTAACTGATGAAGTCGATGTGAAAGATATACAGACAAGTGGATGGCCTCCTTGCAATACGTACCGTTACCGGCTTCTTGGCCGACGGCATATTCCAAATGCACGACTGAAGTTTACCCCAGAAAACATTGCAAGGTGAAATAAGAAGCTCTGCTTAAGTTTTGCTGAAACTTTACCAAAAGCAAAGTAAATATTTCTATTGAACTACTTTTCTGAAATTGCCTCACTTGCTATAAAATCCATTGCAATTAGTTGTGACCTAATGACGATGGTCTTGGATGCTGATAGGAATTTCAATACGCAAACGCAAACACCGTCGGTGAAGCAATCCTCTATATCAGGGGGCTGCTCACAGAGTGTCACTGATACCGTCAGCGTTGGCATGTAAAGATTTTGAACACGTCGCCCGAAGGCTATTTCTTTACAGGAAGTCTGGAAAATCCAAAATCGATCTTATATTTTATAAAAAGAAGTCGCCAAAAAACATTTTATTTTGGAGGTTGTTTCAAGGCAAAGTTGAACTATAAGCCCCTGGAATGTTCCATTTTTTCAATCAAATTGTACCTTATATTTTATTGATTTGAACCCTCAAACTACCCAATTTTCCGTAATCAAGCCATTACGCTTACATAGAAGAAAGTATACATTAATTCTTTATAATTTTGGTTTCATGTCTGCGCTGCTTCTACTGACATTGATTTTTATATAAACGCAGCCTAGGTTATATGCAATAGCTCAGTTTCAGTCCCATGTCTATCCACCGTCATCCTCTACCATCCCATACAACCAAGCAAAGACTACCATCCCATACAACCATACAACCAAGCTAAGACAAAAGTATTAGCTAGCTAGCAAACAAGCGGATGGAGATGGAGAAGCAGGTGAAAATAACAAAGGAGTTATAGAAGGGATGGATCGCTACGTACGTGACTGAGTCGCCGACGTTGCCGACGCACTGGTGGAAGGACATGACAGCCTGCACCTTGAGCCCGACGTTCCTGGCCATCTCCATGAGCTCCATGTACCCGGTGAAGTTGTAGCGGCCGGGGCCCTTGCTCTCGGCGATGCCCCACCACACGTCTACCGACCACCATGGTCCCTTCCAGCCCAGCGGCCTGCAGCCCCACCAGGGACGACTGCACCGCCTTCCTTCGGTTCAGCGCCCGTCCTTGCGCACCGTGTCCAGCGGCATCATCGTGAACATCGGCACCCCGACCTTGCGCCTCTCCACACCGACCACGTCCGAGAGTGCTTCGCCTCCTGCAGGCTCTCGACTAGCGCCTGGCACGCATGGTGAGGTCCGGCTTGCCGACCAATGTACAGCGTGTCCGCAGGTGCAGGCTCGGCGCCAGGGTGGTGCACGCCGCAGCCGACGCCGTGGCGGTGGCAGCCGCCGCGACCACGGTGGTGCACGCCGCAGCCGCCGGGTGGCTGCCACGGCCGCCGCGCCGGTCTGGTGGCAATCGTACGTGAACGGTCGAACACGAGCTAAGCTTTCCAAGAATCACCATCCTGATCAGATCACCAAGAGAAGAATGCATTGAGAAATGGATTCGGAAATGGATTTTGTTTGGACTTGGACTGTTGCGCCGCTGCAACCATCTCGATCGAATGGGATTACGGGGGAGAGAATAGGAGGCCGGGGTTAAGAGCGGTTGGTCACGAGCGACGCGCGCGGGCGACGTGGCACGCGCTGCGCCCGTGGCGTGATCCGTGCGACGTGTGAACTGGTCTAGAAGCGTCGTGGAGGACGGCGACGTGTTGGCGCGGGCGGCGCATTGGGCCACGTTGCGCTCGGCGTGGAGACGTGTCCCGTCCCGTCCCTCCACGAGCTGATGTTTCGGCGGTTTCTAGCGATATATGCTATCCCAACTTTTAACTTCCGTGTTTAGATTACAGAGGTTTCTAGCGATATATCCCATCCCAACGTTGTACTTTTAACTTCCGTATCCAGATTACAGAAATGACACAATTATTACTAGGGAGATTTTCTTTACTATTATAAAAGAAGGAGTTGGTAGTTGATCCAGCCTCTCCTATCCCTTCTAATAAAAAAGATCTGTTGACTGATGTGTAGGCCCACCCCGAAACCCGTGCGCTCCCCACCGAATCTGCGTGGCTGCCTCCCCCACCTCATTTCTTCCGCCCTCGAGTCTTTTCTCCGTCGCTCCTCCCTTCCCTCCTCCGCCGCCGCGCCGCCCTCGCCTCCTCCCCTCCTTCCTCCGCCACCGTGTCGCCCTCGCCTCCTCCTCCCCACCCCGCGTTGCCGCCGCCTCCTCCTCCCCACACTACGCCGCAGCCTCCTCCCCTCCCTCCAACCCTGCGCCACCGCCGCCTCCTCCTCCCCCGCTCTTCCGCGCCGCCACTCCCCTCCCTCCAACCCTGCGCCACCGCCGCCTCCTCCTCCCCCGCTCTTCCGCGCCGCCACCGAGTCCTCTCCCCCCGTTCTCCGCGCCGCCACTCTCCCCTCCCCCATCTCGCCCCACCCCTCCTCCCGATCGTGCGCCTGCCTCCCCCACTGAACCCGTGCGCCTCCTCCCCTCTAATTCCTCCGCCGCCTCCTCCCCTCCCTTCTCCTCCGCCGCCGCCTGCCCCGCTCCTCCGCCGCCGCCTCCTCCTCCCCACCCCACAATCTGCGTCGCCGCCTACTCCTCCTCACCTACCCCTACTGCAGTGCATGGTGGCCAGCCACCGTCAGCGTCACTCGACATGGAAGCTGAGGCCAATGAGAGGATGCCGAGTCCTGCTCTCGTGGTTACAGATTGGGCCCAGGCTAGGTTGCGGTTGCAAGCCCGATCGTGCTCAGAAAACGGTTCCTCCTCCTACCATAAAAGAGGTACAACTTCCACTTCTCCTTCTCCTACGTCCAAATCTTCAGGATCGTTGCAGCAGGAGGTAAGGCTTTGGAGTGTGTTCTCAAGTCAAGCAAGTAGCAGAGAGTGTGCTCAGTGTGTTCCAGAGTGGGTGTTGCTATGTAGGTTGCCTGCGTGTGTGTTCATCCCAGTGTGAATCATGTAGTGAGTCCTCAGGATGTGAGAATGGGTTGATGTGATTGTAGAACCATTTGTAATAGCCCATGTCTCTGAATCAATATGAAATGGATTGAGTTTGAGCTATCCCTTTTCTTGTGCTTCATTTCCATTCTTCTCTGCTTTGACTTTCCTTTTTGGTCTCTTTTATTTTTGAGCAAGGAGCTGCAATATCTTTATGGTCTGATCTGGGAGACTCATCAAATCTCTTTGGTTAGCTCTTTCTCAAGAGCAAGGATCTAAAATAAAGGTTTTCATTTCAAAGAATGTCTTCGCTGCTCATTCCTCTGTTTCTACAAATTCTAGGGTTTACTGCTCATTGCAAGTAGAGGAATCTTGTGCTCAAGTTTTTTGTCTACTAAAAGTTGTTTGAGCTATGATTCTCTCTTGATCTGAGGTCATCTATTTGCTGTAATCAAAAGTCTCAGATTCTAAGAAGTCAAGAATCATAAGCAATTTGGATTCTATTCGGTTTGAGGTATTATCTGTTTTTGTCAGAATTTCATTGTCTTGGCAGTATGCTCTCTGCATGTATTGTATCCAATTACAAGTTGAAACTGAGTTAACTGTCTCAAATCGATATGCTTCTCAGTTTTTTTCACCAAAACAGTGAAGTATCTTCATCTTATTTTTAGTTCTCTATTGTAGTTTGAATTCTGCAGTAATTACTGTACTAAAGTAACCTTTGCTGTTTTCAGTCGGCAGCAAGCAGTATCCAGTCTATAGTTTGCTGTTCGGCTTGTGAAAACAAATTGAGAATCTACATTTCGGTCTGCAAAACAGCAATCGGCTGCTGCTTCTGAATCTTTTCTTGCTACTGTCTTCTATCTACATTTAGGTCTGCAAAAATAGCAATCGGCTGCAGCTTCTGTGCTCTATTTTCAGATCCTGTGCTACTCTGTTTTTTGGTTAGTTCCTGTGCAATCTGGTTCAGTTTTCGGCTAGCAATTAGTGTCTTTTCGCTGCTTTTTCAGCCGCTTTCAGCTGCTATCGATGCTGCATTTTCAGTCCCTGTTTTTGGTTTGCAGGTTCAAGTTTCAGCCAAATGATGCTCCTTCTGTTTTCAGTTTTCTGCGGCTTTTGTTTTCAGTTTTCAGCAGTAAGTTCTCTCTGCTGCAGCATCTATTTTCAGCTAAAGCTTATTGATACTTTCAGCTTCTTCGACTAAACAAAAGGCAGCAGTCTGCAGTGGTTAGTCTTGGCTCACTGTTTCAATTTTCAACAAAGTGCTGATTTCAGCAAAATGTAGATTTCAGCCAAGTCCAGTTTAGTCCCTTTTGCCGGTTAATCTCCTTCTTGCAGCTGAAATTGATTCTCTCTTTCTAGTAGCCTTTTGTCGGTCTGGTGCTTTGTTTCTCTGCTCTGATTTTATCGGTCAGTTGTTTGGGTTCAAGTGAGCGAATTTAACTTCTTGCTTCATAGCTCTCATAGCTATCGAAGAAGAAGTATGTGGATACTTCGGGGCAATTTTTGAAGGCACCATTCACCCCCCTTTGTTGCCATTTCCAATCCTACAGCGTCTAGGAAGCTCATGAGCTCACACCCTGCCGTGGCATCCACCAGCTGATCTGTACACGGCAACGAGTAGTTATCCTTCGGACACCTTGTTGAGGGCGGTGAAATCAATGCACATGCGCCAGGCACCACTAGCCTTTTTCACTAGCACCGGGTTGGCAAGCCAGTCTGGGTGCTGGACTTCACGGATAACCCCAGCTTGGAGAAGCTTCGCTACCTCTGTCTTGGCCGTTTGCTGCGCTCGATCGACATGTGCCGGAGTCTTTGCCTAACTGGTTTCGCTTCAGGGCGGACCGCCAGGGTATGTTCGATAAGGGTGCGGTCCACTCCCTTTATGTCATCTGGGGACCACGTGAAGACATTTGTGTTGTCCCGTAGCAGCCGGAGTAGATCTTGCTCAACCTCCAGGGGAAGTCCCTCGCCGATGGACACGCACTGACCTTCGGCGTGCAAGGGCACCCTCTTGACTTCGCCGTTCGACCGGGGCTTAAGGGTCCATCCCGGTGCGGAAGGCGTGCCTATCTCAGGAGTATCAGTGAGCACATGCACCTTCCGGTGCAGGCCCCGAGCACCAAGCTCTATGCGTCGAGCGAGGTCTTGGTCACTGAAAGTGGTGATGATACCTTGCGGGCCCAGGAGCTTCATGCACAGGAAGCCATGGTGCAAGACTGCTCCGAAAGAGTTGAGGATTGGGCGTCCCAATATGGCATTGTATGGGTATGGGAGGTCAACGACGTCGAAGGTGACGTCTTCGCTCCTCGAGTTGTCGCCCTGGCCAAAGGAGACTTGCAGGCGTATCTAGCCTAGAGCCTTCAACGGCTGACCCCCAAAGCCCTGTAGTAGGATTCCTGAGGGGCCCAGGCAGCTTTGAGGGATCCCCATCTAGTCGAAGGCTGCTGCGAACAGAATTTCAGCAAAATGCAGATTTCAGCCAAGTCCAGTTTAGTCCCTTTTGCCGGTTAATCTCCTTCTTGCGGCTAAAATTGATTCTCTCTTTCTAGTAGCCTTTTGTCGGTCTGGTGCTTTGTTTCTCTGCTCTGATTTTATCGGTCAGTTGTTTGGGTTCAAGTGAGTGAATTTAACTTCTTGCTTCATAGCTCTCATAGCTATTAGAGAAGAAGTATGTGGATACTTCGGGGCGATTTTTGAAGGCACCATTCACCCCCCTCTTTTGCCATTTCTGATCCTACAATTGGTATCAGAGCCGATTAGCTCTTCTCGATAGATCTTAACCGGTCTGTGAGCCTTGGCAATGGACAAGTATTCCACTAATCCCCCGATTTTCGATGGGATCGACTATCCCTTCTGGAAGAGTTGGATGCAGACCTATATTCAGGCTCAGAGCTATGCGATTTGGCAAAAGGTCAAAACTCGCTTTGTTGTTCCTGCCGATGAGAACATTAATGTGGCAAACATGCCCCATGTTGACGCGAATGCTAAGGCAAGGAATATCATCATCCAAGGATTGAGCCGAAACGAGTTTGATCGCATTTCTCATCTTTCGTCGGCTTTCAATATTTGGGTGACCCTCGATGCTTACCATAAGCACCCAAATTAAGATGGTACGACAGGACCAGTACAAGCGAGATTACAACAAGTTTGAAATGCTCGCTGGAGAGTCACTTGATGAGTGCTTTGCGAGATTTCATAAGATTTTGAGCAATCCCCGAGCGGTCGGTCTCACATACCCCGACTCGGACAATGCTCGCCAAATGCTTTCGGCTTTGGATTAAACCTAAACCCCAAACCCCAAAACCCAAACCCCTAAACCCTAAACCCTAAACCCCAAACCCCAACCCAAAACCCGAAACCCGAAACCCCAAAACCTTAAACCCTAAACCCAAAAACCCTAGCCCCCGAACCCCGAAACCCAAAAAACCGAAAGCCGAAACCCAAACCCGAAACCCTAAACCCTAAGCCCCAATCCCCAAACCCTCAACCCCAAAACCTAAACCCTAAACCTAAACCCCAAACCCTAAACCAAAACCAAAACCCAAAACCCCAAAACTCCAAACCGTAACCCAAAACCCAAAACCTATAACCCCAAAGCCCTAACCCTAAACCCTAAACCCCAAACCGTAAAACCCCAAACCCTATAAACCCTAAACCCTAACCCTGAACCCGAAACCCCAAACGCTAAGCCCTAAACCCCAAACCCCAAACCCAAGACCCAACCCTAAACCCGAAACCCCAATAACACATGTAGAAATTATGAAGAGTAAAATACTATTTTCTCACTAGACGTACATGCACGTTTGCTCGTAGAGTAATACTAAGTTGTTATTGAACACAAGCCAAAAAAGTTGTTATTGGAGACAAGCGAATCCAATACGGTAACAACATTGTTCCTAACTACTAACTTGTTGCTAGACATGCGAGAGAGCAGTTGAGCTTGCTCATCTGCTAGTCAATATGCACTCCATAGCAATTGATGGAAGAATATAATGCTCAATTGGGCACCCTCCATGCATCCACACAAAACTTCTTCAAAGTCAAGGAGAGCTGCATGCATGCATGCATACATGGGGACTCCAAATTTAGGAAAGGTACCGCCTATCCTCACACAAATACCACAAAAAAAGTTCTCTGCTTTCTCCAATTCCACCACTATTAAACCTCCATCATTTCCCCATGCCCATTTTGATTCATATAAATCAATCGAGAGGAAGACGAAGAAGGAGAGAAGAGATCCAAGATTATAAAAAAGAAAATAAGTAAATGGCAGCAGCCAACAAGCAGACGATGCGCATGACCATGGTGAGCCTAGCCCTGGTTGGGCTCCTCCTCCTCGGCCACCTTGCCACCACTGCCTTCGCCAAGAACAACGTCCCCCTCAATAGCTTCAAGATGAGTGGCTCCGAATCCGAAGGTCGCGTCGTCTACGCTGACATGAAGATGCCCAAGACCTCTGTCTCTGACGCACCAGCACCAGCGCCATCGCCTAGTTCCAACGATGAGGACGACAACTGATCTATATATAGAGGCTCACGAGTACTAATTACTTGCGTACACACATACGCATGCACCTCTGAAATGCAACATCGTATCAGAGAGTAACATCCCTTGAGATCGATGCATTAATTGTATTCTTATTTCTGGTTTAATTCTGTTGTTTTTCATTTGCCAATTGCGTCATTGCCAAATTATCTTCATTAATTGTATTCTTATTTTTGGTTTAATTCTGTTGTTTTTCATTTGCCAATTCCGTCATTGCCAAATTATCTTCCTCTTTTCTGAAATTATTTTTCAAGGATACCTATTCACAATGTTTATACACACACAAGTACGTAATGGTTATCCCTGCATTGTTTACCTAACAATTGGTCTATAATTTTTTTTTCAAATAAGTGAACAACCATTTTTTGCGAGCAAAGCAATGAATAATCTAGATAGCTTGCGTACATCAGATTGTGTTTTGGATGTGATCATATATGAAAAGGATGCATTGTTTACCTAACAATTGGTCTATAATTTTTTTTTCAAATAAGTGAACAACCATTTTTTGCGAGCAAAGCAATGAATAATCTAGATAGCTTGCGTACATCAGATTGTGTTTTGGATGTGATCATATATGAAAAGGAATTTCTTCTCTTCTCCCTAATCCGAGCTATATTTATTATTTAATTTATTTTTATTAATAACCCTTCTCAAATCTAACACTTTTGGCCCCCACCACCATCTATCACAAGGCAAATAACAATGCCACGCTCTGTTATGCCACGAGGTAAGTCAACGTCAAGCCAACAAAATGGCATGTTTGGTCACGCCACTGGCGCCACCATCAGAGACATGTGTAATAGCATGGCCAAAAGGGTCTATTTTAAAATAAGTTGGCAAGAAGGTTATTAATAATATATTATTAAAATTGAATTAAGTAGAAAAAAAACTCCCCTAATACCTATAAGCCAGAAAGGGTAATATGCTTCAGCACTTTTAAGCAAGTCATCTCAAGTTTGAAATTCTAGAGAATAGCTCCAATCAACCCATTTTTGTTTAGTTCTGCAATTCATTCACATAAAGAAATGAAAAAAAGCGAGATGTGCATGAAAGAAGATCATAGTTAAGTTTAAAGCTATTAGGGCATCTCATACACTTCACATTAGCCATATCCAAATCCAAGCCATACTAGATTTTGATTTACGTAGAGGGAGGGTGGAGCCGTGTCTTGCACATGATATGACTTACGACTTCTTCCTACCGACTTGTGTGTGGTTAGTCTGGTGAAGGCGCAAGATACAGCTTGAAATTGCATCGGGCAGGAAGCTATATCTTACAAAAGGAGAGAGTAAAGCCGTGTCTTGTATGTGGTTTGTCTGGTGAGAGAAAAATATTTTAATGATGATTTGGGTTGGGTGGATTGGTATCAAAGGTTTGGAGTGACTGTATCTAATATGATCCATCGATGATGTGGGAGATGCCCTTAAGCATTTACTCTTTTACATAGGCAGTCTTTCCTTCATTCAATAGGTGAAATCATAAATGAAAATTGTCCTGGACGCAAGTAGCCATGTCAAACATGGGAGCAAAGTTGCACTAACAGCCAGTAAAATTAGAAAAGGCAAAATTGGCTCCACGAGACAATCTAAATTCGTATTATTTGCCATGGGACACTATAAAACCGTGGTTTGGCTTGAGGGTACTGCAAAATGGTGGCGGCTCCCTCTTCCTATGCCCGCCCATGTAGCTCTCCCTCTGCCACCACCGCCCAGCGCCCAGCGGTCACTCACCCGGTGAGCCTCTCTACCTCCTCCTGCTCTTCGCTCGAAGCCCGTTATGCTGTCTGGCAATTTTGATCTCCCAAGCTGGTCATCGAAGTCGGCGTCATGGTCGAAGGGCGACCAAGGGGGCCATGGTCTAAGTCGATAACGTGCTCAAATGAGGCTGTGGCTAACGTTGAAGCTTAGTGGTTGAAGTCAAAGGGTCGTGGTCAAAATTAGGCCATGGTTTAAGTCGAAGATTCATGGTCAAAGGGGATAGTGGTTAGTGGACGAAATCGGTTCGTGGTCAAAGTCAAAGGGCCGTGGTTGAAGTCCAAACCATGGTCAAAGGGACAGTGGTCGAAGTTGAAGAGCCGTGGTCGACGTCATATCCGTGGTTGAAATCGTACTCTAAACCCTAAACCCTAAATGGGAGTACATCAATTTAATCGGTACAAATTTTAATCCACCGACAATATTAAATTTATTTTTTAATAAACAAATATTTGATAGTGATGTTTGTAATTTAATATGACTAAGGAACCTAATGCCTAATGAACCTAATGCCTAATAGTAATGGAGGTTTATGGCTTGGTTGGGCTATTAGGCTAGTGGCAGGGGAGATGAGAGATGCTGACTTGGGCTGGTCAATGTTGGGATAAAATCCCGGATATCCATTTTCGTATCTGTATTTGCTAGATATCAGGCCTACTGTATTCGTATCCGTCTCCGACAAAAAATCCGTATTCGTATCTGATCCGAGAATTATCCGAAGAAAATCCGATCCGACACAATCCATATCCGTTTTCATCCGGATCGGTCGGAAAATATCCGATCCGTTTTCGCCCTTACCCACAACCCCTTGGGGTTATCCTGCGTTCCAAGAACTAGGAAAAGAAAAAAAATATATAGTGATAGTTTTATTCTATCACCGTAAGTTAATACGTAACTAGGAATATGAAAAATTGCATTTTTGGAATTTGCATGGACACTAGTGTGTAAATGCCTGATGGACTGTGACCCTGATGGACCATCGACGTACGGTGAAGGGATCCTGAGGGACCGTCGGTGTACGGTGAAAGGGCAGTGAAGGGGGAGATTGTTAGAATAGTCCGACATTGGTTGTGGAAGGGTAAGAGCCTAACTTGAAAGTGGGGGAGGGATCCTGAGGGACCGTCGGTGTACGGTGAAAGGATAGTGAAGGGGGAGATTGTTAGAATAGTCCTACATTGGTTGTGGAAGGGTAAGAGACCTAACTCAAAAGTGAGGGAATCTCTCACCTCATAGGCTAGCTTTTATAGAGTGAGAATGTCCTTACGATCCAACAAGTGGTCTCGCACGTGCGCGCATGTAACTAGATAGAACCCTCCTCGTACCATCTCTATCCCAGATTCAAGAAGCGGTGATGATTCCACCTTATAAATTGATCTTCCTCATATTTCCTTAGCAATATGATACTAAACCATGCATGCTTTAGAATTTGTGGTACATCTGCTAGCATACTTGTAGACCCTGGTTCCACTCACTCTTTTGTATCGAAGACTTACATTTCAAGTTTAGGAGCAGTTAAATTCATGAAATGTAGAGATATCAAATCCACATTGTTTCCTAAACAATTGCAAAGCTCCATAATTACCATAAAACAAGGGATGAACAAATACAAATAAAATTAAAGCAAAGAATGACCATGTAAAGCTACAAACGGCATAGCAAGCATACCTTTTGGAATATATTGCTATCATTTGTGATTTGGCACAAATTGTTCTTTAGAGAAGTCAATGAATAAGCAATTCTGTGGTGATCATTTTTCTCCCAAGAAAAGAAGATTTCATATAATATGTCGGCAGTGCAGGGGTCGTCATGGCTTAACTGGAAGTGGACAGGTGGTCTCTTTAGAAATTCATCTCTGAAACGCCTCAAATTCCATAATGTCTGCACAAATTCAAGCGAAACTATAAGCATGTTTATGTCAAAACACATAGCCATATGCAACTTTCAGCTACCTGTATGATCAAATGCAAGAAAGAGATGTCTTCAGTGTGTTGGTTGAGAACGTCAACACTCTTTTGATAGAGATCTTCATGAGATTGCCAAGTCAGAACAAATAATATTTTGCTGCATTACTGTACAGATTTGAGAGATGAGAGTGCTAGAGCATATTGTGTTTGTTTAGAACTGACCACTTGACATTGTAACTTATCAAGAGAAAGACATGATAACTATGGTCACATTAAAAGCATATTTTCTGTGGTGCAGCTAATGGCTGTGAGAGCCTGATGGGTTTATCTGATCTCATGAATCGAATAGTTACATCATAAGACAATATAAGTGTTAAATTCTCTTCTAAGCAAGGTGATTGTTTCAGTTTATGCTACCCAACAATTAATCACATACTGTTAATCACTAAGATGAATTTCTACAAAAGGTAGATGAGATCGTGAGTGTGCTCCATTGCAGGTGTTTAATTAAGAGTTCAATCAACATCCAAGAACAAGTATATTACTTTCTTGTGTACATGGTCTACATTTTAAACTCAAGTACAATTTTGGAAATAACTCATGCAATAAGGTCCAAGTGGATGCAGATTATAGTCCAACAAGTGTACAATCCCAGTAAAAAGATCTTGATCAAATAGTGACAAATTGCATTTGTATGAGATAAGAATACAGAAAATAATTAAGATAAAATCCATAGCCATTTCAAAATATTGTGTATGACTGTATGCTATATTATGCTCGAAGCATGGATGTAATGCATAAATATGTTCTTTTGATGACTATAATATCATTATTTTTATAATAATTTGGTCTACCAAAACCATGTATCTAAGATCCACATTTGGTCCGAGCTTCATCTATACTTGAATTCTTAGCTAAGGTATCAATATACAGATATGGTTAAATAGTATTATTGTGGAACCTGCCTTTTTTCCTTTCCATTTGTGAGTTGTTACACTCAGTTAATGTCATACAAGTACCTGTTACGCCTTTTTGGTCACTTGAGCAGTGCTGAGAGGTTGCACTTGAGCTGTCAGATTTTATATCTATCTCCAATTTTTCCACTTCTTCATCTAGCCTATTTCCATTTTCTTCAATGTTAATTGGTTGATCTGAAAATTTTGTGCTTACCATAGTCCCAAAACTATCTTCAACATCAACCTCACTGCAACAATAATGAAACTTAAGCTGAGCAGATTATAACATAAAAGTTAATAGATAAAAAAGAATCTACAGTGAAAGGAAATAATTTGCATTATCTAGATTCTAGAATCTGGAAAACTTCCAAAAGGAAACCAGTGGCGCAGCTATGGCAGTCTGATGATGAAATATCTTTCTTTTTGTGTGCAAATGGTTATTGCACTATCCATTTGGTTCTGAAAGACCAGACTTTAAATATGATCAGGCACAAAAATAACAAACAGCTTTCCAGAATCACAAAAAACGGGCATATTCCAAATGCACGACTGAAGTTTACTCCAGAAAACATTGCAAGGTGAAATAAGAAGCTCTGCTTAAGTTTTGCTGAAACTTTACCAAAAGCAAAGTAAATATTTCTATTGAACTACTTTTCTGAAATTGCTTCACTTGCTATAAAATACATAGCAATTAGTTGTGACCTAATGACGATGGTCTTGGATGCTGATAGGAATTTCAATACGCAAACGCAAACACCGTCGGTGAAGCAATCCTCTATATCATGGGGCTGCTCACAGAGTGCACTGATACCGTCAGCGTTATAATGTAAAGATTTTGAACACGTCGTCCGAAGGCTATTTCTTTACAGGAAGTCTGGAAAATCCAAAATCGATCTTATATTTTAAAAAAAGAAGTCGCCAAAAAAACATTTTATTTTTGAGGTTGTTTCAAGGCAAAGTTGAACTATAAGCCCCTCGAATGTTCCATTTTTTCAATCAAATTGTACCTTATATTTTATTGATATGAACCCTCAAACTACCCAATTTTCCGTAATCAAGCCATTACGCTTACATAGAAGAAAGTATACATTAATTCTTTATAATTTTGGTTTGATGTCTGCGCTGCTTCTACTGACATTGATTTTTATATAAACGCAGCCTAGGTTATATGCAATAGCTCAGTTTCAGTCCCATGTCTATCCACCGTCATCCTCTACCATCCCATACAACCAACCAAGCAAAGACAAAAGTATTAGCTAGCTAGCAAACAAGCGGATGGAGACAACAAAGGAGTTATCGAAGGGATGGATCGCTACGTACGTGACTGAGTCGCCGACGTTGCCGACGCATTGGTGGAAGGACATGACAGCCTGCACCTTGAGCCCGACGTTCCTGGCCATCTCCATGAGTTCCATGTACCCGGTGAAGTTGTAGCGGCCGGGGCCCTCGCTCTCGGCGATGCCCCACCACACGTCCACCGACCACCATGATCCCTTCCACCCCAGCGGCCTGCAGCGCCACCAGGGATGACTGCACCGCCTTCCTCCGGTTCAGCCCGTCCTGTCCAGCGGCATCATCATGAACACCGGCACCCCGACCTTGCGCCTCTCCACACCGACCACGTCCGAGAGTGCTCCGCCTCCTGCAGGCTCTCGACTAGCGCCTGGCACGCATGGTGAGGTCCGGCTTGCCGACCAATGTACAGCGTGTCCGCAGGTGCAGGCTCGGTGCCGTGGCCGGAGCTACCACCGGCCTGGCCGACGCCGTGGCGGTGGCAGCCGCCGCGACCACGGGGGTGCGCGCCGCAGCCGGGTGGCTGCCACGGCCGCCGCGCCGGTCTGGTGGCAATCGTACGTGAACGGTCGAACACGAGCTAAGCTTTCCAAGAATCACCATCCGGATCAGATCACCAAGAGAAGAATGCACTGAGAAAGGGATTCGGAAATGGATTTTGTTTGTACTTGGACTGTTGCGCCGCTGCAACCATCTCGATCGAATGGGACTACGAGGCAGAGAATAGGAGGCCGGGGTTAAGAGCGGTTGCTCACGAGCGACGCGTGCGGGCGACATGGCACGCGCTGCGCCGGTGAGTGGAACGTGAGCGACGCGTGAACCGGCCTAGAAGCGTCGTGGAGGACGGCGACGTGTTGGTGCGGGCGGCGCATTGGGCCACGTTGCGCGCGGCGTGAAGACGTGTCCCGTCCCGTCCCTCCACGAGCTGATGTTTCAGCGGTTTCTAGCGATATATCATATCCCAACTTTTAACTTCCGTATTCAGATTACAGAGGTTTGTAGCGATATATCCCATCCCAGCGTTGTACTTTTAACTTCCGTGTTTAGATTACAGAAATGACACAATTATTACTAGAAAGATTTTTATGTATTACAATATAGTTATAAAAATGGTGATACTATCGAATATGATCCTAAACTGTATAATGAAGTTTCTCTTACAATATATAAAACGAAACATATATGTACTTGCTAGTACAGAAATTAAATCGAAAGCATGTGTTCAAACTTAGTAGTTGATGTTGTTTCTTGTCCAACATTAGTATAAACAAAATACATAAGGCATCGAGACATAAGAACATCTCCATGTAATATTACTGGGTACGGACGGTCAGCAAGGTGTGGCACATATTCTATGTGGCTTTTGGCGCAAATGTAGGTGACGGACGAGCGAGGTGGTACGCGCGAGTGCGAACGACATTGCGGCATGCGGTAGCGGGTGTCGAGCATTGGTGAAAAGCTTGAGTGCGCCTCTGCGCTTGGAAAGCATATTTCTATAAAGGGGAAGCGGCTTTGTTTAGGAAATTTTCCAGATTTGACAAAAACTTCAAAATAAAAATTAAAACAAATTCAAAATTTACAAAATAGCCTTCCAACTTCTCGGCTTAGGGAAGCGGTCGGGATATGAGGGTGAAGCGGCGCTCCAGGCACTGCTCGCCACCGCCAGGTCGAGAGCCCCCTTCTTCTCTTCTCTTCTCTTCTCTTCTAGCATTGTGTTGTATTGTATTGGATTGTACTGTGGAGTTTGCTAGGTCTTTGCTCAGTAAAGCTATCAGGTTTGACATACTAGTGACATCCCAAATGAGGTCAATCTAGTAAACCATCGAAAAGTTATCACCGCTAAAATAAACACTTATCATGATCTTCATCTTTTCTGGCATAAAGCACCAATCAATTTCTTGTAAAAAGATGAACTGGCGCTTTTCAATTGTCGCTCAGCAATCAAACTGAAAAGGGGAGGCATATGTAGGAAATTCTATAAGAGCATCTCCAACAATCCCCCTAAATCTCTCCCTAAATCAAATTATTGGGAAATTGTGTAAAAAGCCTTCTCCAATAACTCCCCTAAACACCCCCCTATTTCTATTCCCCCCCAAAACTCTCCCAAAACCCAGGTAGAAACCGGGAAATTATTGGGGTCCCGTATCCTCGCTCCCTCCGTCCGCGTGCTGAGAAAAAAAATTCGCGCCCCATTTTCCCAGCCGCTGCTCGTCGTCATCCTCGACCTCGCGCTCCCGCCGGCGCTCCTCTCCACGCACCTCCGCACCGGCGCCGGCGCGGACCCCCCGTACCGGTCGTTCGGCTCGGCTGTCCTCGATCAGGCGCGGGCGTTCGACTTCCAGTCGTCCCTCGTTGACCTGCCGCCGTCTCGCGCGCGCCCTGCTGATCTTTTGTGAGTATCCAACCATCGCTAGTTCACTACTCTATCTTTGCGTTCTCTAGCTTGGTATTTCAGCTTCGAGTTTCTCTCGCGTAATTGAGCTGACCAAGGTGCTCGACTTTCTGCTTTCTTGTCGCGGCAGGCGCGTACATGTTGTGCGGGGGAGGCGCGGTGTACTTGTGGGTGGTCGTGGCGAGCGCCGCGGCGTCTGTGTCCTACGTGCTGGCCAAGGCCGCGGCTGTGCTGCCTCGCCGCGCCGCGCTGCAGGGGAAGGGCCCGGCCGCGGCGGTCCTTGGCGCAGTGCCACGACCTCGCGCTCCCGCCGGCGCTCCTCTCAACTAGCCTCATAGGCGAAGTGCCACGCCGCGCCAGCCACCGTATGTACCGAAGTAAAAGAGGCGATAATTCGTGAGGACTTTTTTTAAAAAAATCGAGGGCACATGTGTATTTTCGAAAAAGACAAAGGTCTTTTTCGTAAAAAAGCGAGGGCCTGTACGTAACTAAATGAGGACCCGTACATAATTTAGAAAACGCGGGGCGCTATCCTACGAAGTACACAAAATTTCGGTGAAGTGGAGGGGTGTTCTCGCAAAAAAAATGTTTTTAAAAAACTGGCTGGGACCTTTTTGCGAGGAAAAAGGAACTTTACGTAATTTTAGAAAAATACAGGGACTTATTCGCAAAGAAGGTCTCCTGACCGTACTGAAATTCGGCCAGACACGCGGCGCGCGTGGAAGAAAAACGGCGACGTGGCTGGCCTCTCCTTGCGAGCAATCTTCCGGGCATAATAGGGGGATTATTTGAGAAAGAGTTTTGGATTTCAGATATTTATTTCTAAGCATTTGCTGCCAAATGCCATCTTCATTGTGTAATCTGAAAATCCATTTACCCAGCAGACTATAGTTCATTTTTTCAAGATCCAAGATTCCTAAACCCCTTGATCCCTAGGAAGGCAGATTGGTTTCCACTTTACTAAATGGTATTTTATATTCCCTCATTCTCTTGCCAAAAGAACCTGGATCTATAGAAGTCAATTTTTTTCATTACTCCTTTGGGTGCCATAAAGGAGAACATATACAAGGGCAGGCTGGTCAAACAGGAATTAATTATGATTATTCGACCTCCAACTAGGAAAATTTCTATCGTCGAAATTTCACCGGTAACCAACCTTACCGGTGGTACCGGTAAAATTTAATACCAGTAAAAAAATTCGGATTCATCAAATTTCATCTAAAAATTCGAAAAAAAAATCAAATTTTAATTCAAAAGGTCAGTCCGCCAACTAGCTAGAGGTCATACTACCATCTAGCTAGTCTTCAGACTGCCCCGTGCTTAGAGGTCAGACCACCAAGGCATGTTAAGGCACATTTGGCTCCATTTTTGTTGAATCTTTCTTTGTGGATGATTGGTCTATGATTTTCATAGTTTTTCATAGCTATTAGAGAGAAGAGCTTTACATTTCTTTTAGAAAAGATTTAAAAAGCTTTTAATCATATTGGCTTCTATTCACCCACCCTAGTCGTTGTACTCGACCCTATAGTATACATACGTATGGCTACATTCTTTTGGCACATTTCTCCGGGTTTTGTTTCCAGACTTTTTGGCACTTTTGGCACAATTTGAAGCCGTATTTACAAGAATGGCTATGGTCACATTAGAATAGCAAAAAAGGCTCTTCTACCGTCCGATGGCCATGCGCAGCCCTCGTGGGCTGTAACATCCCAAATAGGGAACTATTGTAAATTACGAAAATCGTAAAATCTTTTAATCGTTTTTCTCGTGTATCTTAAAAGTTTTTGGCATGATTCAATTTATCGAGTTGGTTTCTTGGCGAAAGCCCGATTAATAAAAATCCAAACCTTGGAATCCAGAACCAAGGTTGAAACTCAAACTGAGAAAAATCCAAATTTACTTGGAAATCTTGATTTCAAATTTAAATTAAAATCTAGAGATTCAAAGCCAGGAATGGAAATTGGAAATCTACATAAAATCTATTCAATCCAATTTGTATATCTGGAAATTCAAATTCTGAAATTAAAGATTTATTTCTCCAAGACTCGACAATCTTAAAATTAAATTGTTGAATCCAAAAATTTGAACCAAGGTTTCAGATTCAAAATCTACTCACAAATCCAAATTCGGAAATATCTAAAATTCTCAAAAATTCCTCTTGGTCTGGGCCATCCTCTTTTCTTCCCCGGCCCGTTTCCTCTTCTTTTCCCGGTCCGACCGGCCTGCTTCTTGCGCTCGGCCCGCATCTCCCCTTTTTTTTTCAGCCGTTGGCCCGGCCGTAGCCGACGCCTCCTCCTTCTTCCTCCCTTCTTGCTGTTTCCTCCTCCCTCTGCCATTCCAGGCGCCCGTCGGCCCAGCCTGTGCCGCTCCGTCCCGGTCTTGCCCAGCTCGCACGGCCCACTCCGCCCTCGGTTTTGTGCGTCGCCCCTGGTTTCCCCGCTGCTGCACTTCAATGCTGTGCCGCCGCCCATGCCGGCATTACTCCATCGCCGTGCACCTTCAACCCGCTCAGCGACCAACCACCCCCTCGTCCATATAAAGGGCAGCCGAGCTTCCCTTTACTTCTCACCAGTTTCCTGCCTAACCCCCTTGTTTTCCTGAGCTCGCCTTCGCCTCTGCCGAGCTCCCTGTGGTCACCTCCGTCGGTAGCACCACCCGGTGAGCCCCGAGTTGTGCCGAGCTCAGGAAAACAATTTTGCCGAAAGCGTGACCTATAGTTCACGATTTTCAGCTTTTCTAGTCGTTCTGGGGTTATCGGAGCAGTCCACGGATTTTTAGCTTTCGGAGCACATTCGCCCGAAAGCGTGACCTATAGCTCACGATTTTCAGCTTTTCTAGTCATTCCAGGGTTACCGGACCTGTCCAAGGATTTTTATTTATCGGAGCACATTTGGCCGAAAGCCTGACCTATAGCTCACGATTTTCAGCTTTTCTTGTCGTTCCGGGGTTACCGGAGCAGTCCAGGGATTTTTATTTTTCGGAGCACATTTGGCCGAAAGCGTGACCTATAGCTCACGATTTTCAGCTTTTCTAGTTGTTCCAGGGATACCGGAGCAGTACGGGGATTTTTAATTTTGGGAGCACATTGGGCCGAAAGCGTGACCTATAGTTCACGATTTTCAGCTTTTCTCGTCGTTCCGGGGTTACCGGAGCAGTCCATGGATTTTTAGTTTTTGGAGCACATTCGCCCGAAAGCATGAGCTATAGCTCACGATTTTCAGCTTTTCTAGTCGTTCCAGGGTTGCTGGACCTGTCCATGGATTTTTATTTATCAGAGCACATTTGGCCAAAAGCCAGACCTATAGCTCACGATTTTCAGCTTTTCTTGTCGTTCTAGGGTTACCGGACCTATCCAAGGATTTTTATTTTTCGGAGCACATTTGCCCAAAAGCCTGACCTATAGCTTACCATTTCAGCTTTTCTAGTCGTTCCAGGGTTACCGAAGCAGTCTAGGGATTTTTATTTTTCGGGGCACTTTTGCCCGAAAGCGTGACCTATAGCTCACGGTTTTCGGCTTTTCTAGTCGTTCGGGGTTACCAGAGCAGTCCATGGATTTTTATTTTTCGGAGCACATTTGGTCGAAAGCGTGACCTATAGCTCACGATTTTCAGCATTTCTAGTCGTTCCAGGGATACCGAAGCAGTACTTGGATTTTTAATTTTGGGAGCACATTGGGCTGAAAGCGTGACCTATTGCGCACAATTTTCAGCTTTTCTAGTCGTTCTGGGGTTACCGGAGCAGTCCATGGATTTTTATTTTTCGGAGCACATTCGCCAGAAAGCGTGACCTATAGCTCACGATTTTCAGCTTTTCTAGTCGTTCTAGGGTTACCGAACCTGTCCAATGATTTTTATTTATCGGAGCACATTTGGCCGAAAGGCTGACCTATAGCTCCCGATTTTCAGCTTTTCTTGTCGTTCCAGGGTTACCGGACCTGTCCAAGGATTTTTGTTTATCGGAGCACATTTGGGCGAAAGCGTGACCTATAGCTCACCATTTTAGCTTTTCTAATAGTTCTGGGGTTTCGGACCAATGCAGGGATTTTTATTTTTCGGAGCACATTTGGTCGAAAGCGTGACCTATAGCACACGATTTTCAGCTTTGTAGTCATTCCGGGGTTACCGGAGCAGTCCATGGCTTTTTAGTTTTCGGAGCACACTCGCCCGAAAACGTGACCTATAGCTCACGATTTTCAGCTTTTCTAGTCGTTCCAGGGTTACCGGACCAGTCCAAGGATTTTTATTTATCGGAGCACATTTCGCCGAAAGCCTGACCTATAGCTCACGATTTTCAACTTTTCTTGTCGTTCCAGGGTTACCAGACTTGTCCAAGGATTTTTATTTATCGGAGCACATTTGGCCGAAAGCGTGACCTATAGCTCACCATTTTAGCTTTTCTAGTCGTTCCGGGGTTTCCGGACCAATGCGGGGATTTTTATTTTTCGGAGCACATTGGGCCGAAAGCGTGACCTATAGCTCACGATTTTCAGCTTTTCTAGTCGTTCCGGGGTTACCGAAGCAGTCCATGGATTTTTATTTTTCGGAGCACACTCGCCCGAAAGCATGACATATAGCTCACGATTTTCAGCTTTTCTAGTCGTTGGCCAGTCTGGGATTTTTATTTTTCGGAGGACATTTGGCCGAAAGCGTGACATATAGCTCACCATTTTAGCTTTTCTAGTCATTCCGGGGTTTCCGGACCAATGCGGCGATTTTTATTTTTCGGAGCACATTTGGCCGAAAGCGTGACCTAACTCACGATTTTCAGCTTTTCTGGCCGTTCCGGGGTTACCGGAGCAGTTCAGGGATTTTTATTTTTCGGAGCACATTTGCCCGAAAGCGTGACCTATAGCTCACGAATTTCAGCTTTTCTTGTCGTTCCAGGGTTACCGGACCTATCCAAGGATTTTTATTTATTGGAGCACATTAGGCCGAAAGCCTGACCTATAGCTCCCGATTTTCAGCTTTTCTTGTCGTTCCAGGGTTACCGGACCTGTGCATGGGTTTTTATTTATCGGAGCACATTTGGCCGAAAGCGTAACCTATAGCTCACCATTTTAGCTTTTCTAGTAGTTCTGGGTTTCCGGACCAATGCGGGCATTTTTTTATTTTTCGGAGCACATTTGGCCATAAGCGTGACCTATAGCTCACGATTTTCAGCTTTTCTAGTTGTTCCAGGGATACCGGAGCAGTACGTGGATTTTTAATTTTTGGAGCAAATTGGGCTGAAAGCGTGACCTATAGCTCACGATTTTTAGTTTTCTAGTCGTTCCGGGGTTACCGGAGTAGTCCATGGATTTTTATTTTTCGGAGCACATTCGCCCGAAAGCATGACCTATAGCTCACGATTTTCAGCTTTTCTAGTCGTTCGAGGGTTACCGGACCTGTTCAAGGATTTTTATTTATTTGAGGAAATTTGGCCGAAAGCCTGACCTATAGCTTACGATATTCAGCTTTTCCTGTCGTTCCAGGGTTACCGGTCCTGTCCAAGGATTTTTATTTATCAGAGCACATTTGGCCGAAAGGGTGACCTATAGCTCACCATTTTAGCTTTTGTAGTCGTTCCGGGGTTTCCGGACCAGTGCGGGGATTTTTATTTTTCGGAGGACATTTGGTCGAAAGCGTGACCTATTGCTCACGATTTTCAGCTTTTCTAGCCGTTCTGGGGTTACCGGAGCAGTCCAGGGATTTTTATTTTTTGCAGCTCATTCGCTCGAAAGCGTGACCTATAGTTCACGATTTTCAGCTTTTCTAGTCGTTCCGGAGTTACCGGAGCCGTCCATGGATTTTTATTTTTCGGAGCACATTCGCCCGAAAGCGTGACTTATAGCTCACGATTTTCATCTTTTCTAGTCGTTCCAGGGTTACCGGAGCAGTACGTGGATTTTTAATTTTGGGAGCACATTGGGCCGAAAGCGTGACCTATAGCTCACGATTTTTAGCTGTTCTAGTTGTTCCGATGTTACCGGAGCAGTTAATGGATTTTTAATTTTCGGAGCACATTTGGCCGAAAGCGTGACCTATAGCTCACCATTTTAACTTTTCTAGTCGTTCTGGGGTTTCCGGAGCAATGCGGGGATTTTTATTTTTCGGAGCAGATTTGGCCGAAAGCATGACCAATAGCTCACGATTTTCAGCATTTCTAGTCGTTCCAGGGATACCGGAGCAGTACGGGGATTTTTCATTTTGGGAGCACGTTGGGCTGAAAGCGTGATCTATAGCACACGATTTTCGGCTTTTCTAGTCGTTCCGGGGTTACCGGAGCAGTCAATGGATTTTTATTTATCGGAGCACATTTGGCCGAAAGCGTGACCTATAGCTCATCATTTTAGGTTTTCTAGTAGTTCTGGGGTTTCCGGACCAATGCGGGCATTTTTATTTTTCGGAGCACATTTGGCCGTAAGCGTGACGTATAGCTCACGATTTTCAGCTTTTCTAGTCGTTCCAGGGATACCAGAGCAGTACGTGGATTTTTAATTTTTGGAGCACATTGGGCCGAAAGCGTGACCTATAGCTCACGATTTTTAGGTTTTCTAGTCGTTCCAGGGTTACCGGGGTAGTCCATGGATTTTTATTTTTCGGAGCACATTCGTCCGAAAGCATGACCTATAGCTCACGATTTTCAGCTTTTCTAGTCGTTCCAGGGTTACCGGACCTGTCCGAGGATTTTTATTTATTTGAGGAAATTTGGCCGAACGCCTGACCTATAGCCCACTATTTTCAGCTTTTCCTGTCGTTCCAGGGTTACCGGTCCTGTCCAAGGATTTTTATTTATCCAGCACATTTGGCCGAAAGGGTGACCTATAGCTCACCATTTTAGCTTTTGTAGTCGTTCCGGGGTTTCCGGACCAGTGCGGGGATTTTTATTTTTCGGAGCACATTCGGCCGAAAGCGTGACCTATTGCTCACGATTTTCAGCTTTTCTAGCCGTTCCGGGGTTACCTGAGCAGTCCAGGGATTTTTATTTATCGGAGCACATTTGGCCGAAAGCGTGACCTATAGCTCACCATTTTCAGCTATTCTAGTCGTTCCGTGGTTTCCGGAGCAGTCCAGGGATTTTTAATTTTCTGAGCACATTTGGCCGAAAGCGTGATCAATAGCTCACGATTTTCAGCTTTTCTAATCGTTCCGGGGTTTCCGGACTAATGCGGGGATTTTTATTTTTTGGAGCAAATTGGGCTGAAAGCGTGACCTATAGCTCACGATTTTTAGTTTTTCTAGTCGTTCCGGGGTTACCGGAGTAGTCCATGAATTTTTATTTTTCGGAGCACATTCGCCCGAAAGCATGACCTATAGCTCACGATTTTCAGCTTTTCTAGTCGTTCCAGGGTTACCGGACCTGTTCAAGGATTTTTATTTATTTGAGGAAATTTGGCCGAAAGCCTGACCTATAGCTGACGATATTCAGCTTTTCCTGTCGTTCCAGGGTTACCGGTCCTATCCAAGGATTTTTATTTATCATAGCACATTTGGCCGAAAGGGTGACCTATAGCTCACCATTTTAGCTTTTGTAGTCGTTCCGGGGTTTCCGGACCAGTGCGGGGATTTTTATTTTTCGGAGGACATTTGGTCGAAAGCGTGACCTATTGCTCACGATTTTCAGCTTTTCTAGCCGTTCTGGGGTTACCGGAGCAGTCCAGGGATTTTTATTTTTTGCAGCTCATTCGCCCGAAAGCGTGACCTATAGTTCACGATTTTCAGCTTTTCTAGTCGTTCCGGAGTTACCGGAGCCGTCCATGGATTTTTATTTTTCGGAGCACATTCGCCCGAAAGCGTGACTTATAGCTCACGATTTTCCATCTTTTCTAGTCGTTCCAGGGTTACCGGAGTAGTACGTGGATTTTTAATTTTGGGAGCACATTGGGCCGAAAGCGTGACCTATAGCTCACGATTTTCAGCTTTTCTAGTTGTTCCGATGTTACCGGAGCAGTCCATGGATTTTTAATTTTCGGAGCACATTTGGCCGAAAGCGTGACCTATAGCTCACCATTTTAACTTTTCTAGTCGTTCTGGGGTTTCCAGAGCAATGCGTGGATTTTTATTTTTCGGAGCAGATTTGGCCGAAAGCATGACCAATAGCTCACGATTTTCAGCATTTCTAGTCGTTCCAGGGTTTCCGGACCAATGCCGGGATTTTTATTTTTTAGAGCACATTTGGCCGAAAACGTGACCTATAACTCACGATTTTCAGCATTTCTGGTCGTTCCGGGGTTACCGGTGCACTCCAAGGATTTTTATTTTTTGGAGCACATTTGCCCGAAAGCGTGACCTACAGCTCAGAATTTCAGATTTTCTCGTTGTTCCGGGGTTACCGGAGCAGCCCAGGGATTTTTATTTTTCGGAGCACATTTGGCCGAAAGCGTGACCTATAGCTCATGATTTTCATTTTTTCTAGTCGTTCCGGGGTTACCGGAGCAGTACATGGATTTTTATTTTTCGGAGCACATTTGGCCGAAAGCGTGACCTACAGCTCACGATTTTCAGCTTTTCTAGTCGTTCCCGGGATACCGGAGTAGTACGGGGATTTTTAATTTTGGGAGCACATAGGGCCGAAAGCGTGACCTATAGTTCATGATTTTCAGCTTTTCTTGTCGTTCCGGGGTTACTGGAGCAGTCCATGGATTCTTAGTTTTCGGAGCACATTCGCCCGAAAGCGTGACCTGTAGCTCACGATTTTCAGCTTTTCTGGTCGTTCCAGGGTTGCCGGACCTGTCCAAGGATTTTTATTTATCAGGACACATCTGGCCAAAAGCCTGACCTATAGCTCACGATTTTCAGCTTTTCTTGTCGTTCTAGGGTTACGGGACCTGTCCAAGGATTTTTATTTATCGGAGCACATTTGGCCGAAAGCGTGACCTACAGCTCACCATTTTAGCTTTTGTAGTCGTTCCGGGATTTCCGGAGCAATGCGAGGATTTTTATTTTTCGGAGCACATTTGGCGGAAAGCGTGACCTATAGCTCAAGATTTTCAGCTTTTCTAGTCGTTCCAGGGATCTCGGAGCAGTACGGGCATTTTTAATTTTTGGAGCTCATTTGCCCGAAAGCGTGACCTACATCTCAGATTTTCAGCTTTTGTAGTCGTTCCGAGGTTATCGGAGCAGTCCAGGTATTTTTATTTTTCGAAGCACATTTGGCCAAAAGCGTAACCTATAGCAGGGTTTCCGGAGCAATGCGGGGATTTTTATTTTTTGGAGCACATTTGGCCGAAAGCATGACCTACAGCTCAGATTTTCAGCTTTTCTCGTTGTTCCAGGGTTACCGGAGTAGTGCGGGGATTTTTTTTTCGGAGCACATTTGGCGCCCGAAAGAGTGACCTATAGCTCACGATTTTCAGCTTTTCTAGTCGTTCCAGGGATCTCGGAGCAGTACGGGGATTTTTAATTTTTGTAGCACATTGGGCCGAAAGCGTGACCTATAGCTCACGATTTTCAGCTTTTCTAGTCGTTCCGGGGTTACCGGAGCGGTTCAGGGATTTTTATTTTTTGAAGCACATTTTGCCAAAAGCGTGACCTACAGCTCATGATTTTCAGCTTTTCTAGTCATTCCGGGGTTACCGGAGCAATGCGGGGATTTTTATTTTTCGGAGCATATTTGGCCGAAAGCATGACCTACAGCTCAGATTTTCAGCTTTTCTCGTTGTTCCAGGGTTGCCAGAGCAGTCTAGTGATTTTTATTTTTCGGAGCACATTTGGCCGAAAGCGTGACCTATAGCTCACGATATTCGGCTTTTCAAGTCGTTCCAGGGATACTGGAGCAGTACGGAGATTTTTTATTTTGGGAGCGCATTGGGCCAAAAGCGTGACCTATAGTTCACGATTTTCAGCTTTTCTACCCATTCCGGGGTTACTAGAGCAGTCCATGGATTTTTAGTTTTCGGAGCACATTCGCCCGAAAGCATGACCTATAGCTCACGATTTTCAGCTTTTCTAGTCGTTCCGGGGTTACCGGAGCAGTCCAGGGATTTTTATTTTTCGGAGCACATTTGGCCGAAAGCGTGACCTGTAGCTCACGATTTTGAGCTTTTCTAGTCGTTCCAGGGTTGCCGGACCTGTCCAAGGATTTTTATTTATCACATCACATTTGGCCAAAAGCCTGACCTATAGCTCACGATTTTCAGCTTTTCTTGTCGTTCGGGGTTACCGAGCAGATCCAGGATTTTGTTTTCTGAGCACATTTGGCCGCGTGACCTATAGCTCACGATTTTCAGCTTTTCTAGTCGTTCCAGGGATACCGGAGCAGTACGGGGATTTTTAATTTTGGGAGCACATTGGGCCGAAAGCGTGACCTATAGCTCACGATTTTCAGCTTTTCTAGTCGTTCCGGGGTTACCGGAGCAGTCCAGGGATTTTTATTTTTCGGAGCACATTTCCCCGAAAGCGTGACCTACAGCTCAGAATTTCAGCTTTTCTCGTTGTTCCGGGGTTACCGGAGCAGTCCAGGGATTTTTATTTTTCAGAGCACATTTGGCCAAAAGCGTCACCTATAGCTCACGATTTTCAACTTTTCTAGTCGTTCCAGGGATACCGGAGCAGTCCGGGGATTTTTAATTTTGGGAGCACATTTGGCCGAAAGCGTGACCTAGAGCTCACGATTTTTAGCTTTTCTAGTGGTTCTGGGGTTACCGGAGCAGTCAAGGGATTTTTATTTTTCGGAGCACATTTGGCCGAAAGCGTGACCTACAGCTCAGATTTTCAGCTTTTCTGGTCGTTCCGGGGTTACCGGAGCAGTCCAGGGATTTTTATTTTTTTGAGCACATTTGGCCAAAAGCGTAACCTATAGTTAACGATTTTCAGCTTTTCTAGTCGTTTCAGGGATATCGGAGCAGTACGGGGATTTTTAATTTTGGGGGCACATTGGGCCGAAAGCGTGTCCTATAGCTCACGATTTTTAGCTTTTCTAGTCGTTCCAGGGTTATCGGAGCAGTCCACGGATTTTTAGCTTTCAGAGCACATTCACATTTAAATTAAAATCTAGAGATTCAAAGCCAGGAATGGAAATTGGAAATTTACATAAAATCTATTCCATCCAATTTGTATATCTGGAAATTCAAATTCTGAAATTAAAGATTTATTTCTCCAAGACTCGATAATGTTAAAATTAAATTGTTGAATCCAAAAATTTGAACCAAGGTTTCAGATTCAAAATCTACTCACAAATCCAAATTCGGAAATATCTAAAATTCTCAAAAATTCCTCTTGGTCCGGGCCATCCTCTTTTCTTCCCCGGCCCGTTTCCTCTTCTTTTCCCGGTCCGACCGGCCTGCTTCTTGCGCTCGGCCCGCATCTCCCCTTTTCTTTGAGCCGTTGGCCCGGCCGTAGCCGACGCCTCCTCCTTCTTCCTCCCTTCTTGCTGCTTCCTCCTCCATATGCCATTCCAGGCGCCCGTCGGCCCAGCCTGTGCCGCTCCGCCCCGGTCTTGCCCAGCTCGCACGGCCCACTCCGCCCCCGGTTTCGTGCGTCGCCCCTGGTTTCCCCGCTGCTGCACTTCAATGCCGTGCCGCCGCCCATGCCGGCATTACTCCATCGCCGTGCACCTTCAACCCGCTCAGCGACCAACCACCCCCTCGTCCATATAAAGGGCAGCCGAGCTTCCCTTTACTTCCCACCGGTTTCCTGCCCAACCCCCTTGTTTTCCTAAGCTCGCCTTCGCCTCTGCCGAGCTCCCTATGGTCGCCTCCGTCGGTAGCACCACCCGATGAGCCCCGAGTTGTGCCGAGCTCAGGAAAACAAGTTGGGTTATCGGAGCAGTCCACGGATTTTTAGCTTTCGGAGCACATTCGCCCGAAAGCGTGACCTATAGCTCACGATTTTCAGCTTTTCTAGTCGTTCCAGGATTGCCAGACCTGTCCAAAGATTTTTATTTATCGGAGCACATTTGGCCGAAAGCCTGACCTATAGCTCACGATTTTGAGCTTTTCTTGTCGTTCCGGGGTTACCGGAGCAGTGTAGGGATTTTTATTTTTCGGAGCACATTTGGCCGAAAGCGTGACCTATAGCTCACGATTTTCAGGTTTTCTAGTCGTTCCAGGGATACCGGAGCAGTATGGGGATTTTTAATTTTGGGAGCACATTGGGCCGAAAACGTGACCTATAGTTCACGATTTTCAGCTTTTCTAGTCGTTCCGGGGTTACCGGTGCAGTCCATGGATTTTTAGTTTTCGGAGCACATTCGCCCGAAAGCGTGACCTATAGCTCACGATTTTCAGCTTTTCTAGTTGTTCTAGGGTTGCTGGACCTGTCCGTGGATTTTTATTTATCAGAGCACATTTGGCCAAAAGCCTGACCTATAGCTCACGATTTTCAGCTTTTCTTGTCGTTCTAGGGTTACCGGACCTGTCCAAGGATTTTTATTTTTCGGAGCACATTTACCCAAAAGCCAGACCTATAGCTCACCATTTCAGCTTTTCTAGTCGTTCCAGGGTTACCGGAGCAGTCTAGGGATTTTTAATTTTCGGAGCACATTCGCTCGAAAGCGTGACATATAGCTCACGGTTTTCAGCTTTTCTAGTCGTTCTAGTGTTACCGGACCTGTCAAAGGATTTCTATTTTACGGAGCACATTTGGCCGAAAGCGTGACCTATAGCTCATGATTTTCAGCTTTTCTAGTCGTTCCGGGTTTACTGGGCCAATCCGGGAAATTTTTATTTTTCATAGCACATTTGGCCGAAAGAGTGACCTATAGCTCACGATTTTCAACTTTTCTAGTCGTTTCGGGTTTATTGGGCCAGTCCGGGAATTTTTATTTTTCGTAGCACATTTCGCCGAAAGAGTGACCTATAGCTCACGATTTTCAGCTTTTCTAGTCGTTCCGGGGTTACTGGGCCAGTCCGGGAAATTTTATTTTTCGTAGCACATTTGGCCGAAAGAGTGACCTATAGCTCACGATTTTCAGCTTTTCTAGTCGTTCCGGGTTTACTAGGCCAGTCCGGGAATTTTTATCTTTCATAGCACATTTGGCCGAAAGTGTGACCTATAGCTCACGATTTTCAGCTTTTCTAGTCGTTCCGGGGTTACTGGGCCAGTCCGGGCAATTTTATTTTTCGTAGCACATTTGGCCAAAAGAGTGACCTATAGCTCACGATTTTCAGCTTTTCTAGTCGTTCCGGGTTTACCGAGGCAGTCCAGGGATTTTTATTTTTCTTAGCACATTTGGCCCAAAGAGTGACCTATAGCTCACGATTTTCAGTTTTTCTAGTCGTTCCGGGGTTACCGAGGCAGTCCGGTGATTTTTATTTTTCGTAGCACATTTGGCCGAAAGGGTGACCTATAGCTCACGATTTTCAGCTTTTCTAGTCGTTCCGGGGTTACCGAGGCAGTCCGGGGAATTTTATTTTTCGTAGCACATTTGGCCGAAAGAGTGACCTATAGGTCACGATTTTCAGATTTTCTAGTCGTTCCGGGGTTACCGAGGCAGTCCGGGGATTTTTATTTTTCTTAGCACATTTGGCGAAAGAGTGTCATATAGCTCACGATTTTCAGCTTTTCTACTCGTTCCGGGGTTACCGAGGGATTCCGGTGATTTTTATTTTTCGTAGCACATTTGGCCGAAAGAGTGGCCAATAGCTGACGATTTTCAGATTTTCAAGTCGTTCCGGGGTCACCGAGGCAGTCCGGGGTTTTTTATTTTTCGTAGCATATTTGGCCGAAAGAGTGACCTATAGCTCACGATTTTCAGCTTTTCTAGTCGTTCCGGGGTTACTGGGCCAGTGCAGGCATTTTTATTTTTTGTAGCACATTTGGGCGAAAGTGTGTCCTATAGCTCATGACTTTCGGGTTTTCTAGTCCTTCCGGGTTTACTAGGTTAGTCCTTCCGGGGTTACTGGGCCAGTGCAGGCATTTTTATTTTTCGTACCACATTTGGCCGAAGGAGTGACCTATAACTCACGATTTTCAGCTTTTCTAGTCGTTCCGGGGTTACCGAGGCAGTCTGGGGATTTTTATTTTTCCTAGCACATTTGGCCAAAAGAGTGACATATAGCTAACGATTTTCAGCTTTTCTAGTCGTTCCGGGTTTGCAGGGCCAGTCGGGGGATTTTTATCTTTCTTAGCACATTTGGCCGAAAGGGTGACCTATAGCTCACGATTTTCAGCTTTTCTAGTCGTTCCGGGTTTACCGAGGCAGTCCGGTGAATTTTATTTTTCGTAGCACATTTGGTCGAAAGAGTGACCTATAGCTCATGATTTTCAGCTTTTCTAGTCGTTCCGGGTTTGCAGGGCCAGTCCGGGGATTTTTATCTTTCTTAGCACATTTGGCCGAAAGGGTGACCTATAGCTCACGATTTTCAGCTTTTCTAGTCGTTCGGGGTTACCGAGGCAGTCCGGTGAATTTTATTTTTCATAGCACATTTGGTCGAAAGAGTGACCTATAGCTCATGATTTTCAGCTTTTCTAGTCGTTCCGGGTTACCGAGGCAGTCCGGGGAATTTTATTTTTCGTAGCACATTTGGGCGAAAGAGTGTCCTATAGCTCAAGATTTTCAGCATTTCTAGTCGTTCCGGGTTTACTGGGCCAGTCCGGGAATTTTTATTTTTCGTTGCACATTTGGCCGAAAGTGTGACCTAGCTCACGATTTTCAGCTTCTCTAGTCGTTCCGGGGTTACCGGACGTGTGCAAGGACTTTTATTTTTCGTACCACATTTGGCCGAATGAGTGACCTATTTTTCATTTTCTCGTTAGCACATTTGGCGAACATTTGGCCGAATGAGTGACCTATAGCTCACGATTTTCAGCTTTTCTCGTCGTTCCAGGTTTACTGGGCCAGTCCGAAAATTTTTATTTTTCGTAGGACATTTGGCCGGAAGAGTGACCTATAGCTCACGATTTTCAGCTTTTCTAGTCGTTTCGGGGTTACCGAGGCAGTCCGGGGATTTTAATTTTTCGTAGCACATTTGGCCAAAGAGTGACCTATAGCTCACGATTTTCAGCTTTTCTAGTCATTCCGGGTTTACTGGGCCAGTCCGGGAATTTTTATTTTTCGAAGCACATTTGGCCGAAAGAGTGACCTATAGCTTTTTCATTTTAGTCGCTCGGGTTTACCGTACGTTTCTGGGTTACCATTTGGCACATTTGGGCGAAAGAGTGACCAATAGCTCACCATTTTCAGCTTTTCTAGTCGTTTCGGGGTTACCGAGGCAGTCCGGGGATTTTAATTTTTCGTAGCACATTGCGCCAAAAGAGTGACCTATAGCTAACGCTTTTCAGCTTTTCTAGTCATTCCGGGTTTACTAGGCCAGTCCGGGAATTTTTATTTTTCATAGCACATTTGGCCGAAAGAGTGACCTATAGCTCACGATTTTCAGCTTTTCTAGTCTTTCCGGGTTACCGAGGCAGTCGGGGATTTTTACTTTTCATAGCACATTTGGCCGAAAGAGTGACCTATAGCTCACGATTTTCAGCTATTCTAGTCGTTCGGGTTTACAGAGCACATTTGAAGGACCTATAGTCACGATTTTCAGATTTTATTTTTACCGAGGCAGTCCGGGATTTTTTCTTAGCACATTTGGCCGAAAGAGTGACCTATAGCTCACGATTTTCAGCTTTTCTAGTCGTTCCGGGGTTACCGAGGCAGTCCGGTGATTTTTATTTTTCGTAGCACATTTGGCCAAAAGAGTGACCTATAGCTCACGATTTTCAACTTTTCTAGTCGTTCTGGGTTACCGAGGCAGTCCGGGGATTTTTATTTTTCTTAGCACATTTGGCCGAAAAAGTTACCTATAGCTCACGATTTTCAGCTTTTCTAGTCGTTTCGGGTTTACCGAGGCATTCCCGTGATTTTTATTTTTCGTAGCACATTTGGCCGAAAGAGTGACCTATAGCTCACGATTTTCAGCTTTTCTAGTCGTTCAGGGTTACTGAGGCGATCAGGGATTTTTATTTTTCGTAGGACGTTTGGCCGAAAGAGTGACCTATAGCTCACGATTTTCAGCTTTTCTAGTCGTTCCAGGGTTACTGGGCCAGTCCCGGCAATTTTATTTTTCGTAGCACATTTGGCCGAAAGAGTGAACGATAGCTCACGATTTTCAGCTTTTTTAGTCGTTCCGGGGTTACCGATGCATCCCCGTGATTTTTATTTTTCGTAGCACATTTGGCCGAAAGAGTGAACGATAGCTAACGCTTTTCACTTTTCTAGTCATTCCGGGTTTACTAGGCCAGTCAGAATTTTTATTTTCATAGCACATTTGGCGAAAGTGTGACCTATAGCTCACGATTTTAAGCTTTTCTAGTCGTTTAGTTACCGAGGCGATCCGGAATTTTATTTTTCAGTAGCACATTTGGGCGAAAAGAGTGACACGAGATCTCGATTTTCAGTTTTTCTAGTCGTTCCGGGGTTACCGAGGCAGTCCGGTGATTTTTATTTTTCGTAGCACATTTGGCCGAAAGAGTGACCTATAACTCACGATTTTCAGCTTTTCTAGTCGTTCCGGGGTTACCGAGGCAGTCCGGGGAATTTTATTTTTCGTGGCACATTTGGCCGAAAGAGTGACCTATAGCTCACGATTTTCAGATTTTCTAGTCGTTCCGGGGTTACCGAGGCAGTCCGGGATTTTTATTTTCTTAGCATATTTGGCCGAAAGAGTGACCTATAGCTCACGATTTCAGCTTTTCTAGTCGTTCCGGGGTTACCGAGGCAGTCCGGGGAATTTTATTTTTCGTAGCACATTTGCCGAAAGTGTGACCTATAGCTCACGATTTTCAGATTTTCTAGTCGTTCCGGGGTTACCGAGGCAGTCCGGGGATTTTTTTTTCTTAGCACATTTGGCCGAAAGAGTGACCTATAGCTCACGATTTTCAGCTTTTCTAGTCGTTCCGGGGTTACCGAGGCATTCCCGTGATTTTTATTTTTCGTAGCACATTTGGCCGAAAGAGTGACCTATAGCTCACGATTTTCAGCTTTTCTAGTCGTTCCGGGGTTACCGGGCCAGTCTGGGGATTTTTATTTTTCGTAGCACGTTTGGCCGAAAGAGTGACCTATAGCTCACGATTTTCAGCTTTTCTAGTCGTTCCGGGGTTACTGGGCCAGTCCGGGCAATTTTATTTTTCGTAGCACATTTGGCCGAAAGAGTGAACGATAGCTCACGATTTTCAGCTTTTCTAGTCGTTTCGGGGTTACCGATGCATCCCCGTGATTTTTATTTTTCGTAGCACATTTGGCCGAAAGAGTGAACGATAGCTAACGCTTTTCAGCTTTTCTAGTCATTCCGGGTTTACTAGGCGAGTCCGGGAATTTTTATTTTTCATAGCACATTTGGCCGAAAGTGTGACCTATAGCTCACGATTTTCAGCTTTTCTAGTCTTTCCGGGGTTACCGAGGCAGTCCGGGGAACTTTATTTTTCGTGGCACATTTGGCCGAAAGAGTGACCTATAGCTCACGATTTTCAGATTTTCTAGTCGTTCCGGGGTTACCGAGGCAGTCCGGGGATTTTTATTTTTCTTAGCACATTTGGCCGAAAGAGTGACCTATAGCTCACGATTTCAGCTTTTCTAGTCGTTCCGGGGTTACCGAGGCAGTCCGGGGAATTTTATTTTTTGTAGCACATTTGCCGAAAGTGTGACCTATAGCTCACGATTTTCAGATTTTCTAGTCATTCCGGGGTTACCGAGGCAGTCCGGGGATTTTTTTTTCTTAGCACATTTGGCCGAAAGAGTGACCTATAGCTCACGATTTTCAGCTATTCTAGTCGTTCCGGGTTTACCGAGGCTGTCCGGGGAATTTTATTTTTCGTAGCACATTTGGCCGAAAGAGTGACCTATAGCTCACGATTTTCAGCTTTTCTAGTCGTTCCGGGGTTACCGAGGCATTCCGGTGATTTTTATTTTTCGTAGCACATTTGGCCAAAAGAGTGACCTATAGCTCACGATTTTCAAATTTTCTAGTCGTTCCTGGGTTACCGAGGCAGTCCGGGGATTTTTATTTTTCTTAGCACATTTGGCCGAAAAAGTTACCTATAGCTCACGATTTTCAGCTTTTCTAGTCGTTTCGGGGTTACCGAGGCATTCCCGTGATTTTTATTTTTCGTAGCACATTTGGCCGAAAGAGTGACCTATAGCTCACGATTTTCAGCTTTTCTAGTCTTTCCGGGGTTACAGGGCCAGTCTGGGGATTTTTATTTTTCGTAGGACGTTTGGCCGAAAGAGTGACCTATAGCTCACGATTTTCAGCTTTTCTAGTCGTTCCGGTTTCTTGGGCGATCAGGGCAATTTTATTTTTCGTAGCACATTTGGCGAAAAGAGTGAGCGATAGCTCACGATTTTCAGCTTTTCTAGTCGTTCGGGGTTACGATGCATCCCGTGATTTTTATTTTTCGTAGCACATTTGGCGAAAGAGTGAGCGATAGCTAACGCTTTTCAGCTTTTCTAGTCATTCGGGTTTACTAGGCGGTCCAGGGAATTTTTATTTTTCATAGCACATTTGGCCGAAAGTGTGACCTATAGCTCACGATTTTAAGCTTTTCTAGTCGTTTCGGGTTACCGAGGCAGTCCGGGGAATTTTATTTTTCGTAGCACATTTGGGCGAAAGAGTGACCTATAGATCACGATTTTCAGTTTTTCTAGTCGTTCCGGGGTTACCGAGGCAGTCCGGTGATTTTTATTTTTCGTAGCACATTTGGCCGAAAGAGTGACCTATAACTCACGATTTTCAGCTTTTCTAGTCGTTCCGGGGTTACCGAGGCAGTCCGGGGAATTTTATTTTTCGTGGCACATTTGGCCGAAAGAGTGACCTATAGCTCACGATTTTCAGATTTTCTAGTCGTTCCGGGGTTACCGAGGCAGTCCGGGGATTTTTATTTTTCTTAGCACATTTGGCCGAAAGAGTGACCTATAGCTCACGATTTCAGCTTTTCTAGTCGTTCCGGGGTTACCGAGGCAGTCCGGGGAATTTTATTTTTCGTAGCACATTTGCCGAAAGTGTGACCTATAGCTCACGATTTTCAGATTTTCTAGTCGTTCCGGGGTTACCGAGGCAGTCCGGGGATTTTTTTTTCTTAGCACATTTGGCCGAAAGAGTGACCTATAGCTCACGATTTTCAGCTTTTCTAGTCGTTCCGGGGTTACCGAGGCATTCCGGTGATTTTTATTTTTCGTAGCACATTTGGCCGAAAGAGTGACCTATAGCTCACGATTTTCAGCTTTTCTAGTCGTTCCGGGGTTACCGGCGATCTGGGATTTTTATTTTTAAGTATACGTTTGGCGAAAGAGTGACCTATAGCTCACGATTTTCAGCTTTTCTAGTCGTTCCGGGGTTACTGGGCCAGTCCGGGCAATTTTATTTTTCGTAGCACATTTGGCCGAAAGAGTGAACGATAGCTCACGATTTTCAGCTTTTCTAGTCGTTTCGGGGTTACCGATGCATCCCCGTGATTTTTATTTTTTTTTTCATAGCACATTTGGCGAAAGAGTGAGCGATAGCTAACGCTTTTCAGCTTTTCTAGTCATTCGGGTTTACTAGGCGGTCGTCCGGAATTTTTATTTTTCATAGCACATTTGGCCGAAAGTGTGACCTATAGCTCACGATTTTCAGCTTTTCTAGTCTTTCCGGGGTTACCGAGGCAGTCCGGGGAACTTTATTTTTCGTGGCACATTTGGCCGAAAGAGTGACCTATAGCTCACGATTTTCAGATTTTCTAGTCGTTCCGGGTTACGTACGAGGCGATAGCTCACGTCAGGGATTTTTATTTTCTTAGCACATTTGGCGAAAGAGTGACCTATAGCTCACGATTTCAGCTTTTCTAGTCGTTCGGGGTTACGAGGCGGTCAGAATTTTATTTTTTGTAGCACATTTGCCGAAAGTGTGACCTATAGCTCACGATTTTCAGATTTTCTAGTCATTCCGGGGTTACCGAGGCAGTCCGGGGATTTTTTTTTCTTAGCACATTTGGCCGAAAGAGTGACCTATAGCTCACGATTTTCAGCTATTCTAGTCGTTCCGGGTTTACCGAGGCTGTCCGGGGAATTTTATTTTTCGTAGCACATTTGGCCGAAAGAGTGACCTATAGCTCACGATTTTCAGCTTTTCTAGTCGTTCCGGGGTTACCGAGGCATTCCGGTGATTTTTATTTTTCGTAGCACATTTGGCCAAAAGAGTGACCTATAGCTCACGATTTTCAAATTTTCTAGTCGTTCCTGGGTTACCGAGGCAGTCCGGGGATTTTTATTTTTCTTAGCACATTTGGCCGAAAAAGTTACCTATAGCTCACGATTTTCAGCTTTTCTAGTCGTTTCGGGGTTACCGAGGCATTCCCGTGATTTTTATTTTTCGTAGCACATTTGGCCGAAAGAGTGACCTATAGCTCACGATTTTCAGCTTTTCTAGTCTTTCCGGGGTTACAGGGCCAGTCTGGGGATTTTTATTTTTCGTAGGACGTTTGGCCGAAAGAGTGACCTATAGCTCACGATTTTCAGCTTTTCTAGTCGTTCCGGGGTTACTGGGCCAGTCCGGGCAATTTTATTTTTCGTAGCACATTTGGCCGAAAGAGTGAACGATAGCTCACGATTTTCAGCTTTTCTAGTCGTTCCGGGGTTACCGATGCATCCCCGTGATTTTTATTTTTCGTAGCACATTTGGCCGAAAGAGTGAACGATAGCTAACGCTTTTCAGCTTTTCTAGTCATTCCGGTTTACTAGGCGGTCGGGAATTTTTATTTTTCATAGCACATTTGGCCGAAAGTGTGACCTATAGCTCACGATTTTAAGCTTTTCTAGTCGTTTCGGGTTACCGAGGCAGTCCAGGGAATTTTATTTTTCGTAGCACATTTGGGCGAAAGAGTGACCTGGAGATCTCGATTTTCAGTTTTTCTAGTCGTTCGGGGTTACCGAGGCGATCCGGTGATTTTTATTTTTAAGTAGCACATTTGGCGAAAGAGTGACCTATAACTCACGATTTTCAGCTTTTCTAGTCGTTCCGGGGTTACCGAGGCAGTCCGGGGAATTTTATTTTTCGTGGCACATTTGGCCGAAAGAGTGACCTATAGCTCACGATTTTCAGATTTTCTAGTCGTTCCGGGGTTACCGAGGCAGTCAGGGATTTTTATTTTCTTAGCACATTTGGCGAAAGAGTGACCTATAGCTCACGATTTCAGCTTTTCTAGTCGTTAAGGTTACCGAGGCGGTCAGGGAATTTTATTTTTCGTAGCACATTTGCCGAAAGTGTGACCTATAGCTCACGATTTTCAGATTTTCTAGTCGTTCCGGGGTTACCGAGGCAGTCCGGGGATTTTTTTTTCTTAGCACATTTGGCCGAAAGAGTGACCTATAGCTCACGATTTTCAGCTTTTCTAGTCGTTCCGGGGTTACCGAGGCATTCCCGTGATTTTTATTTTTCGTAGCACATTTGGCCGAAAGAGTGACCTATAGCTCACGATTTTCAGCTTTTCTAGTCGTTCGGGTTACCGGGCCAGTCTGAGGATTTTATTTTTAGCATACGTTTGGCGAAAGAGTGACCTATAGCTCACGATTTTCAGCTTTTCTAGTCGTTCGGGTTCTTGGGCGGTCGGGCAATTTTATTTTTCGTAGCACATTTGGCCGAAAGAGTGAACGATAGCTCACGATTTTCAGCTTTTCTAGTCGTTTCGGGGTTACCGATGCATCCCCGTGATTTTTATTTTTCGTAGCACATTTGGCCGAAAGAGTGAACGATAGCTAACGCTTTTCAGCTTTTCTAGTCATTCGGGTTTACTAGGCGGTCCGGAATTTTTATTTTCATAGCACATTTGGTAAAGAAAGTGTGACCTATAGCTCACGATTTTCAGCTTTTCTAGTCTTTCCGGGGTTACCGAGGCAGTCCGGGGAACTTTATTTTTCGTGGCACATTTGGCCGAAAGAGTGACCTATAGCTCACGATTTTCAGATTTTCTAGTCGTTCCGGGGTTACCGAGGCAGTCCGGGGATTTTTATTTTTCTTAGCACATTTGGCCGAAAGAGTGACCTATAGCTCACGATTTCAGCTTTTCTAGTCGTTCCGGGGTTACCGAGGCAGTCCGGGGAATTTTATTTTTTGTAGCACATTTGCCGAAAGTGTGACCTATAGCTCACGATTTTCAGATTTTCTAGTCATTCCGGGGTTACCGAGGCAGTCCGGGGATTTTTTTTTCTTAGCACATTTGGCCGAAAGAGTGACCTATAGCTCACGATTTTCAGCTTTTCTAGTCGTTCCGGGGTTACCGAGGCAGTTCGGGGATTTTTACTTTTCGTAGCACATTTGGCCGAAAGAGTGACCTATAGCTCACGATTTTCAAATTTTCTAGTCGTTCCTGGGATACCGAGGCAGTCCGGGGATTTTTATTTTTCTTAGCACATTTGGCCGAAAGAGTGACCTATAGCTCACGATTTTCAGCTTTTCTAGTCGTTCCGGGGTTACCGAGGCATTCCGGTGATTTTTATTTTTCGTAGCACATTTGGCCGAAAGAGTGACCTATAGCTCACGATTTTCAAATTTTCTAGTCGTTCCTGGGTTACCGAGGCAGTCCGGGGATTTTTATTTTTCTTAGCACATTTGGCCGAAAGAGTGACCTATAGCTCACGATTTTCAGATTTTCTAGTCGTTCCGGGGTTACCGAGGCATTCCCGTGATTTTTATTTTTCGTAGCACATTTGGCCGAAAGAGTGACCTATAGCTCACGATTTTCAGCTTTTCTAGTCGTTCCGGGCTTACAGGGCCAGTCTGGGGATTTTTATTTTTCGTAGCACGTTTGGCCGAAAGAGTGACCTATAGCTCACGATTTTCAGCTTTTCTAGTCGTTCCGGGGTTACTGGGCCAGTCCGGGCAATTTTATTTTTCGTAGCACATTTGGCCGAAAGAGTGAACGATAGCTCACGATTTTCAGCTTTTCTAGTCGTCCCGGGGTTACTGGGCCAGTCCGGGCAATTTTATTTTTCGTAGCACATTTGGCCGAAAGAGTGAACGATAGCTAACGCTTTTCAGCTTTTCTAGTCATTCCGGGTTTACTAGGCCAGTCCGGGAATTTTTTTTTTCATAGCACATTTGGCCGAAAGTGTGACCTATAGCTCACGATTTTCAGCTTTTCTAGTCTTTCCGGGATACCGAGGCAGTCCGGGGATTTTTATTTTTCTTAGCACATTTGGCCGAAAGAGTGACCTATAGCTCACGATTTTCAAATTTTCTAGTCGTTCCGGGGTTACCGAGGCATTCCCGTGATTTTTATTTTTCGTAGCACATTTGGCCGAAAGAGTGACCTATAGCTCACGATTTTCAGCTTTTCTAGTCGTTCCGTGCTTACAGGGCCAGTCTGGGGATTTTTATTTTTCGTAGCACGTTTGGCCGAAAGAGTGACCTATAGCTCACGATTTTCAGCTTTTCTAGTCGTTCCGGGGTTACTGGGCCAGTCCGGGCAATTTTATTTTTCGTACCACATTTGGCCGAAAGAGTGAACGATAGCTCACGATTTTCAGCTTTTCTAGTCGTTCCGGGGTTACCGATGCATCCCCGTGATTTTTATTTTTCGTAGCACATTTGGCCGAAAGAGTGAACGATAGCTAACGCTTTTCAGCTTTTCTAGTCATTCCGGGTTTACTAGGCCAGTCCGTGAATTTTTATTTTTCATAGCACATTTGGCCGAAAGTGTGACCTATAGCTCACGATTTTCAGCTTTTCTAGTCTTTCCGGGGTTACCGAGGCAGTTCGGGGATTTTTACTTTTCATAGCACATTTGGCCGAAAGAGTGACCTATAGCTCACGATTTTCAGCTATTCTAGTCGTTCCGGGTTTACCGAGGCTGTCCGGGGAATTTTATTTTTCGTAGCACATTTGGCCGAAAGAGTGACCTATAGCACACGATTTTCAGCTTTTCTAGTCGTTCCGGGGTTACCGAGGCATTCCGGTGATTTTTATTTTTCGTAGCACATTTGGCCAAAAGAGTGACCTATAGCTCACGATTTTCAAATTTTCTAGTCGTTCCTGGGTTACCGAGGCAGTCAGGGATTTTTATTTTCTTAGCACATTTGGCGAAAAAGTTACCTATAGCTCACGATTTTCAGCTTTTCTAGTCGTTTCGGGGTTACCGAGGCATTCCCGTGATTTTTATTTTTCGTAGCACATTTGGCCGAAAGAGTGACCTATAGCTCACGATTTTCAGCTTTTCTAGTCTTTCCGGGGTTACAGGGCCAGTCTGGGGATTTTTATTTTTCGTAGGACGTTTGGCCGAAAGAGTGACCTATAGCTCACGATTTTCAGCTTTTCTAGTCGTTCCGGGGTTACTGGGCCAGTCCGGGCAATTTTATTTTTCGTAGCACATTTGGCCGAAAGAGTGACCTATAGCTCACGATTTTCAGCTTTTCTAGTCGTTCCGGGGTTACCGATGCATCCCCGTGATTTTTATTTTTCGTAGCACATTTGGCCGAAAGAGTGAACGATAGCTAACGCTTTTCAGCTTTTCTAGTCATTCCGGGTTTACTAGGCCAGTCCGGGAATTTTTATTTTTCATAGCACATTTGGCCGAAAGTGTGACCTATAGCTCACGATTTTAAGCTTTTCTAGTCGTTTCGGGTTACCGAGGCAGTCCAGGGAATTTTATTTTTCGTAGCACATTTGGGCGAAAGAGTGACCTGGAGATCTCGATTTTCAGTTTTTCTAGTCGTTCCGGGGTTACCGAGGCAGTCCGGTGATTTTTATTTTTCGTAGCACATTTGGCCGAAAGAGTGACCTATAGCTCACGATTTTCAGCTTTTCTAGTCGTTCCGGGGTTACCGAGGCAGTCCGGGGAATTTTATTTTTCGTGGCACATTTGGCCGAAAGAGTGACCTATAGCTCACGATTTTCAGATTTTCTAGTCGTTCCGGGGTTACCGAGGCAGTCCGGGGATTTTTATTTTTCTTAGCACATTTGGCCGAAAGAGTGACCTATAGCTCACGATTTCAGCTTTTCTAGTCGTTCCGGGGTTACCGAGGCAGTCCGGGGAATTTTATTTTTCGTAGCACATTTGCCGAAAGTGTGACCTATAGCTCACGATTTTCAGATTTTCTAGTCGTTCCGGGGTTACCGAGGCAGTCCGGGGATTTTTTTTTCTTAGCACATTTGGCCGAAAGAGTGACCTATAGCTCACGATTTTCAGCTTTTCTAGTCGTTCCGGGGTTACCGAGGCATTCCCGTGATTTTTATTTTTCGTAGCACATTTGGCCGAAAGAGTGACCTATAGCTCACGATTTTCAGCTTTTCTAGTCGTTCCGGGGTTACCGGGCCAGTCTGGGGATTTTTATTTTTCGTAGCACGTTTGGCCGAAAGAGTGACCTATAGCTCACGATTTTCAGCTTTTCTAGTCGTTCCGGGGTTACTGGGCCAGTCCGGGCAATTTTATTTTTCGTAGCACATTTGGCCGAAAGAGTGAACGATAGCTCACGATTTTCAGCTTTTCTAGTCGTTCCGGGGTTACCGATGCATCCCCGTGATTTTTATTTTTCGTAGCACATTTGGCCGAAAGAGTGAACGATAGCTAACGCTTTTCAGCTTTTCTAGTCATTCGGGTTTACTAGGCCAGTCAGAATTTTTATTTTCATAGCACATTTGGCCGAAAGTGTGACCTATAGCTCACGATTTTCAGCTTTTCTAGTCTTTCCGGGGTTACCGAGGCAGTTCGGGGATTTTTACTTTTCGTAGCACATTTGGCCGAAAGAGTGACCTATAGCTCACGATTTTCAAATTTTCTAGTCGTTCCTGGGATACCGAGGCAGTCCGGGGATTTTTATTTTTCTTAGCACATTTGGCCGAAAGAGTGACCTATAGCTCACGATTTTCAGCTTTTCTAGTCGTTCCGGGGTTACCGAGGCATTCCCGTGATTTTTATTTTTCGTAGCACATTTGGCCGAAAGAGTGACCTATAGCTCACGATTTTCAGCTTTTCTAGTCGTTCCGGGGTTACAGGGCCAGTCTGGGGATTTTTATTTTTCGTAGCACGTTTGGCCGAAAGAGTGACCTATAGCTCACGATTTTCAGCTTTTCTACTCGTTCCGGGGTTACTGGGCCAGTCCGGGCAATTTTATTTTTCGTAGCACATTTGGCCGAAAGAGTGAACGATAGCTCACGATTTTCAGCTTTTCTAGTCGTTCCGGGGTTACCGATGCATCCCCGTGATTTTTATTTTTCGTAGCACATTTGGCCGAAAGAGTGAACGATAGCTAACGCTTTTCAGCTTTTCTAGTCATTCCGGGTTTACTAGGCCAGTCCGGGAATTTTTATTTTTCATAGCACATTTGGCCGAAAGTGTGACCTATAGCTCACGATTTTCAGCTTTTCTAGTCTTTCCGGGGTTACCGAGGCAGTTCGGGGATTTTTACTTTTCGTAGCACATTTGGCCGAAAGAGTGACCTATAGCTCACGATTTTCAAATTTTCTAGTCGTTCCTGGGATACCGAGGCAGTCCGGGGATTTTTATTTTTCTTAGCACATTTGGACGAAAGAGTGACCTATAGCTCACGATTTTCAGCTTTTCTAGTCGTTCCGGGGTTACAGGGCCAGTCTGGGGATTTTTATTTTTCGTAGCACGTTTGGCCGAAAGAGTGACCTATAGCTCACGATTTTCAGCTTTTCTAGTCGTTCCGGGGTTACTGGGCCAGTCCGGGCAATTTTATTTTTCGTAGCACATTTGGCCGAAAGAGTGAACGATAGCTCACGATTTTCAGCTTTTCTAGTCGTTTCGGGGTTACCGATGCATCCCCGTGATTTTTATTTTTCGTAGCACATTTGGCCGAAAGAGTGAACGATAGCTAACGCTTTTCAGCTTTTCTAGTCATTCCGGGTTTACTAGGCCAGTCCGGGAATTTTTATTTTTCATAGCACATTTGGCCGAAAGTGTGACCTATAGCTCACGATTTTCAGCTTTTCTAGTCTTTCCGGGGTTACCGAGGCAGTTCGGGGATTTTTACTTTTCGTAGCACATTTGGCCGAAAGAGTGACCTATAGCTCACGATTTTCAGCTATTCTAGTCGTTCCGGGTTTACCGAGGCAGTCCGGTGATTTTGATTTTTCGTAGCACATTTGGCCGAAAGCGTGACCTGTAGCTCACGATTTTAAGCTTTTCTAGTCGTTTCGGGTTACCGAGGCAGTCCGGGGAATTTTATTTTTCGTAGCACATTTGGGCGAAAGTGTGACCAATAGATCACGATTTTCAGTTTTTCTAGTCGTTCCGGGGTTACCGAGGCAGTCCGGTGATTTTTATTTTTCGTAGCACATTTGGCCGAAAGAGTGACCTATAGCTCACGATTTTCAGCTTTTCTAGTCGTTCCGGGTTTACCGAGGCAGTCCGGGGTTTTATTTTTCGTAGCACATTTGGCCGAAAGAGTGACCTATAGCTCACGATTTTCAGCTTTTCTAGTCGTTCCGGGTTCTGAGGCCATCAGGGATTTTTATTTTTCGTAGCACGTTTGGCGAAAAAGAGTGACCTATAGCTCACGATTTTCAGCTTTTCTAGTCGTTCGGGTTCTTGGGCGATCCGGGCAATTTTATTTTTCGTAGCACATTTGGCCGAAAGAGTGAACGATAGCTCACGATTTTCAGCTTTTCTAGTCGTTCCGGGGTTACCGATGCATCCCCGTGATTTTTGTTTTTCGTAGCACATTTGGCCGAAAGAGTGAACGATAGCTAACGCTTTTCAGCTTTTCTAGTCTTTCCGGGTTTACTAGGCCAGTCCGGGAATTTTTATTTTTCATAGCACATTTGGCCGAAAGTGTGACCTATAGCTCACGATTTTTAGCTTTTCTAGTCTTTCCGGGGTTACCGAGGCAGTTCGGGGATTTTTACTTTTCGTAGCACATTTGGCCGAAAGAGTGACCTATAGCTCACGATTTTCAGCTATTCTAGTCGTTCCGGGTTTACCGAGGCTGTCCGGGGAATTTTATTTTTCGTAGCACAATTGGCCGAAAGGGTGACCTATAGCTCACGATTTTAAGCTTTTCTAGTCGTTTCGGGTTACCGAGGCAGTCCGGGGAATTTTATTTTTCGTAGCACATTTGGGCGAAAGAGTGACCTAGAGATCTCGATTTTCAGTTTTCTAGTCGTTCCGGGGTTACCGAGGCAGTCCGGTGATTTTTATTTTTCGTAGCACATTTGGCCGAAAGAGTGACCTATAGCTCACGATTTTCAGCTTTTCTAGTCGTTCCGGGGTTACCGAGGCAGTCCGGGGAATTTTATTTTTCGTGGCACATTTGGCCGAAAGAGTGACCTATAGCTCACGATTTTCAGATTTTCTAGTCGTTCCGGGGTTACCGAGGCAGTCAGGGATTTTATTTTCTTAGCACATTTGGCCGAAAGAGTTACCTATAGCTCACGATTTCAGCTTTTCTAGTCGTTCCGGGGTTACCGAGGTAGTCCGGGGAATTTTATTTTTCGTAGCACATTTGCCGAAAGTGTGACCTATAGCTCACGATTTTCAGATTTTCTAGTCGTTCCGGGGTTACCGAGGCAGTCCGGGAATTTTTTTTTCTTAGCACATTTGGCCGAAAGAGTGACCTATAGCTCACGATTTTCAGCTTTTCTAGTCGTTCCGGGTTACCGAGGCAGTCCGGGGAACTTTATTTTTCGTGGCACATTTGGCCGAAAGAGTGACCTATAGATCACGATTTTCAGCTTTTCTAGTCGTTCCGGGGTTACCGAGGCAGTCCGGTGATTTTTATTTTTCGTAGCACATTTGGCCGAAAGCGTGACCTGTAGCTCACGATTTTAAGCTTTTCTAGTCGTTTCGGGTTACCGAGGCAGTCCGGGAAATTTTATTTTTCGTAGCACATTTGGGCGAAAGTGTGACCAATAGATCACGATTTTCAGTTTTTCTAGTCGTTCCGGGGTTACCGAGGCAGTCCGGTGATTTTTATTTTTCTTAGCACATTTGGCCGAAAGAGTGACCTATAGCTCACGATTTTCAGCTATTCTAGTCGTTCCGGGTTTACCGAGGCTGTCCGGGGAATTTTATTTTTCGTAGCACATTTGGCCGAAAGAGTGACCTATAGCTCACGATTTTCAGCTTTTCTAGTCGTTCCAGGGTTACCGAGGTAGTCCGGTGTCGAGACCCGAATATACACATCCGGACTCTACTGTGTATTCTGCACTAGTCCAGGATCACGCTAGTGCACACAGCGTAAACAAAGACAAATATCATCCACATCACGATATTCTAAAGGAAATCCAATTTATATTAATAACCATCAGAGTACGACCTTATGGCCAAGCTTACAATTATTAGCCTGAAGGGCTTTAAAGAAACTAGCAGCGGAAATCCAAAATTAAGCGTAGTAGCCACTCGATATGCCCACGGGCAATCGGCGAGGTCTGAAGTCCTAATCAGTGAAGTCCTCGTAATAGCCTCCTTCTAGCAACTCCTGCTGATCTGGTCCCTCCTCCTCAACTGAGCAACATGGGCATAAAGCCGTGAGTACATTGGTACTCAGCAAGTCGTTTATAACAAATGAATGCAATATAGTATGCAAAGCTTAACAATGGATGGCTGAAAGGTTAGTTTTGCATGAAGCAGCAATTTGAAGTAAATATGATAAATAGATGGAAAAGCAATTTTAACAACAGACACTAAGTAAATAACCAAAGGCATTGAATATAACCACAAGTGAACTAACCATTCACTTCCCATCTCAAACCAACCAAATTTTCATAACGACTCTACCCCTCGTGTGAAATCACCGAGCATTATCCATGACCGAGGATACGGCTATTCGAATAGTTTTACACTCTGCAGAGGTTGCACAACTGTACCCACACGATGTGATTAGCCTCAGCATAAGGAAATCACAACAAGGCTTTTACAATGATCCATCTCCACCCGATCCCACTCGCTAAGGATTCGCCGTCGAGTAGGGTAACCCCCTAGTCGATAATTGCCCCCTCTTGCGCCACACAACATCAGTAGTAAAACAAAAGTGGAGACTTCACAAATTATTATGCCAGTCTATCCCATACTAGACATGTGGTTTGCGATTAAGCTCGGATCAATGGCGCACAAAGTTAAGTCCTAACAATTACCCAGGCGAAGCATCCACATCCCAATGTGCATCCGGCACCCCCTTTCTTGCCACGATCATTCGCCCAAGTGAAAGCCAAGTTTGTATAACCAATGCCCATGACACTACCCATGTCATGACATACAAATTTTATAACTGTGGCTAACCACCACGTTCAAGTAAATCATTAAGTCAGGATTAATTAACCACATGTGATGACAGATCCCAACGAACTAATAATAAGCAGGCTAAGCAGTTGAACGTAACCCCATGTGACAATTATTATTTTATCACTAAATAATTCCCAATCCTAAGGTGTCAATGGAATCATGGCAATCAAATTATCATGGAGGGATTTAACCAATTAGGAGTATAACTACCAATACAAGGTTTTATTAACAAATAGCCATGCATGATAATTTGAAACAAAGTAATACATAATAGATTGAAATCTGGGTTCAACATGATCAAAGAATACGACTTGCCTTGGGCTTGCTCAGATGAGGGCTCTAGATCTTCAAATCCAACTTCCGCTCCCTCGAACACGCGATCTAACGAGAGAGAAAACGAGACGAAAAGAGAAAATAAATTCAAACAAAATTCAAATGAACTCCAAAAACTTTCAAACCTGAACCAAAAGGTAGAGCTCAATTTTAGATGAATTTAGAAAAAATAACGGGGTCAATCGGAGCTAGGACGAGGGAGAACGGGCTCTTGGAAAATTGGATTTTCTGAAAATCAGGAAAATTAGAAAAGTGCAGCATGTCTTGTGCACCGGCGCCTGACGGAAGCTGGGTCTCGGTGGACTCGGCGCATGAAACGATCTGGCGGCCGGTTCTTGGCAGCGGCGGCGGCGTCTTGGCGGCGCGGCGAGGCGGACACGTGGGCTGTTTTGGTGGCGTGGCGGTGGACCGGCGGTGGCGTGTCACGCGGCGTGGCACTGGGGGACTTCGGTGCTTTGGTGGCAGCCGCGTGGCAAGCCACGTGGATCCTAGGGCTGAGGTGGATCTTGGTGGGCGTGCGTGGCTCAAGCCGACCGACCGGTTCACGCGCGCCACGGCCGGCAGTGGGCCACTGGTGGCGGCTCTCGGCGCACGGTGGACGGCGTCCACGGGAAGGCGAAAGGGCGCGGCGCTGGCGCGTCGGGCCGCGCGCGTAGCCTTGAGGACCGAGTCGGCCCAGCGTGGCGCGGGCGCGATCGCGTTAGCGGCGCGAGCGCTTGGCGCGAAGCGGCAGCGACGGCGAGGCTGGCGGCGGGCGGTCGGCGACGAGGGGTTCGGCGGCGGAATCGGCCGCGGGAGGGTGACGGCGGCGATCGCGGCCGGGCGGCGAACGACGGCGGCGGAACTCACCGGCGGCGAGCAGCAGCGGCGAGCGCCAGCGGCGAGCACGGCGTCGGCGAGCAGCGGCGAGAGCGCGGCGGAGGCGGCGGCCGGGGCGAGGAGAAGCGAGGTTGGCCCCGTGTTTATACCGGCGGCGAGGCATCCGAGCAGGTGCAGCGGAGGAGTCCGCGACGAGAGGCAGGCGGCGGCGGCGAGTCCGGCTCGGAGGCGGGAAGAAGAGTCCGCTTCGAGGGGGATTTTTTATTTTTAAATTAGCACATTTGGCGAAAATAGTGACCTATAGCTCACGATTTTCACAAAGCTTCTATAGTCGTTTCTAGTTTACATGAGGCGGTCAGGGATTTTTATTTTTCTAGTCATTCCGGCCACATTTTTATTTTTAAGTAGAAAAAGAGTGACCTATAGCTCACGATTTTCAGCTTTTCTAGTCGTTACGGGTTTACAGAGGCGGTCAGGGATTTTTATTTTTAAGTAGCACATTTGGCGAAAGAGTGACCTATAGCTCACGATTTTCAACTTTTCTAGTCGTTTCTAGTTTACCTATAGACGGCGATCAGGGATTTTTATTTTTATTAGCACATTTGGCGAAAAAGAGTGACCTATAGCTCACGATTTTCAGCTTTTCTAGTCGTTAAAGGTTCTGATCTCGGTCAGGGAATTTTATTTTTAAGTAGCACATTTGGCGAAAGAGTGACCTATAGCTCACGATTTTCAGCTTTTCTAGTCGTTCAAGGGTTACGAGGCGATCAGGTGATTTTTATTTTTAAGTAGCACATTTGGCGAAAGAGTGACCTATAGCTCACGATTTTCAGCTTTTCTAGTCGTTCGGGGTTTACGAGGTAGTCAGTGAATTTTATTTTTAGTAGCACATTTTGCGAAAGAGTGACCTATAGCTCACGATTTTCAGCTTTTCTAGTCGTTCTAGTTTCTTGTGCGATCCAGGACATTTTATTTTTCATAGCACATTTGGGAAAAGAAAGAGTGACCTATAGCTCACGATTTTCAGTTTTCTAGTCGTTAGGGTTCACTAGGGCAGTCAGGTAATTTTATTTTTAGTAGCACATTTGGCGAAAGAGTGACCTATAGCTCACGATTTTCAGCTTTTCTAGTCGTTTCTAGTTTCTCAGGGATTTTGGGCGATCGAGGGAATTTGTATTTTTAAGTAGCACATTTGGCGAAAGAGTGACCTATAGCTCACGATTTTCAGCTTTCTAGTCGTTCTAGTTTACCGGGCGATCAGGGATTTTTATTTTTAAGTAGCACATTTGGCGAAAAGAGTGACCTATAGCTCACGATTTTCAGCTTTTCTAGTCGTTTCTAGGTTTGCGAGGCGATCAGGGATTTTTATTTTTCTTAGCACATTTGGCGAAAGAGTGACCTATAGCTCACGATTTTCAGCTTTTCTAGTCGTTCGGGTTTACCGAGGCGATCAGGGATTTTTATTTTTAAGTAGCACATTTGGCCAAAAGAGTGACCTATAGCTCACGATTTTCAGCTTTTCTAGTCGTTCGGGTTTGCGGGCGGTCAGGGATTTTTATTTTTCTTAGCACATTTGGCGAAAGAGTGACCTATAGCTCACGATTTTCAGCTTTTCTAGTCGTTCTAGGTTTCCGAGGCAGTCAGGTGATTTTTATTTTTAAGTAGCACATTTGGCGAAAGAGTGACCTATAGCTCACGATTTTCAGCTTTTCTAGTCGTTTCTAGTTTCTGAGGCGATCAGGGAATTTTATTTTTAAGTAGCACATTTGGCGAAAGAGTGACCTATAGCTCACGATTTTCAGCTTTTCTAGTCGTTTCTAGTTTATTGGGCGGTCAGGGATTTTTATTTTTAAGTAGCACATTTGGCGAAAGAGTGACCTATAGCTCACGATTTTCAACTTTTATAGTCGTTTCTAGTTTACGAGGCAGTCAGGGATTTTTATTTTTCTTAGCACATTTGGCGAAAGAGTGACCTATAGCTCACGATTTTCAGCTTTCTAGTCGTTTCTAGTTTACGAGGCGATCAGGTGATTTTTATTTTTATAGTAGCACATTTGGCGAAAGAGTGACCTATAGCTCACGATTTTCAGCTTTTCTAGTCGTTCGGGGTTTACCGAGGCGGTCAGGGAATTTTATTTTTAAGTAGCACATTTGGCGAAAGAGTGACCTATAGCTCACGATTTTCAGCTTTTATAGTCGTTCTAGGTTACAGAGGCGAGTCAGGGATTTTTATTTTTGTAGCACATTTGGCGAAAGAGTGACCTATAGCTCACGATTTTCAGCTTTTCTAGTCGTTTCTAGTTTACCGATGCGAGTCAGGGATTTTTATTTTTAAGTAGCACATTTGGCGAAAGAGTGACCTATAGCTCACGATTTTCAGCTTTTCTAGTCGTTTCTAGGGTTTACCGAGGCGATCAGGGATTTTTATTTTTAGTAGCACATTTGGCGAAAGAGTGACCTATAGCTCACGATTTTCAGCTTTTCTAGTCGTTCGGGGTTTACCGAGGCGATCAGGGAATTTTATTTTTAAGTAGCACATTTTGCGAAAAGAGTGACCTATAGCTCACGATTTTCAGCTTTTCTAGTCGTTTCTAGGTTACAGGCGAGGCGTCAGGGATTTTTATTTTCATAGCACATTTGGCGAAAGAGTGACCTATAGCTCACGATTTTCAGCTTTTCTAGTCGTTCGGGTTTACTAGGGCGATCAGGGATTTTTATTTTTAAGTAGCACATTTGGCGAAAAAGAGTGACCTATAGCTCACGATTTTCAGCTTTTCTAGTCGTTCTAGTTTCTTGGGCGATCAGGGATTTTTATTTTTAGTAGCACATTTGGCGAAAGAGTGACCTATAGCTCACGATTTTCAGCTTTCTATAGTCGTTCTAGTTTACTTGGGCGATCAGAAATTTTTATTTTTAAGTAGCATATTTGGCGAAAGAGTGACCTATAGCTCACGATTTTCAGCTTTTCTATAGTCGTTTCTAGTTTACTTGGGCGATCAGGGATTTTTATTTTTAAGAGCACATTTGGCGAAAGAGTGACCTATAGCTCACGATTTTCAGCTTTTCTAGTCGTTCGGGTTTACGAGGCGGTCAGGGATTTTTATTTTTCTTAGCACATTTGGCGAAAAGAGTGACCTATAGCTCACGATTTTCAGCTTTTCTAGTCGTTTCTAGTTTACCGAGGCGATCAGGGAATTTTATTTTTAAGTAGCACATTTGGCGAAAGAGTGACCTATAGCTCACGATTTTCAGCTTTATAGTCGTTCGGGTTTACCGAGGCGTCAGGGATTTTTATTTTTAAGTAGCACATTTGGCGAAAGAGTGACCTATAGCTCACGATTTTCAGCTTTTCTAGTCGTTCTAGTTTATTGGCGGTCAGGGAATTTTTATTTTTAAGTAGCACATTTGGCGAAAAAGAGTGACCTATAGCTCACGATTTTCAACTTTTCTAGTCGTTCTAGGCTTACCGAGGCAGTGCAGGGATTTTTATTTTTCGTAGCACATTTGGCCGAAAGAGTGACCTATAGCTCACGATTTTCAGCTTTATACTCGTTTCTAGTTTACCGAGACAGTCAGGGATTTTTATTTTTAAGTAGCACATTTGGCGAAAGAGTGACCTATAGCTCACGATTTTCAGCTTTTCTAGTCGTTCGGGTTTACGAGGCGATCAGGGAATTTTATTTTTAGTAGCACATTTGGCGAAAAAGAGTGACCTATAGCTCACGATTTTCAGCTTTATAGTCGTTCTAGTTTACGAGGCGGTCAGGGATTTTTATTTTTCTTAGCACATTTGGCGAAAGAGTGACCTATAGCTCACGATTTTCAGCTTTTCTAGTCGTTCGGGTTTACAGAGGCGAGTCAGGGAATTTTATTTTTAAGTAGCACATTTTGCGAAAGAGTGACCTATAGCTCACGATTTTCAGCTTTTCTAGTCGTTTCTAGTTTCTTGAGGCGAGTCAGGGATTTTTATTTTTCATAGCACATTTGGCGAAAGAGTGACCTATAGCTCACGATTTTCAGCTTTTCTAGTCGTTTCTAGTTTCACTAGGTCGATCAGGGATTTTTATTTTTTTACGTAGCACATTTGGCGAAAGAGTGACCTATAGCTCACGATTTTCAGCTTTTCTAGTCGTTTCTAGTTTACTTGGGCGATCAGGGATTTTTATTTTTAAGTAGCACATTTGGCGAAAGAGTGACCTATAGCTCACGATTTTCAGCTTTCTAGTCGTTCGGGTTTACTTGGCGATCAGGGATTTTTATTTTTAGTAGCACATTTGGCCAAAAGAGTGACCTATAGCTCACGATTTTCAGCTTTTCTAGTCGTTTCTAGTTTGCGAGGCGGTCAGGGATTTTTATTTTTCTAGCACATTTGGCGAAAAGAGTGACCTATAGCTCACGATTTTCAGCTTTTCTAGTCGTTTCTAGTTTACGAGGCGATCAGGGATTTTTATTTTTAAGAGCACATTTGGCGAAAGAGTGACCTATAGCTCACGATTTTCAGCTTTTCTAGTCGTTTCTAGTTTACGAGGCGGTCAGGGAATTTTATTTTTAAGTAGCACATTTGGCGAAAGAGTGACCTATAGCTCACGATTTTCAGCTTTTCTAGTCGTTTCTAGTTTACTTGCGGCGGTCAGGGATTTTTATTTTTAAGTAGCACATTTGGCGAAAAGAGTGACCTATAGCTCACGATTTTCAGCTTTTCTAGTCGTTTCTAGTTTACGAGGCGAGTCAGGGATTTTTATTTTCTTAGCACATTTGGCGAAAGAGTGACCTATAGCTCACGATTTTCAGCTTTTCTAGTCGTTTCTAGTTTTCAGAGGCGGTCCGGGATTTTTATTTTTAAGTAGCACATTTGGCGAAAGAGTGACCTATAGCTCACGATTTTCAGCTTTTCTAGTCGTTTCTAGTTTACCACAGGCGATCAGGGAATTTTATTTTTAAGTAGCACATTTGGCGTGAAAGAGTGACCTATAGCTCACGATTTTCAGCTTTCTAGTCGTTTCTAGGGTTACGAGGCGATCAGGGATTTTTATTTTTCGTAGCACATTGAGGCGAAAGAGTGACCTATAGCTCACGATTTTCAGCTTCTATAGTCGTTTCTAGTTTACCGAGGCAGTCCGGGGATTTTTATTTTTCGTAGCACATTTGGCCGAAAGAGTGACCTATCGCTCACGATTTTCAGCTTTTCTAGTCGTTCGGGGTTACTGAGGCGATCAGGGATTTTTATTTTTAAGTAGCACATTTGGCGAAAGAGTGACCTATAGCTCACGATTTTCAGCTTTTATAGTCGTTTCTAGTTTACGAGGCAGTCAGGGATTTTTATTTTTAAGTAGCACATTTGGCGAAAGAGTGACCTATAGCTCACGATTTTCAGCTTTTCTAGTCGTTCGGGTTTCAGAGGGCAATCAGGGATTTTTATTTTTAGAGCACATTTGGCGAAAAGAGTGACCTATAGCTCACGATTTTCAGCTTTTCTAGTCGTTTCTAGTTTACGAGGCGATCAGGATTTTTTATTTTTAAGTAGCACATTTGGCGAAAGAGTGACCTATAGCTCACGATTTTCAGCTTTTATAGTCGTTTCTAGTTTACGAGGCGATCAGGGCATTTTTATTTTTAAGTAGCACATTTGGCGTGAAAAAGTGACCTATAGCTCACGATTTTCAGCTTTTCTAGTCGTTTCTAGTTTACTAGGCGGTCAGGGAATTTTTATTTTTGTAGCACATTTGGCGAAAGAGTGACCTATAGCTCACGATTTTCAGCTTTTCTAGTCGTTCTAGGGTTCTTGAGGCGGTCAGGGAATTTTATTTTTCGTAGCACATTTGGCCGAAAGAGTGACCTATAGCTCACGATTTTCAGCTTTTATAGTCGTTCCAGGGTTACCGAGGTAGTCCGGTGAATTTTATTTTTCGTAGCACATTTTGCCGAAAGAGTGACCTATAGCTCACGATATTCAGCTTTTCTAGTCGTTCCGGGTTTACTGGGCCAGTCCAGACATTTTTATTTTTCATAGCACATTTGGGCGAAAGAGTGTCCTATAGCTCATGATTTTCGGGTTTTCTTGTCCTTCCGGTTTCACTAGGTCAGTCCGGTAATTTTTTTTTTTCGTAGCACATTTGGCCGAAGGAGTGACATATAGCTCATGATTTTCAGCTTTTCTAGTCGTTTCTAGGTTACGAGGGCGATCAGGGAATTTTTATTTTTAAGTAGCACATTTGGCGAAAGAGTGACCTATAGCTCACGATTTTCAACTTTCTAGTCGTTTCTAGTTTCTTGGGCGAGTCAGGGAATTTTTATTTTTAAGTAGCACATTTGGCGAAAGAGTGACCTATAGCTCACGATTTTCAGCTTTTCTAGTCGTTCGGGTTTTACGAGGCGGTCAGGGATTTTTATTTTTCTTAGCACATTTGGCGAAAGAGTGACCTATAGCTCACGATTTTCAGCTTTTCTAGTCGTTCTAGTTTACGAGGCGATCAGGGATTTTTATTTTTAGTAGCACATTTGGCGAAAGAGTGACCCATAGCTCACGATTCTCAGCTTTTCTAGTCGTTCCGGGGTTTCCGAGGCAGTCCGGGGAATTTTATTTTTCGTAGCACATTTGGCGAAAGAGTGACCTATAGCTCACGATTTTCAGCTTCTATAGTCGTTTCTAGTTTACGAGGCGATCAGGGATTTTATTTTCTTAGCACATTTGGCGAAAGAGTGACCTATAGCTCACGATTTTCAGCTTTTCTAGTCGTTTCTAGTTTACGAGGCGATCAGGGATTTTTATTTTTAAGTAGCACATTTGGCGAAAGAGTGACCTATAGCTCACGATTTTCAGCTTTTCTAGTCGTTCGGGTTTCTTGGGCGAATCAGGGATTTTTATTTTTAGCACATTTGGCGAAAGAGTGACCTATAGCTCACGATTTTCAGCTTTTCTAGTCGTTTCTAGTTTACGAGGCGATCAGGGATTTTTATTTTTAGTAGCACATTTGGCGAAAGAGTGACCTATAGCTCACGATTTTCAGCTTTTCTAGTCGTTTCTAGTTTCTTGAGGCGAGTCAGGCATTTTTATTTTTAGTAGCACATTTGGCGAAAGAGTGACCTATAGCTCACGATTTTCAGCTTTTCTAGTCGTTTCTAGTTTACTAGGTCGATCAGGGAATTTTTATTTTTAAGTAGCACATTTGGCGAAAGAGTGACCTATAGCTCACGATTTTCAGCTTTTCTAGTCGTTTCTAGTTTACGAGGCGGTCAGGGATTTTTATTTTTAAGTAGCACATTTGGCGAAAGAGTGACCTATAGCTCACGATTTTCAGCTTTTCTAGTCGTTCTAGGTTTTACGAGGCGGTCAGGGATTTTTATTTTTCTTAGCACATTTGGCGAAAGAGTGACCTATAGCTCACGATTTTCAGCTTTTCTAGTCGTTTCTAGTTTACGAGGCGATCAGGGATTTTTATTTTTAAGTAGCACATTTGGCGAAAAAGAGTGACCTATAGCTCACGATTTTCAGCTTTTCTAGTCGTTCTAGGGTTTACCGATGCGAGTCAGGGATTTTTATTTTTAAGTAGCACATTTGGCGAAAGAGTGACCTATAGCTCACGATTTTCAGCTTTTCTAGTCGTTTCTAGTTTACGAGGCAGTCAGGGATTTTTATTTTCTTAGCACATTTGGCGAAAGAGTGACCTATAGCTCACGATTTTCAGCTTTCTAGTCGTTCCTAGTTTACACGAGGCGGTCAGGGATTTTTATTTTTAGTAGCACATTTGGCGAAAGAGTGACCTATAGCTCACGATTTTCAGCTTTTCTAGTCGTTCTAGTTTTACGAGGCGATCAGGATTTTTATTTTTAAGTAGCACATTTGGCGAAAGAGTGACCTATAGCTCACGATTTTCAGCTTTTATAGTCGTTTCTAGTTTCTTGGGCGAGTCAGGGATTTTTATTTTTAGTAGCACATTTGGCGAAAGAGTGACCTATAGCTCACGATTTTCAGCTTTCTAGTCGTTCCGGGTTTACTAGGTCGATCAGGGAATTTTTATTTTTAAGTAGCACATTTGGCGAAAAGAGTGACCTATAGCTCACGATTTTCAGCTTTTCTAGTCGTTTCTAGTTCTTGGGCGATCAGGGATTTTTATTTTTAGTAGCACATTTGGCGAAAGAGTGACCTATAGCTCACGATTTTCAGCTTTTATAGTCGTTTCTAGTCGTTTCTAGTCGTTTCAGATTCTTACCGTTTCCTAGTTAGTCAGGGATTTTATTTTTCAGTAGCATATTTGGCGAAAGAGTGACCTATAGCTCACGATTTTCAGCTTTTCTAGTCGTTTCTAGTTTCTTGGGCGATCCGGGGATTTTATTTTTAAGTAGCACATTTGGCGAAAGAGTGACCTATAGCTCACGATTTTCAGCTTTTATAGTCGTTCTAGTTTACTAGGCATTCAGGGATTTTTATTTTTAAGTAGCACATTTGGCGAAAGAGTGACCTATAGCTCACGATTTTCAGCTTTTCTAGTCGTTCGTTTCAGAGGCGATCAGGGATTTTTATTTTTCCTAGAACATTTGGCTGAAAGAGTGACCTATAGCTCACGATTTTCAGCTTTTCTAGTCGTTTCTAGTTTCTTGGGCGATCAGGGAATTTTTATTTTTAAGTAGCACATTTGGCGAAAGAGTGACCTATAGCTCACGATTTTCAGCTTTTATAGTCGTTCTAGTTTGCGGGGCCCGTCAGGGATTTTTATTTTTCTTAGCACATTTGGCGAAAAGAGTGACCTATAGCTCACGATTTTCAGCTTTTCTAGTCGTTTCTAGGTTACCGAGGCGATCAGGGAATTTTATTTTTAAGTAGCACATTTGGCGAAAGAGTGACCTATAGCTCACGATTTTCAGCTTTTCTAGTCGTTTCTAGTTCTGAGGGGCGATCAGGGATTTTATTTTTAAGTAGCACATTTGGCGAAAGAGTGACCTATAGCTCACGATTTTCAGCTTTTCTAGTCGTTCGGGTTTGCGAGGCGATCAGGGATTTTTATTTTCTTAGCACATTTGGCGAAAGAGTGACCTATAGCTCACGATTTTCAGCTTTTCTAGTCGTTTCTAGTTTCCGAGGCGATCAGGGATTTTTATTTTTAAGTAGCACATTTGGCGAAAGAGTGACCTATAGCTCACGATTTTCAGCTTTTATAGTCGTTTCTAGTTTACGAGTTTCAGAGCGATCAGGGAATTTTATTTTTAGTAGCACATTTGGCGAAAGAGTGACCTATAGCTCACGATTTTCAGCTTTTCTAGTCGTTCGGGGTTACGAGGCGATCAGGATTTTTATTTTTTGTAGCACATTTGGCCGAAAGAGTGACCTATAGCTCACGATTTTCAGCTTCTATAGTCGTTTCTAGTTTACCGAGGCGATCAGGGATTTTTATTTTCATAGCACATTTGGCGAAAGAGTGACCTATAGCTCACGATTTTCAGCTTTTCTAGTCGTTTCTAGTTTACCGAGGCAGTCCGGGGATTTTTATTTTTCGTAGCACATTTGGCCGAAAGAGTGACCTATAGCTCACGATTTTCAGCTTTCTAGTCGTTCTAGTTTACCGAGGCGATCAGGGATTTTTATTTTTAGTAGCACATTTGGCGAAAGAGTGACCTATAGCTCACGATTTTCAGCTTTTCTAGTCGTTTCTAGTTTACGAGGCGATCAGGGATTTTTATTTTTAGCACATTTGGCGAAAGAGTGACCTATAGCTCACGATTTTCAGCTTTTCTAGTCGTTCTAGTTTACAGAGGCGATCAGGGATTTTTATTTTTAGTAGCACATTTGGCGAAAAAGAGTGACCTATAGCTCACGATTTTCAGCTTTTCTAGTCGTTCTAGTTTCTGAGGCGATCCGGGGATTTTTATTTTTAAGTAGCACATTTGGCGAAAGAGTGACCTATAGCTCACGATTTTCAGCTTCTCTAGTCGTTTCTAGTTTACTAGGTCGTCAGGGATTTTTATTTTTAAGTAGCACATTTGGCGAAAGAGTGACCTATAGCTCACGATTTTCAGCTTTTCTAGTCGTTTCTAGTTTCAGAGGCGATCAGGGATTTTTATTTTTCTTAGCACATTTGGCGAAAAGAGTGACCTATAGCTCACGATTTTCAGCTTTTCTAGTCGTTTCTAGTTTACAGAGGCGATCAGGGATTTTTATTTTTAGCACATTTGGCGAAAGAGTGACCTATAGCTCACGATTTTCAGCTTTTCTAGTCGTTCGGGAGTTCTCGAGGCGATCAGAGCATTTTTATTTTTAGTAGCACATTTGGGTGAAAGAGTGACCTATAGCTCACGATTTTCAGCTTTTCTAGTCGTTCTAGTTTACTAGGCAGTCAGGGAATTTTTATTTTTAAGTAGCACATTTGGCGAAAAGAGTGACCTATAGCTCACGATTTTCAGCTTTTCTAGTCGTTTCTAGTTTACGAGCGGTCAGGAATTTTTATTTTTCATAGCACATTTGGCGAAAGAGTGACCTATAGCTCACGATTTTCAGCTTTTCTAGTCGTTCTAGTTTCTTGGGCGATCCAGGGATTTTTATTTTTAAGTAGCACATTTTGGCGAAAGAGTGACCTATAGCTCACGATTTTCAGCTTTTCTAGTCGTTCTAGTTTACTAGGTCATCAGGTAATTTTTATTTTTAAGTAGCACATTTGGCGAAAAGAGTGACCTATAGCTCACGATTTTCAGCTTTTCTAGTCGTTCCGGGTTTACAGAGGCAGTCCGGGGATTTTTATTTTTCCTAGCACATTTGGCCGAAAGAGTGACCTATAGCTCACGATTTTCAGCTTTTCTAGTCGTTCGGGTTTCTTGGGCGAGTCAGGAATTTTTATTTTTAAGTAGCACATTTGGCGAAAGAGTGACCTATAGCTCACGATTTTCAGCTTTTCTAGTCGTTCGGGTTTACGAGGCGAGTCAGGGATTTTTATTTTTCGTAGCACATTTGGCCGAAAGAGTGACCTATAGCTCACGATTTTCAGCTTTTCTAGTCGTTCGGGTTACCGAGGCGGTCAGGGAATTTTATTTTTAAGTAGCACATTTGGCGAAAGAGTGACCTATAGCTCACGATTTTCAGCTTTTCTAGTCGTTCGGGTTTACGAGGCGAGTCAGGGATTTTTATTTTTAAGTAGCACATTTGGCGAAAGAGTGACCTATAGCTCACGATTTTCAGCTTATCTATTCGTTCCTGGGTTACGAGGCGGTCAAGGATTTTTATTTTTTGTACCACATTTGGTCGAATGAGTGACCTATAGCCCACGATTTTCAGCTTGTCTCATCGTTCCAAGTTTACTGGGCCAGTTCAAAAATTTTTATTTTTCGTAGGACATTTGGCCAAAAGAGTGACCTATTGCTCACCATTTTCAGCTTTTCTAGTCGTTTCTAGTTTACGAGGCGGTCAGGGATTTTTATTTTTAGTAGCACATTTGGCCGAAAGAGTGTCCTATAGCTCACGATTTTCAGCTTTTCTAGTCGTTCTAGTTTCTTGGGCGATCAGGGATTTTTATTTTTCATAGCACATTTGGCGAAAGAGTGACCTATAGCTCACGATTTTCAGCTTTTCTAGTCGTTCTAGTTTGCGGGGCGGTCAGGGAATTTTTATTTTTCTTAGCACATTTGGCGAAAAGAGTGACCTATAGCTCACGATTTTCAGCTTTTCTAGTCGTTCGGCGTTTACGAGGCAATCAGGGATTTTTATTTTTAAGTAGCACATTTGGCCAAAGAGTGACCTATAGCTCACGATTTTCAGCTTTTCTAGTCGTTTCTAGTTTTTCTTGGGCGGTCAGGGATTTTTATTTTTAATAGCACATTTGGCGAAAGAGTGACCTATAGCTCACGATTTTCAGCTTTTCTAGTCGTTCGGGTTTGCGGGGCGGTCAGGGATTTTTATTTTTCTTAGCACATTTGGCGAAAGAGTGACCTATAGCTCACGATTTTCAGCTTTTCTAGTCGTTTCTAGTTTCTGAGGCGATCAGGGATTTTTATTTTTAGTAGCACATTTGGCGAAAAGAGTGACCTATAGCTCACGATTTTCAGCTTCTCTAGTCGTTTCTAGTTTACCGAGGCAGTGCATGGATTTTTATTTTTAAATCGCACATTTGGCGAAAGAGTGACCTATAGCTCACGATTTTCAGCTTTTCTAGTCGTTCTAGTTTCTTGGGCGATCAGGAATTTTTATTTTTCGTAGCACATTTGGCCGAAAGTGTGACCTAGCTCACGATTTTCAGCATCTCTAATCGTTCCTTGGTTACCGGAACTGTGCAAGGACTTTTATTTTTCGTACCACATTTGGTCGAATGAGTGACCTATAGCCCACGATTTTCAGCTTGTCTCATCGTTCCAAGTTTACTGGGCCAGTTCAAAATTTTTTATTTTTCGTAGGACATTTGGCCAAAAGAGTGACCTATTGCTCACCATTTTCAGCTTTTCTAGTCGTTCCGAGGTTACCGAGGCAGTCCGGGGATTTTAATTTTTCGTAATACATTTCGCCCAAAGAGTGACCTATAGCTAACGCTTTTCAGCTTTTCTAGTCATTCCGGGTTTACTGGGCCAGTCCGGGAATTTTTATTTTTCATAGCACATTTGGCCGAAAGAGTGACCTATAGCTCACGATTTTCAGCTTTTCTAGTCGTTCCGGGTATGCAGGGCCAGTCCGGGAATTTTTATCTTTCTTAGCACATTTGGCCAAAAGGGTGACCTATAGCTCACGATTTTCAGCTTTTCTAGTCGTTCCGGCGTTACCGAGGCAATCCGGTGATTTTTATTTTTCCTAGCACATTTGGCCAAAAGTGTGACATATAGCTAACGATTTTCAGCTTTTCTAGTCGTTCCGGGTTTACTGGGCCAGTCCGGGAATTTTTATTTTTCATAGCACGTTTGGCCGAAAGAGTGACCTATAGTTCACGATTTTCAGCTTTTCTAGTCGTTCCGGGTTTGCAGGGCCAGTCCGGGGATTTTTATCTTTCTTAACACATTTGGCCGAAAGGGTGACCTATAGCTCACGATTTTCAGCTTTTCTAGTCGTTCCGGGGTTACCGAGGCGATCAGGTGATTTTTATTTTTAAGTAGCACATTTGGCGAAAGAGTGACCTATAGCTCACGATTTTCAGCTTTTCTAGTCGTTTCTAGTTTACGAGGCGATCAGGGATTTTTATTTTTAAATCGCACATTTGGCGAAAGAGTGACCTATAGCTCACGATTTTCAGCTTTTCTAGTCGTTCGGGTTTCTTTGGGCGATCAGGGATTTTTATTTTTAAGTAGCACATTTGGCGAAAGAGTGACCTATAGCTCACGATTTTCAGCATCTCTAATCGTTCCTTGGTTACCGGAACTGTGCAAGGACTTTTATTTTTCGTACCACATTTGGTCGAATGAGTGACCTATAGCCCACGATTTTCAGCTTGTCTCATCGTTCCAAGTTTCTTGGGCAGTCAGGGATTTTTATTTTTCGTAGGACATTTGGCCAAAAGAGTGACCTATTGCTCACCATTTTCAGCTTTTCTAGTCGTTCCGAGGTTACCGAGGCAGTCCGGGGATTTTAATTTTTCGTAATACATTTCGCCCAAAGAGTGACCTATAGCTAACGCTTTTCAGCTTTTCTAGTCGTTCGGGTTTCTTGGGCGATCAGGAATTTTTATTTTTCATAGCACATTTGGCGAAAGTGTGACCTATAGCTCACGATTTTCAGCTTTTATAGTCGTTCTAGGTTACCGAGGCGGTCAGGGATTTTTATTTTTAGTAGCACATTTGGCGAAAGAGTGACCTATAGCTCACGATTTTCAGCTTTTCTAGTCGTTCTAGGGTTACCGAGGCATTCAGGGGATTTTATTTTCTTAGCACATTTGGCGAAAGAGTGACCTATAGCTCACGATTTTCAGCTTTTCTAGTCGTTTCTAGTTTCACGAGGCGGTCAGGGATTTTTATTTTTAGTAGCACATTTGGCGAAAGAGTGACCTATAGCTCACGATTTTCAGCTTTTCTAGTCGTTTCTAGTTTACCGGGCGATCAGGAGAATTTTATTTTTAAGTAGCACATTTGGCGAAAGAGTGACCTATAGCTCACGATTTTCAGCTTTTCTAGTCGTTCGGGTTTACCGAGGCGATCAGGGATTTTTATTTTCTTAGCACATTTGGCGAAAGAGTGACCTATAGCTCACGATTTTCAGCTTTTCTAGTCGTTTCTAGTTTCTGAGGCATTCAGGTGATTTTTATTTTTAGTAGCACATTTGGCGAAAGAGTGACCTATAGCTCACGATTTTCAGCTTTTCTAGTCGTTTCTAGTTTACGAGGCGTCAGGGATTTTTATTTTTCTTGGCACATTTGGCGAAAGAGTGACCTATAGCTCACGATTTTAAGCTTTTATAGTCGTTCCGGGTTAACTGGGCCAGTTCGGCAATTTTTATTTTTCGTAGCTCATTTGACCGAAAGCGTGACCTATAGCCCACGATTTTCAGCTTCTCTACTCGTTCCGGGGTTACAGAGGCATTCTCGAGAATTTTATTTTTTCGGAGCACATTTTGCCGAAAGCGTGACCTATAGCTCATGATTTTCAGCTTTTCTAGTCGTTCCGGGGTTACCAAACCTGTGCAAGGATTTTTATTTTTCGGAACACATTTGGCTGAAAGCGTGACCTATAGCTCACGATTTTCAGCTTTTCTAGTCGTTTCTAGGTTTCTTGGGCGTCAGGGATTTTTATTTTTAAGTAGCACATTTGGCGAAAGAGTGACCTATAGCTCACGATTTTCAGCTTTTCTAGTCGTTTCTAGTTTACAGGGCGATCAGGGATTTTTATTTTTAGTAGCACATTTGGCGAAAGAGTGACCTATAGCTCACGATTTTCAGCTTTTCTAGTCGTTTCGGGTTCTTGAGGCGGTCAGGGATTTTTATTTTTAAGTAGCACATTTGGCGAAAAAGAGTGACCTATAGCTCACGATTTTCAGCTTTTCTAGTCGTTTCTAGTTTCTTGGGCGGTCAGGGATTTTTATTTTTCGTAGCACAATTGGCCGAAAGAGTGACCTAGCTCACGATTTTCAGCTTTTCTAGTCATTTCGTGTTTACCGGGCCAGCCCGTGGATTTTTATTTTTCATAGCGCATTTGGCCGAAAGAGTGACCTATAGCTCACGATTTTCAGCTTTTCTAGTCGTTCCGGGTTTGCTGGGCCAGTCCGGAAATTTTTATTTTACGTACCACATTTGGCCGAAAGAGTGACCTATACCCCACGATTTTCAGCTTTTCTAGTCATTCCGGGTTTACTGGGCCAGTACAGGAATTTTTATTTTTCGTAGCACATTTGGCCAAAAGAGTGACCTGTAGCTCACGATTTTCAACTTTTCTACTCGTTCGGGTTTCTTGGGCGATCAGGGATTTTTATTTTTGTAGCACATTTGGCGAAAGAGTGACCTATAGCTCACGATTTTCAGCTTCTCTAGTCGTTTCTAGTTCTTGAGGCGATCAGGGATTTTTATTTTTAGTAGCACATTTGGCGAAAGAGTGACCTATAGCTCACGATTTTCAGCTTTTATAGTCGTTTCTAGTTTATGAGGCGATCAGGGAATTTTATTTTTAAGTAGCACATTTGGACCGAAAGAGTGACCTATAGCTCACGATTTTCAGCTTTTCTAGTCGTTCCGGGTTTACTGAGGCAATCCGGGATTTTTATTTTTCGTAGCACATTTGGCCAAAAGAGTGACCTATAGCTCACGATTTTCAGCTTTTCTAGTCGTTCCGGGTTTATTGGGCGATCAGGAATTTTTATTTTTAGTAGCACATTTGGCGAAAGAGTGACCTATAGCTCACGATTTTCAGCTTTTCTAGTCGTTCTAGTTTCTTGGCGGTCAGGGATTTTTATTTTTAAGTAGCACATTTGGCGAAAGAGTGACCTATAGCTCACGATTTTCAACTTTTCTAGTCGTTTCTAGTTTCTTGGGGCGATCAGGAGATTTTTATTTTTCGTTGCACATTTGGCGAAAAAGAGTGACCTATAGCTCACGATTTTCAGCTTTTCTAGTCGTTCGGGTTTCTTGGGCGATCAGGGATTTTTATTTTTAAGTAGCACATTTGGCCTAAAGAGTGACCTATAGCTCACGATTTTCAGCTTTATAGTCGTTTCTAGTTTCTTGGGCGATCAGGGATTTTTATTTTTAAGTAGCACATTTGGCGAAAGAGTGACCTATAGCTCACGATTTTCAGCTTTTATAGTCGTTTCTAGTTTACTTGGCGGTCAGGGATTTTTATTTTTAAGTAGCACATTTGGCGAAAGAGTGACCTATAGCTCACGATTTTCAGCTTTTCTAGTCGTTAGGGTTCTTGGGCGGTCAGGGATTTTTATTTTTAAGTAGCACATTTGGCGAAAGAGTGACCTATAGCTCACGATTTTCAGCTTTTCTAGTCGTTTCTAGTTTACAGGGCGGTCAGGGAATTTTATTTTTAAGTAGCACATTTGGCGAAAGAGTGACCTATAGCTCACGATTTTCAGCTTTTCTAGTCGTTTCTAGTTCTTGGAGGCGGTCAGGGATTTTTATTTTTAGTAGCACATTTGGTGAAAGAGTGACCTATAGCTCACGATTTTCAGCTTTTCTAGTCGTTCGGGTTTACTTGGGCGGTCAGGGATTTTTATTTTTAAGTAGCACATTTGGCGAAAGAGTGACCTATAGCTCACGATTTTCAGCTTTTCTAGTCGTTTCTAGTTCTTGGGGCGATCAGGGAATTTTATTTTTAGTAGCACATTTGGCGAAAGAGTGACCTATAGCTCACGATTTTCAGCTTTTCTAGTCGTTTCGGGTTTACGGGGCAGTCAGGGATTTTTATTTTTCATAGCACATTTGGCCGAAAGAGTGACCTATAGCTCACGATTTTCAGCTTTTCTAGTCGTTCGGGTTTCTTTGGGCGATCAGGGAATTTTATTTTTACGTAGCACATTTGGCGAAAGAGTGACCTATAGCTCACGATTTTCAGCTTTTCTAGTCGTTTCTAGTTTCTTGGGCGATCAGGATTTTTATTTTTCGTAGCACATTTGGCCAAAAGAGTGACCTATAGCTCACGATTTTCAACTTTTCTAGTCGTTCTAGTTTCTTGGGCGAGTCAGGGAATTTTATTTTTGTAGCACATTTGGCGAAAGAGTGACCTATAGCTCACGATTTTCAGCTATTCTAGTCGTTCTAGGGTTCTTGGGCGATCAGGGATTTTTATTTTTCGTAGCACATTTGGCGAAAGAGTGACCTATAGCTCACGATTCTCAGCTTCTATAGTCGTTTCTAGTTCTGCGCGCGCGATCAGGGAATTTTATTTTTCGTAGCACATTTGGCCGAAAGAGTGACCTATAACTCACAATTTTCAGCTTTTCCAGTCATTCCTAGTTTCCGAGGCAATCCGGGATTTTAATTTTTGTAGCACATTTCGCCAAAAGAGTGACCTATAGCTCACGCTTTTTAGCTTTTCTAGTCGTTTCGGGTTTCTTGGGCGATCAGGGATTTTTATTTTTAAGTAGCACATTTGGCGAAAGAGTGACCTATAGCTCACGATTTTCAGCTTTTCTAGTCGTTCTAGTTTCTTGGGCGGTCAGGGATTTTTATTTTTAAGTAGCACATTTGGCGAAAGAGTGACCTATAGCTCACGATTTTCAACTTTTCTAGTCGTTCTCTAGTTCTTGGGCGAGTCAGGAGATTTTTATTTTTCGTTGCACATTTGGCGAAAGAGTGACCTATAGCTCACGATTTTCAGCTTTATAGTCGTTTCGGGTTTCTTGGGCGATCAGGGATTTTTATTTTTAAGTAGGACATTTGGCCTAAAGAGTGACCTATAGCTCACGATTTTCAGCTTTTCTAGTCGTTTCTAGTTTCTTGGCGATCCAGGAATTTTTATTTTTAAGTAGCACATTTGGCGAAAGAGTGACCTATAGCTCACGATTTTCAGCTTTTCTAGTCGTTTCTAGTTCTTGGGCGGTCAGGGATTTTTATTTTTAAGTAGCACATTTGGCGAAAGAGTGACCTATAGCTCACGATTTTCAGCTTTTCTAGTCGTTTCTAGTTTACAGGGCGGTCAGGGATTTTTATTTTTAAGTAGCACATTTGGCGAAAAGAGTGACCTATAGCTCACGATTTTCAGCTTTTCTAGTCGTTTCTAGTTTCTTGGGCGAGTCAGGGAATTTTATTTTTCGTAGCACATTTGGCGAAAGAGTGACCTATAGCTCACGATTTTCAGCTTTTCTAGTCGTTTCTAGGGTTCTTGGGCGATCAGGGATTTTTATTTTTAAGTAGCACATTTGGCGAAAGAGTGACCTATAGCTCACGATTTTCAGCTTTTCTAGTCGTTCGGGTTACTTGGGCGGTCAGGGATTTTTATTTTTAGTAACACATTTGGCGAAAAAGAGTGACCTATAGCTCACGATTTTCAGCTTTTCTAGTCGTTTCGGGTTCTTGGGCGGTCAGGGAATTTTATTTTTCGTAGCACATTTGGCCGAAAGAGTGACCTATAGCTCACGATTTTCAGCTTTTCTAGTCGTTTCGTGTTTACCGGGCCAGCCCGTGGATTTTTATTTTTCATAGCGCATTTGGCCGAAAGAGTGACCTATAGCTCACGATTTTCAGCTTTATAGTCGTTCGGGTTTCTTTGGGCGAGTCAGGAATTTTTATTTTACGTACCACATTTGGCCGAAAGAGTGACCTATACCCCACGATTTTCAGCTTTTCTAGTCGTTCCGGGTTTACTGGGCCATTACAGGGATTTTTATTTTTCGTAGCACATTTGGCCAAAAGTGTGACCTATAGCTCACGATTTTCAGCTTTTCTAGTCGTTCGGGTTACTGCGCCAGTCCGGTAATTTTTATTTTTCGTAGGACATTTGGCTGAAAGAGTGACCTACAGCTCACGATTTTCAGCTATTCTAGTCGTTTCTAGTTTACCGAGGCGGTCAGAAATTTTTATTTTTAAGTAGGACATTTGGCGAGAAAGAGTGACCTATAGCTCACGATTCTCAGCTTCTATAGTCGTTTCTAGTTTACTGAGGCAGTCCGGGATTTTTATTTTTCGTAGCACATTTGGCCGAAAGAGTGACCTATAGCTCACGATTTTCAGCTTTTCCAGTCGTTAAGGTTTACGAGGCAATCAGGGATTTTAATTTTTGTAGCACATTTCGCCAAAAGAGTGACCTATAGCTAACGCTTTTTAGCTTTTCTAGTCGTTCCTAGTTCTTGGGCGCAGTCAGGAATTTTTATTTTTAAGTAGCACATTTGGCGAAAGAGTGACCTATAGCTCACGATTTTCAGCTTTTATAGTCGTTTCTAGTTTCTTGGCGATCAGGGATTTTTATTTTTCGTAGGACATTTGGCCTAAAGAGTGACCTATAGCTTACAATTTTCAGCTTTTCTAGTCGTTCCGGGGTTACCGAGGTAGTCTGGGGATTTTAATTTTTTGTAGCACATTTCGCCAAAAGAGTGATCTATAGCTAACGCTTTTCAGCTTTTCTAGTCGTTCTAGTTTCTTGGGCGGTCAGGGATTTTTATTTTTCGTAGCACATTTGGCCGAAAGAGTGACCTATAGCTCACGATTTTCAGCTTTTCTAGTCGTTCCGGGGTTACCGAGGCAATCCGGGGATTTTAATTTTTTGTAGCACATTTCGCCAAAAGAGTGACCTATAGCTAACGCTTTTCAGCTTTTCTAGTCATTCCGGGTTTACTGGGCCAGTCCGGGAATTTTTATTTTTCGTAGCACATTTGGCCGAAAGAGTGACCTATAGCTCACGATTTTCAGCTTTTCTAGTCGTTTCTAGTTTCTTGGGCGGTCAGGGATTTTTATTTTTAAGTAGCACATTTGGCGAAAGAGTGACCTATAGCTCACGATTTTCACCTTTCTAGTCGTTTCTAGTTTCTTGGGCGATCAGGGATTTTTATTTTTAGTAACACATTTGGCGAAAGAGTGACCTATAGCTCACGATTTTCAGCTTTTCTAGTCGTTCCGGGGTTTCTTGGCGGTCCGGGCAATTTTATTTTTCGTAGCACATTTGGCCGAAAGAGTGACCTATAGCTCACGATTTTCAGCTTTTCTAGTCGTTCTAGTTTCTTGGGCGGTCAGGGATTTTTATTTTTAAGTAGCACATTTGGCGAAAGAGTGACCTATAGCTCACGATTTTCGGCTTTTCTAGTCGTTTCTAGTTTCCTAGGTCGATCAGGTAATTTTTATTTTTCGTAGCACATTTGGCCGAAGGAGTGACCTATAGCTCACGATATTCAGCTTTTCTGTTCGTTCCGGGGTTACGGGGCAGTCAGGGAATTTTATTTTTGTAGCACATTTGGCGAAAGAGTGACCTATAGCTCACGATTTTCAGCTTTTCTAGTCGTTCTAGTTTACGGGCGATCCGGGATTTTTATTTTTCGTAGCACATTTGGGCGAAAGAGTGTCCTATAGCTCATGACTTTCGGGTTTTCTAGTCCTTCCGGGTTTACTAGGTCAGTCCGGTAATTTTTATTTTTCGTAGCACATTTGGCCGAAGGAGTGACCTATAGCTCACGATTTTCAGCTTTTCTAGTCGTTCTAGTTTCTTGGGCGGTCAGGGCAATTTTTTTTTAGGACATTTGGCGAAAGAGTGACCTATAGCTCACGATTTTCAGCTTTTATAGTCGTTCGGGTTTCTTGGGCGATCAGGAAATTTTTTTTTAAGTAGGACATTTGGCGAAAGAGTGACCTATAGCTCACGATTTTCAGCTTTTCTAGTCGTTCTAGTTTACGAGGCAGTCAGGTGATTTTAATTTTTAGTAGCACATTTCGTAGAAAAGAGTGACCTATAGCTCACGATTTTCAGCTTTTCCAGTCGTTCGGGTTTCTTGGGCAGTCAGGGATTTTTATTTTTAAGTAGCACATTTGGCGAAAGAGTGACCTATAGCTCACGATTTTCAGCTTTTCTAGTCGTTTCTAGTTTACCGAGGCGGTCAGGGATTTTTATTTTCTTAGCACATTTGGCCAAAGAGTGACCTATAGCTCACGATTTTCAGCTTTTCTAGTCGTTCGGGTTTCTTGAGCGGTCAGGAATTTTTATTTTTCGTAGCACATTTGGCTGAAAGAGTGACCTATAGCTCACGATTTTCAGCTTTTCTAGTCGTTCCGGGTTTACAGGGCCTGTCCGGGGATTTTTATTTTTCTTAGCACATTTGGCCAAAAGGGTGACCTATAGCTCACGATTTTCAGCTTTTCTGGTCGTTTCGGGTTACTGGGCCAGTCCGGTAATTTTTATTTTTCGTAGGACTTTTGGCTGAAAGAGTGACCTATAGCTCACAATTTTCAGCTTTTCTAGTCGTTCCGGGCTTACCGAGGCAATCCGGGGATTTTAATTTTTCGTAGCACATTTCGCCAAAAGAGTGACCTATAGCTAACGCTTTTTAGCTTTTCTAGTCGTTCGGGTTTCTTGGGCGATCAGGGATTTTTATTTTTGTAGCACATTTGGCGAAAAGAGTGACCTATAGCTCACGATTTTCAGCTTTTCTAGTCGTTTCTAGTTTACCGAGGCGATCAGGGATTTGTATTTTTCTTAGCACATTTGGCAAAAGAGTGACCTATAGCTCACGATTTTCAGCTTTTCTAGTCGTTCGGGTTTACGAGGGCGGTCAGGATTTTTATTTTTAAGTAGCACATTTGGCGAAAGAGTGACCTATAGCTCACGATTTTCAGCTTTTCTAGTCGTTCTAGTTTCTTGGGCCATTCAGGTAATTTTTATTTTTAAGTAGCACATTTGGCGAAAAGAGTGACCTATAGCTCCACGATTTTCAGCTTTTCTAGTCGTTCCAGGTTTACTGGGCGAGTCCGGAAATTTTTATTTTTCGTAGGACATTTGGCCGAAAGAGTGACCTATAGCTCACGATTTTCAGCTTTTCTAGTCGTTCCGGGTTTACCGGGCCAGTCCGGGGATTTTTTTAGTAGCACATTTGGCCGAAAGGGTGACCTATAGCTCACGATTTTCTGCTTTTCTAGTCGTTTCTAGTTTCTTTGGGCGGTCAGGGGATTTTATTTTTAAGTAGCACAGTTGGCCGAAAGAGTGTCCTATAGCTCACGATTTTCAGCTCTTCTAGTCGTTCCAGGTTTACTAGTCCAGTCCAGGAATTTTTATTTTTCGTAGCGCATTTGGCCGAAAGTGTGACCTATAGCCCACATTTTCAGATTTTCTAGTCGTTACGGGTTTACTGGGCCAGTCCGGAAATTTTTATTTTTCGTAGCACATTTGGACGAAAGGGTGACCTAGAGCTCACGATTTTCAGCTTTTCTAGTCGTTCCGGGGTTACTGGGCCAGTCCGGGGATTTTTATTTTTTATAGCACATTTGGCCGAAAGAGTGACCTATAGCTTACGATTTTCAGCATTTCTAGTCGTTCCGGGGTTATAGGGCCAGTCCGGGGATTTTTATTTTTCCTAGCACATTTGGCCGAAAGACTGACCTATATAGTCCACGATTTTCGGCTTTTATAGTCGTTCTGGGGTTACTGGGCCAGTCCGGGGATTTTTATTTTTCATAGCACACTTGGCCGAAAGTGTGACCTATAGCTGACGATTTTCGGCTTTTCTTGTCGTTCCGGGATTACTGGGCCAGTCCGGGCATTTTTATTTTTCGTAGCACATTTGGGCGAAAGAGTGACCTGTAGCTCATGACTTTTGGGTTTTCTAGTCCTTCCAGGTTTACTGGGTCAATCCGGTAATTTTTATTTTTCATAGCACATTTTGCCGAAAGAGTGACCTATAGCTCACGATTTTTAGCTTTTCTAGTCGTTCGGGGGTTACCGAGGCAGTCCGGGGATTTTTATTTTTCCTAGCACATTTGGCCAAAAGAGTGACCTATAGCTAACGATTTTCAGCTTTTCTAGTCTGTTCTTCACCTCCATTCTAGGGTTTTAGGGCAAATCTATTTTACTCCTCAATCTTGCTTGAGATTTGGTCTTAGGGATCCTTTAGATATTGCTAATATATCCCTAAAATCTCATGCGCAAAAGATCTCTGTGGAAGGAGTAATTTGATTTTTGTGAGCCCTTTCTGAAGTTTGTCAAAATTCTAGGGTTTTGGTACTGATTCTTTTTCTCTCCTTGAGATGACTTGAAATTTGGGCTGTAGACTCTAGAGGATATTGCTAACATATCCCCAAAATTTCAGAGTCAAAGGATCAATGGTTAGAGAGTAATTCGATTTTTGGTGCTGCACTTTGTAAGTTTCAGTTTGTTGGGCATAATCTGAAATTTGTGTGTTTGAATTGGTTTCCTTGGTCTCTTGGTCTCTCTAGCTATTGTAGTTATTATTTTGCTCCTCTTGCCCAAAAACAATAGTTGTTTCTCATTAATCCTCTTGGTTTTGGCAAGAAAAAGGGAAGCTACAGTCTGCAGTTTTGAAAAATCAAGGTGTCTGAATTTTTGCCCGAGGGGCGGCCTAACTTACACATGCCGGGCGGTCTGACCAGATTTATAATGGCGGTCTGACCGGCGTTATAAGGGCGGTCTGACCGGTGTTATAAGAGAGGTCTGACCTCTCTTTGAACTATGTTCATCCCGGTCCTTCTGGAAAATGTTGTTTGAGCAGATTTTCTTCATTGCTTCTTTCTTGTGGGTGTTTAGGAGTACCAAGAAGGTATAAGAATCCCTCTTCATAATTTTCATAATTATCAGAGAGGAGATTTGAGTCCATGCTTTTGAGGGGTCATTTTTTAAAGAATCGACATTCACCCCCCCTCTGTCGCCATTTCGGTCCAACAATTGGTATCAGAGCCGGTTAGCTCTAATTCATAGATCTTAACCGGTCTCAAGAGCCATGGCGACGGATAGGTACTCGACCAAGCCTCCGGTTTTTGATGGCGTTGATTATCCTTTCTGGAAAAGCCGAATGGAGTCATACATCCAGGCCCAAGGATACGCTATCTGGCAAAAGGTCAAGGTCCGATTTGTTTTTCCTGCCGATGAGAACATCAATGCCGGGAACATGGCTGTTGTTGAGGCGAATGCGAAGGCAAGGAACATCATTATCCAGGGCCTGAGTCGTAGCGAGTTTGATCACATCTCGCACCTGTCGTCCGCCTACGATATCTGGGTGACCCTCGATGCATACCATGAGGGCACCACCTAGATCAAGACGGTTCGACAGGACCAGTTCAAGCGAGAATATAACAAATTTGAGATCCTTGCTGGTGAGTCTCTTGATGAGTGTTTCGCCCGTTTCCATAAGATCTTGAGCAACCTCCGAGCGGTCGGTCTCACATACCCCGACTCGGACAACGCTCACTGCGCTTGATCTGCGTGTTTGGGAGATGAAAGTGACCACCATCAAAGACACGACAGACCTCTCGACCCTGACTCTTGACGCGTTGTACTCGCGCCTCAAGACTCACGAGATTGACGTTGTCTCTCGTAGGTCGAAGTCACGATCGATGGCCTTGGTCACCGATCCGTTTCTTCTTCGGTCCTTCTTGGGTTAAGCTGCGGTTTCTCCCTTGCTGCTCTATGTGAAGTAACTGATGATCAGTTAGAGCAGCTTGAGGATGAGCAACTGGCCCTCCTAGCTCGGAAATTTTCCCATGCTTACAAGAGGAGGAGGGACAGAAAGAGAGGAGGACCTGTCATTTGCTTCGAGTGTGGTGGCCCCAACCACATTTGGGCAAATTGCCCCAAGCTGGAGAAGGGCAAGAACGACTACGGCGGTTCGAGCAAGATCGACTACACCGACAAGAACCGCAATAAGAAGCCTCCAGCTCAGACGCTGGGAAAGAAGAAGTTCCGCAACTTTGGCAAAGCCAAGAAGCTCTTCCATCGCGTCCTCACCGCTTTCGACGACCTCGACCTCAGCGAGGTGGAGGGATGGAGCGACGACGACGGGGCCGGTGACCTAGAGCCCAAGGATGGCGGCGACGACTTCTCCGGCATGTGCTTCATGGCCCTCGAGGGCGAACTCAGCGACAGCGAGCTGTACTCCGAATCGGACGAGGTATGCCCCACCTACGACCAGCTCAATCAAGCATTCCTTAAGCTAGGTGGTTAAGGTGGAGAATGTTAGTCTGCTTGCTGAGTTAGAATTGAGTAGGATGGCTGTTACCCTGCTTACTACTGATGAGACTACTTCTCCCACCTCATTGAGGTTAAGGACATTGCTGCTAGAGGACCTTATGCCATGCTTCATGATCTGCCTGAGTCCTGTGAAAATTGCAATAACTTGAAGATGAATTTAAAACGGGCAGATCATAAAATTGCTGAACTACAAGCTTCTTTACTTGAGCCGATTGATTCATGCTTGAACTGTCCTAAGTTAACTGCTGAACTTGAAGCTGTCTCCAAACAGTTTCAAGATATGATTGATCATGATAGGAAGTTGGCTCAGTTTGCGACTAAGGACCCTGTTAGCTCACCATGCATTAGTTGTGACAAACTAAAACTTGAACTCGTTGCTTTGAATGATAAATGTGTGAAGCTAACTAAGGATTTATTAGAGAAGCCACAATCTTGTTGTGATGTGATTGCTGAGGAGGGGAAGAAGCCCCAGGGTAAGGTAGAGACGCCTAGCGACGCGAACCAACTTGCTAGTAGTAGGACTGTCCATTCTGAGTCTGCTGTGCGTGCACAAGCCATTCGTTCCTCTGCTGTTGGTTCTTCATCTGTTCCCTTACCTCCTGTTGTTCCCTCTTCTCCCTGCTCTTCTTGTGCCTCTCTCTTTCGGAAGTGTCAGTATCTTATGAACACTCTCGAGAGATTCGTAGGTGGCAAGAAGAAGCTTAATCTTATTCTAGACCAGTCTAAAATTTGCAGATCTAATCAAGGTCTAGGATATGATTTTTATAAGGACATGAGGAAGCATCCACCTGCTATTCTTAGACCCATAGTAGGAGGTGCGATCGAGGTTGAGCCTAGGTCAAATTCAAATCAGCGGGCTATGTCCAGGGGATTTCTAACAGCAAGGTGATTCCATCTGCTGCTTCGGCCTCTCAGAAGACGAAGCCTCTTGGTGCTACTTCTACCTGCACCTTCTGTCAGAAGGTGAAGTTCCTCTGCACCTTCTGTCAGAAGGATGGGCACTCGATCGAGAGATGCTTTAGGCGTGCCAAGATCGCGCGTAGAGACCGTGTTGAGTCTCTTAGGTGTATTCAGGGTCAACCCCAGATCCTGAGTGCACCTAAGACCAACACGAGGTCTAGGGTTGCGTCTGTTGATGGTTTTGGGCATCATCGAGGACTCGGATTTTCTGAGTTTTCTGGCTTTCGTCCTCGATATGCTCCTGCATATGGCTTCCGCCGTCCTGAGGGTACATCTCGTTTCCCCCATCGAGACAGCTACCCGCGGCTTGTTCAGCTTGTTGCCGGTGCTCCGACTCGCTTCACTGTAGCAGCTGGACCTAGCAACAGCTCCAGGTATACTCATGGACCTTCTGCTTCTTTGAGTCACGGAGAGCGTAGGGTAGATAGAGGTCAGTCGTGCTTGACTACTTCATCTGCTCGATGTGTTGTTCAGTATTGGGTGCCAAAATCACTCTTGATTTACCCAGTACCGAGACTTTACTCTCCTGTTGACTCAGGTTCGCCGGGTAGGGAAGGAGAAGGTTTGGCTTGTAGACTCCGGTTGTTCTCGTCATATGAACGGAGACTCCCGTTGGTTCTCCTCCCTAGCCCGCGCTCCAGGTGATGAGACGATCACCTTCGGAGATGCTTCATCTGGGCGCGTCATCGCCAAAGGTACTGTGCGCATTAATGCTTCTTTTATTCTTAAGGATGTTGCCTTGGTTAGTAAGCTGCAGTACAATTTGCTTTCCGTCTCTCAGCTTACCGATGATGGTTTCGAGGTGAGCTTTAAGAAAAATGCTTGCAAAATTCTTGATTCTTCGGGTAGTCTTGTTTGCGGGATTTCGCGTTTTGGGAGGATCTTTCGTGCTGATTTTTCTGAGTCTTCTGGTGATCCTCTCCGGTGTTTAGTTGCTTCGGAGTCCCGTGATTTGACTTTCTGGCATAGGAGACTTGGTCATATCGGATTTGACCATTTGACCCGAGTTAGCGGCCACGATCTCATTCGTGGTCTGCCGAAACTCAAGATGGTCAAAGATCTAGTTTGTGCTCCTTGCCGGCACGGCAAGATGGTTGCCGCCTCTCATCCTCCGGTCACCGTTACGATGACCGATGCACCGGGACAACTGCTCCATATGGACACCGTTGGGCCAGCTCGAGTGCAATCAGCAGGAGGGAAGTGGTACGTCCTTGTCGTGGTCGATGACTATTCGAGGTTTTCTTGGGTGTTTTTCTTAGCCTCGAAGGATGAGACATTTTCACATTTCTGAGGTCTTTTTAGTAGGTTTTCTGTCGAGCTCCCATGTGCCTTACGAGCGATCCGCAGTGACAATGGCACGGAGTTCAAGAATTCCTACTTTGAGAGGTTTTGTGATGAGACAGGTGTAGAGCACCAGTTCTCTTCTCCGCACGTCCCACAGTAGAATGGCGTCGTGGAGAGGAAGAACCGTACCTTGGTCGAGATGGCCAGGACGATGCTCGATGAGTACTCTACACCGCGGAAGTTCTGGACTGAGGCTATAGCCACCGCTTGCCATGTTTCTAATCGAGTTTTTCTTCGGGCACACTTGCACCACACTTCTTATGAGCTGAGATACAGGCAAAAGCCCAGCATCTCTCATTTTCGTGTGTTTGGTTGCAAGTGCTTTATTCTGAAGTCCGGGAACCTAGATAAGTTCGAGTCACGTTCTTGTGATGGTATCTTTCTAGGTTACTTGCCTTCTTCGCGGGCTTATCGGGTTTGGAACTGCGAGTATAGCAAAATGGTAGAGACCTGTGAGGTGACCTTTGTCGAGGCCAGTCCGGGGACTAGGCCCGATGTTTCAGGTTCTTTAGAGCAGTCCGAGCCCATCTTCGTGGATGATGAGGACAATGGAAATGAGGGTTGTCTACCCGATCCAGTCCCTCATCCACCCCTTGAGGTGCCGTCTTCCACCGCACCTCGGGGAGATCAGCCCATGCCCTCTGCTTCTTCTGGAGCTAGTGGCTCTATTCCTACTTCGTCAGCTCACAAGGTAGAGGCCACTTCTTCATCTCATCCTGGACCTCCTAGACATATTCAGAAAGACCATCCTTCTAAGCAGATTATTGGAGACCTGTTTGAGCGAGTCACTCGTTCAAAATCTGGCATGTCTCAATTCTATCTCCATTCTGCCTTTGTTGCTTCTTTCGAGCCCAAAGATGTTTCTCATGCTCTTTCAGACGAGTCTTGGGTCAATGCCATGCATGAGGAGCTAGAAAACTTCAAGAGAAACAAGGTCTGGTCGCTTGTTGAGCCCCCGCGAGGTCACAATGTCATTGGGACTAAGTGGGTGTTCAAGAACAAGTAGAGCGATGATGGAGTGGTTGTTCGAAACAAGGCTAGGCTGGTAGCTCAGGGGTTCTCCCAGGTTGAGGGTCTGGATTTCGAGGAGACCTTTGCCCCTGTAGCTCGACTTGAGGCCATTAGAATCCTGCTTGCCTTTGCAGCTTCTAAAGGTTTCAAGCTTTACCAGATGGACGTCAAGAGTGCCTTTCTTAATGGGTTCATTGAGGAAGAAGTCTATGTCAGACAGCCTCCTGGTTTCGAAAACCCCAAATACCCTAACCACGTCTTCAAGCTTTCCAAAGCTTTGTATGGACTTAAGCAGGCCCCTAGAACTTGGTATGAGAGGCTTAAGTCCTACCTGTTGAGTTATGGTTTTGAGATGGGTAAAGTAGACAGGACCTTGTTCATCCACCGGCATGGCACTGATCTTCTGCTTGTCCAGATTTATGTGGACGACACCATCTTTGGCGGCTCCTCACATGCTCTCGTTTCCCAGTTTTCCGATGTCATGAGCTCGGAGTTTGAGATGAGCACGATGGGCGAGTTGAGCTTCTTTCTTGGCTTCCAGATCAAGCAGACTCGGGAGTGTACATTTTTGCATCAGGGCAAATACACTCGAGACCTCCTGAAGCGCTTCGATATGAGTGATGGTAAGCCAGTGTCCACTCCGATGGCTACCTCAGTTTCACTCGACCCAGATGAGGATGGCGAGCCAGTAGATCAGAAGGAGTATAGGAGTATGATCGGCTCCCTCTTATACCTCACTGCCTCGAGACCGAACATACACTTTGCTGTGTGTATTTGTGCTCGGTTTCAGGCTTCTCCTCGCGTGTCTCACCGCCAGGCGGTGAAACGCATTCTTCGGTACCTTCGAGCTACCATTGACTATGGTATCTGGTACTCTTCCTCGTCTTGTCTTTCCTTGAGAGCCTTTTCGGATGCAGACTTTGCTGGCTGTAGGATAGATAGGAAGAGCACATCTAGCACTTGCCAATTTGTTGCCACTTCTCTCGTTTCTTGGTCTTCCAGGAAGCAGTCTGGTCTTGCACAGTCCACCGTAGAGGCTGAGTACTTAGCTGCTGCCAGTTGCTGCAGCCAGGTGCTTTGGATGGCCTCGACCCTGCGGGACTTTGGGTTAGTCATAGATAGTGTTCCACTCTTTTGTGATAACACTTCTGCGATTAATATTGCCAAGAACCCAGTGCAGCACTCCCAGACCAAGCATATCGATATTCGCTGTCACTTCCTTAGAGACCATGTAGAGAAGGGTGATATAGTGCTCCAGTTTGTGGAGAGTGACCACCAGTTGGCTGACATTTTCACCAAGCCTTTGGATAGTTCGAGGTTTTCAGCTCTGCGGGGAGAGCTTGGGGTGTTTTGTCCTTATGGACTGCTGTGAGGGGGAGTTTGTGCTTTACTGTTTTATCATATTGATTATGCTCTTACTTCATTCTGTTGCATTGCATTCGGGGTACATTGGGTTTAGTCCTTCTAGCATAGGTTAGAGTGGTCTTCCTGTCTAGCTGTTTAGACTCCTTGCTCTTATCTTATAACCTAGGATTCTGCTCTATTAGCCACTTCTCTTCTCTCGCTAGGTTGAGCCCACTCACCGCTTTTAGGTTCTAGCAAGGGTCGGGCCACCCTTGGGTAGACAAGGTACGTGTTTGCTCCCTAGTGAGGTAGATTACCGGTCTAATAGTCCTAGTGTCATATGGGGTAGATGAGAGTCAGTCTGAGCCATAGTTGCCTCTATATCTTATCTATGCTTTAAGGACTGCCTGTTTGCTGTTTTCTTGCCAGCTTCTCGATTCTTATTGCTTTGGTTCAGGGGAGTTCATTTGGGAGCTTCTGGAGCTTAATACTGACATAACTCAACTTGAACTAAAAGTTGCATCTCATGTTGGGGGGAGCTGGATTTTCTGCATTTCTGCATTGTAATATAACTACATGGAGCCTTGATTATTATCCATTTATGACATGTTTACAATGCTTTACACCTTGCCATGACTTGTGCTTTATTTGCTAGATTTATCATGACTTCGTATGTGTAGACTAGCTTTTGCCATGATAAGTTAATTAAAATTGCTCAACTTAAATTAAAACTTGTCATGCTCGCATTTGAGTCTAGTCTTGCTTTAGCGATCCTTTTATGATTCATGCCATGTCAAATAGGCTAAGTTGAGCGTTGAATCTCTATTGAGCCTTAGATTGAGCTATTGTAGTCTCTTGATGATGCATAAGTTAGTACTACATGTTAAACTGCAAAAAGATCTGTTTTGTGCGAAAAAACTGATCTCACCAATTCTCTCCTATGAGATGGCTTGCCATTGCACTTGGCATGAACTTAGGGGGAGTTTTGGATGACCTAGACTATCTTCTTAAGCTTATCGCTTGGAGTAGTCGCATAAGGCTTGAGGTCTAGCACATGACAAAACAAAAATCTGGTTGTCAACAACCTTCAGTTTCAAAAGAAAATATGTCATTTGTGCTCAATTTGCTTAAGCTACAACAAGAATCAAGTACTTCAACAAATGTTTCATTCTCGGACTTGTAGCACTCTAGTTGGACTCAATTTGAGCTTCTCGGTTACGCTTAGCTTATTGACATGGCCTGCATCATCTTTGGATATCTCTAGCTAGACTTTGCTTATTGATGACTTGACTTGCTCCTAAACTGCACTATATTTCAGATTGTCATCTTTGTGCTCTAGCTGGCTTATATATTTGTTGTCATGATCTAGATAACATTTTATTGAGTTATGGCTTGGTGTAGTACTTGTTGGTCATATTGGGCAACTCTCATGGCTCTAAATGCTTAGAATAAACAAACTTCAGCCATATTCATCCATTGACATGTCATATTCTCTCTTTTGCATTCTTGATGCGTTTATTGCCAAAAGGGGGAGAATAGAGAAGAAAAAGCTAGTTGGGATCATTCTAGAGCTTAAGAGATCAATTTACTCTTTCAGTTGTTGCTCTAGTGTTCCTTCTGTCGACATGGTCATTAGCTTCTTTTTCCTTCTTTGGACCATGTTGGATTTGTCAAACTCAAACTCTTCTTTGCGCTTTTTCGGGGTTTGTCAATATACTCATCAAGGGGGAGATTGATGAACCATGTGGAGGTGACCATATGTGTATGATGAGTAATTGACATTGGTTTAGGTGAGTCGAGTTTGGTTTGAGTGGTTCGGAGTCGAGTCAGTGCATGGCGCAATCGGACTTGGTCGGACTTGGTCATTCCTTGTCGTATGGGATTAGGTTGCATATTTTGATATTCCGACAGGTTTGGACTTCGGTATGGTAAGTAATGTCATTTATGCTTTCATGTATCGAGCGGTGCTATTTGATGTGTTTCTTGTCTGTGTGGCTGCAGGACGTCGAGGTGGAGTCGTGGCGAGACACGGTGGACCGGACTGGGCGCAGGTGGCGCTGAGGTCAGAACGGTCGGGATGTGTCGAAGACGACGTGGACTCAAGGTGGTTGCGAGGCGTGTGAGGCAAGGAGCACGGAAGCTTCCCGGAAGGTGCACGAGGGGCGAATCGGGAAATTCGCATGGCTGCACAAGCGGGAGCGGGCTCCGTTGGACTTAGCTGGTGTAACAGGGCGGAGACCCGTTAGCCATGAGGCTATAAATAGGTGGAGAGGGCTGCATGCCCACTTGAACACTTTGAAGGAATTAGGGTTTACACTAGTCAAAAGAGGCTTTAGGAGGTGGTTTCTCCTTTGCTCTTTAGTGGTTGGAGAGTAGGTATATACAGCAGTGGGTGTTCCCTGTGTGTTCCCTACGTTCATTTCCTCCTTCTCTGTGTGCTCCTCCAGGAGAGAATGAGAGAGTTCTTGTGTTCTTGGGATTGTGAGAGGGAAAGGAAGGATTGAGAGACTTGTAATCATTCCTCTGTATTCAATCATGTATCTCCTTTCCTCTATATCAATATGAGATGGGTTTGGTTGAATTTGTCTGAGTTTCTTGTCTCTCTGTTGTTTATGCCTTCGTTGCTCCATTTGGTGGATTTCTGAGTTTTTTGATTTTTGAGTTCTTGCTTGCTGGAGAGTGCCAAAATGGGTTGCTCTAGGTTGGGATGTTGCCTCAAGATCATTTGGTCTAAATCTCAGTTTCTTCTCCTCAGCCTGCTCTGTTCTTCACCTTGCATTCTAGGGTTTTAGGGCAAATCTATTTTACTCCTCAACCTGGCTTGAGATTTGGTCTGAGGGATCCCCAAAATTTCAGAGTCAAAGGATCAATGGTTAGAGAGTAATTCGATTTTTGGTGCTGCACTTTGTAAGTTTCAGTTTGTTGGGCATAATCTGAAATTTGTGTGTTTGAATTGGTTTCCCTTGGTCTCTTGGTCTCTCTAGCTATTGTAGTTATTATTTTGCTCCTCTTGCCCAAAAACAATAGTGGTTTCTCATTAATCCTCTTGGTTTTGGCAAGAAAAAGGGAAGCTACAGTCTGCAGTTTTGAAAAATCAAGGTGTCTGAATTTTTGCCCGAGGGGCGGCCTAACTTACACATGCCGGGCAGTCTGACCGGATTTATAATGGCGGTCTGACCGGCGTTATAAGGGCAGTCTGACCGGTGTTATAAGAGAGGTCTGACCTCTCTTTGAACTATGTTCATCCCGGTCCTTCTGGAAAATGTTGTTTGAGCGGATTTTCTTCATTGCTTCTTTCTTGTTGGTGTTTAGGAGTACCAAGAAGGTATAAGAATCCATCTTCATAATTTTCAAAATTATCGAAGAGGAGATTTGAGTCCGTGCTTTTGAGGGGTCATTTTTTAAAGAATCGACATTCACCCCCCCTCTATCGCCATTTCGGTCCAACATCTAGTCGTTCCAGGTTTACCGGGCCAGTGCGGGGATTTTTATTTTTCATAGCACATTTGGCCGAAAGGGTGACCTATAGCTCACGATTTTCAGCTTTTCTAGTCGTTCTGGGGCTACTGGGCCAGTCCGGGAATTTTTATTTTTCGTAGCACATTTGGCCAAAAGAGTAACCTATAGCTCACGATTTTCAGCTTTTCTAGTCGTTCCAGGTTTACTGGTCCAGTCCAGGACTTTTTATTTTTCGTAGCACATTTGGCCGAAAGAGTGACCTATAGCCCACGATTTTCAGCTTTTCTAGTCGTTCCGGGTTTACTGGGCCACTCCGCAAATTTTTATTTTTCGTAGCACATTTGGCCGAAAGAGTGACCTATAGCTCACGATTTTGAGCTTTTCTAGTGGTTCTGGGGTTACCGAGGCAGTCCGGGTATTTTTATTTTTCGTAGCACATTTGGCCGAAAGAGTGACCTATAGCTCACGATTTTCAGCTTTTCTAGTCGTTCCGGGGTTACCGAGGCAGTCCGGGTATTTTTATGTTTCGTAGCACATTTGGGCGAAAGAGTGATGTATAGGTCACGATTTTCAGGTTTTCTAGTCGTTCCAGGAGTACTAGGCCAGTCCGGGAATTTTTATTTTTTGTAGCACATTTGGCCAAAAGAGTGACCTATAGCTCACGATTTTCAGCTTTTCTAATCGTTCCGGGGTTACTGGGCCAGGCCGGGAAATTTTAGTTTTCGTAGCACATTTGGCCGAAAGAGTGACCTATAGCTCCCGATTTTCAGCTTTTCTAGTCGTTCCGGGTTTACTGGGCCAGCCCGGGAATTTTTACTTTTCGTAGCACATTTGGCCGAAAGAGTGACCTATAGCTCACGATTTTCAGCTTTTCTAGTCGTTCCGGGGTTACTGGGCCAGTCCGGGGATTTTTATTTTTCGTAGCACATTTGGCCGAAAGAGTGACCTATAGCTCACGATTTTCAGCTTTTCTAGTCGTTCCGGGGTTACCGAGGCAGTCCTTGTATTTTTAGTTTTCGTAGCACATTTGGCCGAAAGTGTGACCTATAGCTCACGATTTTCAGCATTTCTAGTCGTTCCGGGTTTACTGGGCCGCCCCGGGAATTTTTACTTTTCGTAGCACATTTGGCCGAAAGAGTGACCTATAGGTCACGATTTTCGGCTTTTCTAGTCGTTCTCGGTTTACTGGGCCAGTCCGAGAATTTTTATTTTTCGCAGCACATTTGGCCCAAAGAGTGACCTATAGCTCACGATTTTCAGTTTTTCTAGTCGTTCCGGGGTTACTGGGTCAGTCCGGGGATTTTTATTTTTCGTAGCACATTTGGCCGAAAGAGTGACCTATAGCTCGCGATTTTCAGCTTTTCTAGTCGATCCGGGTTTACTGGGCCAGTTTGGGCATTTTTATTTTTCGTAGCACATTTGGGCGAAAGAGTAACCTGTAGCTCATGACTTTCGGGTTTTCTAGTCCTTCCGGGTTTACTGGGTCAGTCCGGTAATTTTTGTATTTCTTAGCGCATTTGGCCGAAAGAGTGACCTATAGCTCACGATTTTCTGCTTTTCTAGTCGTTCCGGGGTTACCGAGGCAGTCCGGGGATTTTTATTTTTCATAGCACGTTTGGCCAAAAGAGTGACCTATACTCACGATTTTCAGCTTTTCTAGTCGTTCCGGGTTTACTGGGCCAGCCCGGGAATTTTTACTTTTCGTAGCACATTTGGCTGAAAGAGTGACCTATAGCTCACGATTTTCAGCTTTTCTAGTCGTTCCGGGTTTACTGGGCCAGCCCGGGAATTTTTACTTTTCGTAGCACATTTGGCTGAAAGAGTGACCTATAGCTCACGATTTTCAGCTTTTCTAGTCGTTCCGGGTTTACCGGGCCAGTCCAGGAATTTTTATTTTTCCTAGCACATTTGGCCAAAAGAGTGACCTATAGCTCATGATTTTCAGCTTTTCAAGTCGTTCCGGGTTTACTGGGCCAGTCCGGGAATTTTTATTTTTCGTAGCACATTTGGCTGAAAGAGTGACCTATACCTCACGATTTTCAGCTTTTCTAGTCGTTCCGGGTTTACCGGGCCAGTCCGGGTATTTTTATTTTTAGTAGCACGTTTGGCCGAAAAAGTGATCTATAGGTCACGATTTTCAGGTTTTCTAGTCGTTCCGGGATTACTGGGCCAGTCCGGGAATTTTTATTTTTCGTAGCACATTTGGCCGAAAGAGTGACCTATAGCTCACGATTTTCAGCTTTTCTAATCGTTCCGGGGTTACTGGGCCAGTCCGGGAAATTTTAGTTTTCGTAGCACATTTGGCCGAAAGAGTGACCTATAGCTCACGATTTTCAGCTTTTCTAGTCGTTCCGGGTTTACTGGGCCAGCCCGGGAATTTTTACTTTTCGTAGCACATTTGGCCGAAAGAGTGACCTATAGCTCACGATATTCAACTTTTCTAGTCGTTCCTGTGTTACTGGGCCAGTCTGGAGATTTTTATTTTTCGTTGCACATTTGGCCGAAAGAGTGACCTATAGCTCACGATATTCAACTTTTCTAGTCGTTCCTGGGTTACTGGGCCAGTCTGGGGATTTTTATTTTTTGTAGCACATTTGGCCGAAAGAGTGACCTATAGCTCACGTTTTTTAGCTTTTCTAGTCGTTCCGGGGTTACCGAGGTAGTCCGGGTATTTTTATTTTTCGTAGCACATTTGGCCGAAAGAGTGACCTATAGCCCATGATTTTCAACTTTTCTAGTCGTTCCGGGTTTACTGGGCCAGTCCGTAATTTTTATTTTTCGTAGCACATTTGGTTGAAAGAGTGACCTATAGGTCACGATTTTCAGCTTTTCTAATTGTTCCGGGGTTACTGCGCCAGTCCAGGAAATTTTGTTTCTTGTAGCACATTTGGCCGAAAGAGTCACCTATAGCTCCCGATTTTCAGCTTTTCTAGTCGTTCCGGGGTTACCGAGGCAGTCCGCAGATTTTTATTTTTCGCAGCACATTTGGCCGAAAGAGTGACCTATAGCTCACGATTTTCAGCTTTTCTAATCGTTCCGAGGTTACTGCGCCAGTCCAGGAAATTTTATTTTTTGTAGCACATTTGGCCGAAAGTGTGACCTATAGCTCCCGATTTTCAGCTTTTCTAGTCGTTCCGGAGTTACCGAGGCAGTCCGGGGATTTTTATTTTTCATAGCACATTTGGCCAAAAGAGTGACCTATAGCTCACGATTTTCAGCTTTTCTAGTCGTTCCGGGTTTACTGGGCCAGCCCGGGAATTTTTACTTTTCGTAGCACATTTGGCTGAAAGAGTGACCTATAGCTCACGATTTTCAGCTTTTCTAGTCGTTAAGACTTACGGGCCAGCCGGAATTTTTACTTTAAGTGGCGCATTTGGCGAAAGAGTGACCTATAGCTCACGATTTTCAGCTTTTCTAATCGTTAGGGTTCTTGGGCGATCCGGAAATTTTAGTTTCGTAGCACATTTGGCGAAAGAGTGACCTATAGCTCACGATTTTCAGCTTTTCTAGTCGTTCGGGTTTCTTGGGCGGCCGGAATTTTTACTTTTAAGTAGCACATTTGGCCGAAAGAGTGACCTATAGCTCACGATATTCAACTTTTCTAGTCGTTCCTGTGTTACTGGGCCAGTCTGGGGATTTTTATTTTTCGTTGCACATTTGGCCGAAAGAGTGACCTATAGCTCACGATTTTCAGCTTTTCTAGTCGTTCTGGTTCTTGGGCGATCAGGGATTTTATTTTTCGTAGCACATTTGGCCGAAAGAGTGACCTATAGCTCACGTTTTTTAGCTTTTCTAGTCGTTCCGGGGTTACCGAGGTAGTCCGGGTATTTTTATTTTTCGTAGCACATTTGGCCGAAAGAGTGACCTATAGCCCATGATTTTCAACTTTTCTAGTCGTTCCGGGTTTACTGGGCCTGTCCGTAATTTTTATTTTTCGTAGCACATTTGGCCGAAAGAGTGACCTATAGGTCACGATTTTCAGCTTTTCTAATCGTTCCGGGGTTACTGCGCCAGTCCAGGAAATTTTGTTTCTTGTAGCACATTTGGCCGAAAGAGTGACCTATAGCTCCCGATTTTCAGCTTTTCTAGTCGTTCCGGGGTTACCGAGGCAGTCCGCAGATTTTTATTTTTCGCAGCACATTTGGCCGAAAGAGTGACCTATAGCTCACGATTTTCAGCTTTTCTAGTCGTTCCGGGGTTACTGGGCCAGTCTGGGTATTTTTATTTTTCGTAGCACATTTGGCCGAAAGAGTGACCTATAGCTCACGATTTTCAGGTTTTCTTGTCGATCCGGGTTTACTGGGCCAGTCCGGGAATTTTTATTTTTCGTAGCACATTTGGCCGAAAGAGTGACCTGTAGCTCATGACTTTCGGGTTTTCTAGTCCTTCCGGGTTTACTGGGTCAGTCCCGTAATTTTTGTATTTCGTAGCACATTTGGCCGAAAGAGTGACCTCTAGCTCACGATTTTCAGCTTTTCTAGTTGTTCCGGGGATATCGAGGCAGTCCGGGGATTTTTATTTTTCATAGCACATTTGGCCAAAAGAGTGACCTATAGCTCATGATTTTCAGCTTTTCTAGTTGTTCCGGGTTTACTGGGCCACTCCGGGAATTTTTATTTTTCGTAGCACATTTGGCTGAAAGAGTGACCTATACCTCACGATTTTCAGCATTTCTAGTCGTTCCGGGTTTACCGGGCCAGTCCGGGTATTTTTATTTTTCATAGCACATTTGGCCGAAAAAGTGATCTATAGGTCACGATTTTCAGGTTTTCTAGTCGTTCCGGGATTACTGGGCCAGTCCGGGAATTTTTATTTTTCGTAGCACATTTGGCCAAAAGAGTGACCTATAGCTCACGATTTTTAGCTTTTCTAATCGTTCCGGGGTTACAGGGCCAGTCCGGGAAATATTAGTTTTTGTAACACATTTGGGCGAAAGAGTGACCTGTAGCTCATGACTTTCAGCTTTTCTAGTCGTTCCGGGTTTACTGGGCCAGCCTGGGAATTTTTACTTTTCGTAGTACATTTGGCCGAAAGAGTGACCTCTAGCTCACGATATTCAGCTTTTCTAGTCGTTCCGGGTTTACTGGGCCAGCCCGGGAATTTTTACTTTTCGTAGTACATTTGGCCGAAAGAGTGACCTATAGCTCACGATATTCAACTTTTCTAGTCGTTCCCGGGTTCTTGGGCGGTCAGGGATTTTTATTTTCGTAGCACATTTGGCCGAAAGAGTGACCTATAGCTCATGATTTTCAGCTTTTCTAGTCGTTCGGGTTTCTTGGGCGATCAGAATTTTTATTTTTCGTAGCACATTTGGTGAAAGAGTGACCTATACCTCACGATTTTCAGCTTTTCTGGTCGTTCCGGGTTTACCGGGCCAGTCCGGGTATTTTTATTTTTCATATGACATTTGGCCGAAAAAGTGATCTATAGGTCACGATTTTCAGGTTTTCTAGTCGTTCCGGGATTACTGGGCCAGTCCGGGAATTTTTATTTTTCGTAGCACATTTGGCCAAAAGAGTGACCTATAGCTCACGATTTTTAGCTTTTCTAATCGTTCCGGGGTTACAGGGCCAGTCCGGGAAATTTTAGTTTTCGTAGCACATTAACCGAAAGAGTGACCTATAGCTCACGATTTTCAGCTTTTCTAGTCGTTCCAGGTTTACTGGGCCAGCCCGGGAATTTTTTCTTTTTGTAGTACATTTGGCCGAATGAGTGACCTATAGCTCATGATATTCAACTTTTCTAGTCGTTCCGGGTTTACCGGGCCAGTCTGGGTATTTTTATTTTTCATAGCACATTTGGCCGAAAAAGTGATCTATAGGTCACGATTTTCAGGTTTTCTAGTCGTTCCGGGATTACTGGGCCAGTCCGGGAATTTTTATTTTTCGTAGCACATTTGGCCAAAAGAGTGACCTATAGCTCTTGATTTTTAGCTTTTCTAATCGTTCCGGGGTTACAGGGCCAGTCCGGGAAATTTTAGTTTTTGTAGCACATTTGGCCGAAAGAGTGACCTATAGCTCACGATTTTCAGCTTTTCTAGTTGTTCCGGGGATATCGAGGCAGTCCGGGGATTTTTATTTTTCATAGCACATTTGGCCAAAAGAGTGACCTATAGCTCATGATTTTCAGCTTTTCTAGTCGTTCCGGGTTTACTGGGCCACTCCGGGAATTTTTATTTTTCGTAGCACATTTGGCTGAAAGAGTGACCTATACCTCACGATTTTCAGCATTTCTAGTCGTTCCGGGTTTACCGGGCCAGTCCGGGTATTTTTATTTTTCATAGCACATTTGGCCGAAAAAGTGATCTATAGGTCACGATTTTCAGGTTTTCTAGTCGTTCCGGGATTACTGGGCCAGTCCGGGAATTTTTATTTTTCGTAGCACATTTGGCCAAAAGAGTGACCTATAGCTCATGATTTTTAGCTTTTCTAATCGTTCCGGGGTTACAGGGCCAGTCCGGGAAATTTTAGTTTTCGTAGCACATTTGGCCGAAAGAGTGACCTATAGCTCACGATTTTCAGCTTTTCTAGTCGTTCCGGGTTTACTGGGCCAACCCGGGAATTTTTATTTTTCGTAGTACATTTGGCCGAAAGAGTGACCTATAGCTCACGATATTCAACTTTTCTAGTCGTTCCCGGGTAACTGGGCCAGTCCGGGGATTTTTATTTTTCGTAGCACATTTGGCCGAAAGAGTGACCTATAGCTCACGATTTTTAGCTTTTCTAGTTGTTCCGGGGTTACCGAGGCAGTCCGGGTATTTTTATTTTTCGTAGCACATTTGGCCGAAAGAGTGACCTATAGCCCATGATTTTCAACTTTTCTAGTCGTTCCGGGTTTACTGGGCCAGTCCAGGATTTTTATTTTTTGTTGCACATTTGGCCGAAAGAGTGACCCATAGCTCATGATTTTCAGCTTTTCTAATCGTTTCTGGGTTTCTGCGCCAGTCCAGGAAATTTTATTTTTTGTAGGACATTTGGCCGAAAGAGTGACCTATAGCTCCCGATTTTCAGCTTTTCTAGTCGTTAAGGTTTCCGAGGCGATCCATGGATTTTTTTTATTTTTCGCGGCACATTTTGCGAAAGAGTGACCTATAGCTCACGATTTTCAGCTTTTCTAGTCGATCCGGGTTTACTGGGCGAGTCCGGGAATTTTTATTTTTCGTAGCACTTTTGGCGAAACGGTGACTGTAGCTCATGACTTTCGGGTTTTCTAGTCCTTCCGCTTTCTTGGGTCGATCCGTAATTTTGTATTTGAAGCACATTTGGTGAAAGAGTGACCTATAGCTCACGATTTTCAGCTTTTCTATCGTTAGGGTTCTTGGGCGGTAGAAATTTTAGTTTTCGTAGCACATTTGGCCGAAAGAGTGACCTATAGCTCACGATTTTCTGCTTTTCTAGTCGTTCCGGGTTTACTGGGCCAGCACGGGAATTTTTACTTTTCGAGCACAATTGGCCGAAAGAGTGATCTATAGCTCACGATTTTCAGCTTTTCTAGTCGTTCAGGTTCTTGGGCGGTCAGGGATTTTTATTTTTCGTAGCACATTTGGCCGAAAGAGTGACCTATAGCTCACGATTTTCAGCTTTTCTAGTCGTTCCGGGGTTACCGAGGCAGTCCTTGTATTTTTTAGTTTTCGTAGCACATTTGGCCGAAAGAGTGACCTATAGCTCTCGATTTTCAGCTTTTCTAGTCGTTCCGGGTTTACTGGGCCGGCCCGGGAATTTTTACTTTTCGTAGCACATTTGGCCGAAAGAGTGACCTATAGCTCACGATTTTCAGCTTTTCTAACCGTTCCGGGGTTACTGCGCCAGTCCAGGAAATTTTATTTTTTGCAGCACATTTGGCCGAAAGAGTGACCTATAGGTCACGATTTTCAGCTTTTCTAGTCGTTCTCGGTTTACTGGGCCAGTCCGAGAATTTTTATTTTTCGTAGCACATTTGGCCGAAAGAGTGACCTATAGCTCACGATTTTCAGCTTTTCTAGTCGTTCCGGGTTTACTGGGCCAGTCCGGGGATTTTTATTTTTCGTAGCACATTTGGCCGAAAGAGTGACCTATAGCTCGCGATTTTCAGCTTTTCTAGTCGATCCGGGTTTACTGGGCCAGTTTGGGCATTTTTATTTTTCGTAGCACATTTGGGCGAAAGAGTGACCTGTAGCTCATGACTTTCGGGTTTTCTAGTCCTTCCGCGTTTACTGGGCTAGTCCGGGAATTTTTATTTTTTGTATTTCGTAGCACATTTGGCCGAAAGAGTGACCTCTAGCTCACGATTTTCAGCTTTTCTAGTTGTTCCGGGGATATCGAGGCAGTCCGGGGATTTTTATTTTTCATAGCACATTTGGCCAAAAGAGTGACCTATAGCTCATGATTTTCAGCTTTTCTAGTCGTTCCGGGTTTACTGGGCCACTCCGGGAATTTTTATTTTTCGTAGCACATTTGGTGAAAGAGTGACCTATACCTCACGATTTTCAGCATTTCTAGTCGTTCGGGTTTACGGGCCAGTCCGGTATTTTTATTTTCATAGCACATTTGGCCGAAAAAGTGATCTATAGGTCACGATTTTCAGGTTTTCTAGTCGTTCCGGGATTACTGGGCCAGTCCGGGAATTTTTATTTTTCGTAGCACATTTGGCCAAAAGAGTGACCTATAGCTCACGATTTTTAGCTTTACTAATCGTTCCGGGTTACGAGGCCGGTCAGGAAATATTAGTTTTTGTAACACATTTGGCCGAAAGAGTGACCTGTAGCTCATGACTTTCAGCTTTTCTAGTCGTTCCGGGTTTACTGGGCCAGCCCGGGAATTTTTACTTTTCGTAGTACATTTGGCCGAAAGAGTGACCTCTAGCTCACGATATTCATCTTTTCTAGTCGTTCCGGGTTTACTGGGCCAGCCCGGGAATTTTTACTTTTCGTAGTACATTTGGCCGAAAGAGTGACCTATAGCTCACGATATTCAACTTTTCTAGTCGTTCCCGGGTTACTGGGCCAGTCCGGGGATTTTTATTTTTTGTAGCACATTTGGCCGAAAGAGTGACCTATAGCCCATGATTTTAAACTTTTCTAGTCGTTCCTGGTTTACTGGGCCAGTCCAGGATTTTTATTTTTCGTTGCACATTTGGCCGAAAGAGTGACCCATAACTCACGATTTTCAGCTTTTCTAATCGTTCCGAGGTTACTGCGCTAGTCCAGGAAATTTTATTTTTTGTAGCACATTTGGCCGAAAGTGTGACCTATAGCTCCCGATTTTCAGCTTTTCTAGTCGTTCCGGAGTTACCGAGGCAGTCCGGGGATTTTTATTTTTCATAGCACATTTGGCCAAAAGAGTGACCTATAGCTCACGATTTTCAGCTTTTCTAGTCGTTCCGGGTTTACTGGGCCAGCCCGGGAATTTTTACTTTTCGTAGCACATTTGGCTGAAAGAGTGACCTATAGCTCACGATTTTCAGCTTTTCTAGTCGTTCCGGGTTTACCGGCCAGCCCGGGAATTTTTACTTTTCGTAGCACATTTGGCTGAAAGAGTGACCTATAGCTCACGATTTTCAGCTTTTCTAGTCGTTCCGGGTTTACCGGGACAGTCCAGGAATTTTTATTTTTCATAGCACATTTGGCCAAAAGAGTGAACTATAGCTCATGATTTTCAGCTTTTCAAGTCGTTCCGGGTTTACTGGGCCAGTCCGTAATTTTTATTTTTCATAGCACATTAGGCCGAAAGAGTGACCTATAGGTCACGATTTTCAGCTTTTCTAATCGTTCCGGGGTTACTGCGCCAGTCCAAGAAATTTTATTTTTTGTAGCACATTTGGCCGAAAGAGTGACCTATAGCTCCCAATTTTCAGCTTTTCTAGTCGTTCCGGGGTTACCGAGGCAGTCCGCAGATTTTTATTTTTCGCAGCACATTTGGCCGAAAGACTGACCTATAGCTCACGATTTTCAGCTTTTCTAGTCGTTCGGGTTCTTGGGCGGTCAGGGATTTTTATTTTTCGTAGCACATTTGGCCGAAAGAGTGACCTATAGCTCACGATTTTCAGCTTTTCTAGTCGATCCGGGTTTACTGGGCCAGTCCGGTAATTTTTATTTTTCGTAACACATTTGGCCGAAAGAGTGACCTGTAGCTCATGACTTTCGGGTTTTCTAGTCCTTCCGGGTTTACTGGGTCAGTCCGGTAATTTTTGTATTTCGTAGCACATTTGGCCGAAAGAGTGACCTCTAGCTCACGATTTTCAGCTTTTCTAGTCGTTCCGGGTTTACTGGGCCAGCCCGGGAATTTTTACTTTTCGTAGTACATTTGGCCGAAAGGGTGACCTATAGCTCACGATATTCAACTTTTCTAGTCGTTCCCGGGTTATTGGGCCAGTCCGGGGATTTTTATTTTTCGTAGCACATTTGGCCGAAAGAGTGACCTATAGCTCATGATTTTCAGCTTTTCTAGTCGTTCCGGGTTTACTGGGCCAGTCCGGGAATTTTTATTTTTCGTAGCACATTTGGCTGAAAGAGTGACCTATACCTCACGATTTTCAGCTTTTCTAGTCGTTCCGGGTTTACCGGGCCAGTCCGGGTATTTTTATTTTTCATAGGACATTTGGCCGAAAAAGTGATCTATAGGTCACGATTTTCAGGTTTTCTAGTCGTTCCGGGATTACTAGGCCAGTCCGGGAATTTTTATTTTTTGTAGAACATTTGGCCAAAAGACTGACCTATAGCTCACGATTTTTAGCTTTTCTAATCGTTAGGGTTCTTGGGCGGTCCGGAAATTTTAGTTTTCGTAGCACATTAACGGAAAGAGTGACCTATAGCTCACGATTTTCAGCTTTTCTAGTCGTTCCGGGTTTACTGGGCCAGCCCGGGAATTTTTACTTTTTGTAGTACATTTGGCCGAAAGAGTGACCTATAGCTCACGATATTCAACTTTTCTAGTCGTTCCGGGTTTACCGGGCCAGTCCGGGTATTTTTATTTTTCATCGCACATTTGGCCGAAAAAGTGATCTATAGGTCACGATTTTCAGGTTTTCTAGTCGTTCCGGGATTACTGGGCCAGTCCGGGAATTTTTATTTTTCATAGCACATTAGGCCGAAAGAGTGACCTATAGGTCACGATTTTCAGCTTTTCTAATCGTTCCGGGGTTATTGCGCCAGTCCAAGAAATTTTATTTTTTGTAGCACATTTGGCCGAAAGAGTGACCTATAGCTCCCAATTTTCAGCTTTTCTAGTCGTTCCGGGGTTACCGAGGCAGTCCGCAGATTTTTATTTTTCGCAGCACATTTGGCCGAAAGACTGACCTATAGCTCACGATTTTCAGCTTTTCTAGTCGTTCCGGGGTTACTGGGCCAGTCCGGGGATTTTTATTTTTCGTAGCACATTTGGCCGAAAGAGTGACCTATAGCTCACGATTTTCAGCTTTTCTAGTCGATCCGGGTTTACTGGGCCAGTCCGGTAATTTTTATTTTTCGTAACACATTTGGCCGAAAGAGTGACCTGTAGCTCATGACTTTCGGGTTTTCTAGTCCTTCCGGGTTTACTGGGTCAGTCCGGTAATTTTTGTATTTCGTAGCACATTTGGCCGAAAGAGTGACCTCTAGCTCACGATTTTCAGCTTTTCTAGTCGTTCCGGGTTTACTGGGCCAGCCCGGGAATTTTTACTTTTCGTAGTACATTTGGCCGAAAGAGTGACCTATAGCTCACGATATTCAACTTTTCTAGTCGTTCCCGGGTTATTGGGCGGTCAGGGATTTTTATTTTCGTAGCACATTTGGTCAAAGAGTGACCTATAGCTCATGATTTTCAGCTTTTCTAGTCGTTCGGGTTTCTTGGGCGATCAGAATTTTTATTTTTCGTAGCACATTTGGCTGAAAGAGTGACCTATACCTCACGATTTTCAGCTTTTCTAGTCGTTCCGGGTTTACCGGGCCAGTCCGGGTATTTTTATTTTTCATAGGACATTTGGCCGAAAAAGTGATCTATAGGTCACGATTTTCAGGTTTTCTAGTCGTTCCGGGATTACTAGGCCAGTCCGGGAATTTTTATTTTTTGTAGAACATTTGGCCAAAAGAGTGACCTATAGCTCACGATTTTTAGCTTTTCTAATCGTTCCGGGGTTACTGGGCCAGTCCGGGAAATTTTAGTTTTCGTAGCACATTAACGGAAAGAGTGACCTATAGCTCACGATTTTCAGCTTTTCTAGTCGTTCCGGGTTTACTGGGCCAGCCCGGGAATTTTTACTTTTTGTAGTACATTTGGCCGAAAGAGTGACCTATAGCTCACGATATTCAACTTTTCTAGTCGTTCCGGGTTTACCGGGCCAGTCCGGGTATTTTTATTTTTCATCGCACATTTGGCCGAAAAAGTGATCTATAGGTCACGATTTTCAGGTTTTCTAGTCGTTCCGGGATTACTGGGCCAGTCCGGGAATTTTTATTTTTCGTAGCACATTTGGCCAAAAGAGTGACCTATGGGTCACGATTTTCAGCTTTTCTAATCGTTCCGGGGTTACTGCGCCAGTTCAGAAATTTTATTTTTTGTAGCACAACTGGCCGAAAGAGTGACCTATAGCTCCTGATTTTCATATTTTCTAGTCGTTCCGGGGTTACCGAGGAAGTCCGGGGATTTTTATTTTTCGTAGCACATTTGGCCGAAAGAGTGACCTACGCTCACGATTTTCAGCTTTTCTAGTCGATCCGGGTTTACTGGGCCAGTCCGGGAATTTTTATTTTTCGTAGCACGTTTGGCCGAAAGAGTGACCTGTAGCTCATGACTTTCGGGTTTTCTAGTCCTTCCGGGTTTACTGGGTCAGTCCGGTAATTTTTGTATTTCGTAGCACATTTGGCCGAAAGAGTGACCTCTAGCTCACGATTTTCAGCTTTTCTAGTTGTTCCGGGGATATCGAGGCAGTCCGGGGATTTTTATTTTTCATAGCACATTTGGCCAAAAGGGTGACCTATAGCTCATGATTTTCAGCTTTTCTAGTCGTTAGGGTTTCTTTGGGCCACTCCGGGAATTTTTATTTTTCGTAGCACATTTGGCTGAAAGAGTGACCTATACCTCACGATTTTAAGCATTTCTAGTCGTTCCGAGTTTACCGGGCCAGTCCGGGTATTTTTATTTTTCATCGCACATTTGGCCGAAAAAGTGATCTATAGGTCACAATTTTCAGGTTTTCTAGTCGTTCCGGGATTACTGGGCCAGTCCGGGAATTTTTATTTTTCGTAGCACATTTGGCCAAAAGAGTGACCTATAGCTCACGATTTTTAGCTTTTCTAATCGTTCCGGGGTTACAGGGCCAGTCCGGGAAATTTTAGTTTTCGTAGCACATTTGGCCGAAAGAGTGACCTATAGCTCACGATTTTCAGCTTTCCTAGTCGTTCCGGGTTTACTGGGCCAGCCCGGGAATTTTTACTTTTCGTAGGACATTTGGCCGAAAGAGTGACCTATAGCTCACGATATTCAACTTTTCTAGTCGTTCCTGGGTAACTGGGCCAGTCCGGGGATTTTTATTTTTCGTAGCACATTTGGCCGAAAGAGTGACCTATAGCTCACGATTTTTAGCTTTTTTAGTTGTTCCGGGGTTACCGAGGCAGTCCGGGTATTTTTATTTTTCGTAGCACATTTGCCCGAAAGAGTGACCTATAGCCCATGATTTTCAACTTTTCTAGTCGTTCCGGGTTTACTGGGCCAGTCCAGGATTTTTATTTTTCGTTGCACATTTGGCCGAAAGAGTGACCCATAGCTCATGATTTTCAGCTTTTCTAATCGTTCCGGGGTTACTGCGCCAGTCCAGGAAATTTTATTTTTTGTAGCACATTTGGCCGAAAGAGTGACCTATAGGTCACGATTTTCAGCTTTTCTAGTCGTTCCGGGGTTACCGAGGCAGTCCGCGGATTTTTATTTTTCGCAGCACATTTTGCCGAAAGAGTGACCTATAGCTCACGATTTTCAGCTTTTCTAGTCGATCCGGGTTTACTGGGCCAGTCCGGGAATTTTTATTTTTCGTAGCACATTTGGCCGAAAGAGTGACCTGTAGCTCATGACTTTCGGGTTTTCTAGTCCTTCCGGGTTTACTGGGTCAGTCCGGTAATTTTTGTATTTCGTAGCACATTTGGCCGAAAGAGTGACCTCTAGCTCACGATTTTCAGCTTTTCTAGTTGTTCCGGGGATATCGAGGCAGTCCGGGGATTTTTATTTTTCATAGCACATTTGGCCAAAAGAGTGACCTATAGCTCATGATTTTCAGCTTTTCTAGTCGTTCCGGGTTTACTGGGCCACTCCGGGAATTTTTATTTTTCGTAGCACATTTGGCTGAAAGAGTGACCTATACCTCACGATTTTCAGCATTTCTAGTCGTTCCGGGTTTGCCGGGCCAGTCCGGGTATTTTTATTTTTCATCGCACATTTGGCCGAAAAAGTGATCTATAGGTCACAATTTTCAGGTTTTCTAGTCGTTCCGGGATTACTGGGCCAGTCCGGGAATTTTTATTTTTCGTAGCACATTTGGCCAAAAGAGTGACCTATAGCTCACGATTTTTAGCTTTTCTAATCGTTCCGGGGTTACAGGGCCAGTCCGGGAAATTTTAGTTTTCGTAGCACATTTGGCCGAAATAGTGACCTATAGCTCACGATTTTCAGCTTTTCTAGTCGTTCCGGGTTTACTGGGCCAGCCCGGGAATTTTTACTTTTCGTAGGACATTTGGCCGAAAGAGTGACCTATAGCTCACGATATTCAACTTTTCTAGTCGTTCCTGGGTAACTGGGCCAGTCCGGGGATTTTTATTTTTCGTAGCACATTTGGCCGAAAGAGTGACCTATAGCTCACGATTTTTAGCTTTTTTAGTTGTTCCGGGGTTACCGAGGCAGTCCGGGTATTTTTATTTTTCGTAGCACATTTGCCCGAAAGAGTGACCTATAGCCCATGATTTTCAACTTTTCTAGTCGTTCCGGGTTTACTGGGCCAGTCCAGGATTTTTATTTTTCGTTGCACATTTGGCCGAAAGAGTGACCCATAGCTCATGATTTTCAGCTTTTCTAATCGTTCCGGGTTCTCACGCGATCCAGAAATTTTATTTTTGTAGCACATTTGGCGAAAGAGTGACCTATAGGTCACGATTTTCAGCTTTCTAGTCGTTCGGGTTACCGAGGCAGTCATGATTTTTATTTTTCGGCACATTTTGCGAAAGAGTGACCTATAGCTCACGATTTTCAGCTTTTCTAGTCGATCCGGGTTTACTGGGCCAGTCCGGGAATTTTTATTTTTCGTAGCACATTTGGCCGAAAGAGTGACCTGTAGCTCATGACTTTCGGGTTTTCTAGTCCTTCCGGGTTTACTGGGTCAGTCCGGTAATTTTTGTATTTCGTAGCACATTTGGCCGAAATAGTGACCTCTAGCTCACGATTTTCAGCTTTTCTAATCGTTCCGTTGTTACTGGGCCAGGCCGGGAATTTTTGTTTTCGTAGCACATTTGGCCGAAAGAGTGACCTATAGCTCACGATTTTCTGCTTTTGTAGTCGTTCCGGGTTTACTGGGCCAGCCCGGGAATTTTTACTTTTCGAGCACAATTGGCCGAAAGAGTGATCTATGGCTCACGATTTTCAGCTTTTCTAGTCGTTCCGGGGTTACTGGGCCAGTCCGGGGATTTTTATTTTTCGTAGCACATTTGGCCGAAAGAGTGACCTATAGCTCACGATTTTCAGCTTTTCTAGTCGTTCCGGGGTTACCGAGGCAATCCTTGTATTTTTAGTTTTCGTAGCACATTTGGCCGAAAGAGTGACCTATAGCTCACGATTTTCAGCTTTTCTAGTCGTTCCGGGTTTACTGGGCCAGCCCGGGAATTTTTACTTTTCGTAGGACATTTGGCCGAAAGAGTGACCTATAGCTCACGATATTCAACTTTTCTAGTCGTTCTGAGTAACCCAGGTCATCAGGATTTTTATTTTTCGTAGCACATTTGGCCGAAAGAGTGACCTATAGCTCACGATTTTTAGCTTTTTTAGTTGTTCCGGGGTTACCGAGGCAGTCCGGATATTTTTATTTTTCGTAGCACATTTGCCCGAAAGAGTGACCTATAGCCCATGATTTTCAACTTTTCTAGTCGTTCCGGGTTTACTGGGCCAGTCCAGGATTTTTATTTTTCGTTGCACATTTGGCCGAAAGAGTGACCCATAGCTCATGATTTTCAGCTTTTCTAATCGTTCCGGGGTTACTGCGCCAGTCCAGGAAATTTTATTTTTTGTAGCACATTTGGCCGAAAGAGTGACCTATAGGTCACGATTTTCAGCTTTTCTAGTCGTTCCGGGGTTACCGAGGCAGTCCGCGGATTTTTATTTTTCGCAGCACATTTTGCCGAAAGAGTGACCTATAGCTCACGATTTTCAGCTTTTCTAGTCGATCCGGGTTTACTGGGCCATTCCGGGAATTTTTATTTTTCGTAGCACATTTGGCCGAAAAGAGTGACACGTAGCTCATGACTTTCGGGTTTTCTAGTCCTTCCGCTTTCTTTGAGTCGTCCGGTAATTTTTGTATTTCGTAGCACATTTGGCCGAAAGAGTGACCTATAGCTCACAATTTTCAACTTTTCTAATCGTTCCGTTGTTACTGGGCCAGGCCGGGAAATTTTAGTTTTCGTAGCACATTTGGCCGAAAGAGTGACCTATAGCTCACGATTTTCTGCTTTTGTAGTCGTTCGGGTTTCTTGGGCGGCCAGGAATTTTTACTTTTCGAGCACAATTGGCCGAAAGAGTGATCTATGGCTCACGATTTTCAGCTTTTCTAGTCATTCCGGGGTTACTGGGCCAGTCCGGGGATTTTTATTTTTCGTAGCACATTTGGCCGAAAGAGTGACCTATAGCTCACGATTTTCAGCTTTTCTAGTCGTTAAGGGTTCACGAGGCAATCCTTGTATTTTTAGTTTTCGTAGCACATTTGGCCGAAAGAGTGACCTATAGCTCTCGATTTTCAGCTTTTCTAGTCGTTCCGGGTTTACTGGGCCGGCCCGGGAATTTTTACTTTTCGTAGCACATTTGGCCGAAAGAGTGACCTATAACTCACGATTTTCAGCTTTTCTAACCGTTCCGGGGTTACTGCGCCAGTCCAGGAAATTTTATTTTTTGTAGCACATTTGGCCGAAAGAGTGACCTATAGGTCACGATTTTCAGCTTTTCTAGTCGTTCTCGGTTTACTGGGCCAGTCCGAGAATTTTTATTTTTCGTAGCACATTTGGCCGAAAGAGTGACCTATAGCTCACGATTTTCAGCTTTTCTAGTCGTTCCGGGTTTACTGGTCCAGCCCGGGAATTTTTACTTATTGTAGTACATTTGGCCAAAAGAGTGACCTATAGCTCACGATTTTCAGCTTTTCTAGTCGTTCTGGGTTTACCGGGCCAGTCCGGGTATTTTTATTTTTCATAGCACATTTGGCCGAAAAAGTGATCTATAGGTCACGATTTTCAGGGTTTCTAGTCGTTCCGGGATTACTGGGCCAGTCCAGGAATTTTTATTTTTCGTAGCACATTTGGCCAAAAGAGTGACCTATAGCTCACGATTTTTACCTTTCTAATCGTTAGGGTTCTGAGGCGATCTGGAAATTTTAGTTTCGTAGCACATTTGGCCAAAAGAGTGACCTATAGCTCACGATTTTCAGCTTTTCTAGTCGTTCCGGGTTTACTGGGCCAGCCCAGGAATTTTTACTTTTCGTAGTACATTTGGCCGAAAGAGTGACCTATAGCTCACGATATTCAACTTTTCTAGTCGTTCCCGGGTTTCTGGGCCAGTCCGGGGATTTTTATTTTTCGTAGCACATTTGGCCGAAAGAGTGACCTATAGCTCACGATTTTTAGCTTTTCTAGTTGTTCCGGGGTTACCGAGGCAGTCCGGGTATTTTTATTTTTCGTAGCACATTTGGCCGAAAGAGTGACCTATAGCCCATGATTTTCAACTTTTCTAGTCGTTCCGGGTTATTGGGCTAATCCGGGATTTTTATTTTTCGTTGCACATTTGGCCGAAAGCGTGACCCATAGCTCACGATTTTCAGCTTTTCTAGTCGTTCCGGGTTTACTGCGCCAGTCCAGGATTTTTATTTTTCTTAGCATATTTGGCCGAAAGAGTGACCTATAGCTCACTATTTTCAGCTTTTCTAATCGTTCCGGGGTTACTGGGCCAGTCCGGGAAATTTTAATTTTTGTAGCACATTTGGCCGAAAGAGTGACCTATAGCTCACGATTTTCAGCTTTTCTAGTCGTTCCGGGTTTACTGGGAAGTCCGGGAATTTTTATTTTTCTTAGCACATTTGGCCGAAAGAGTGACCTATAGCTCACGATTTTCAGCTTTTCTAGTCGTTCCTGGGTTACCGAGGCAGTCCGGGTATTTTTATGTTTTGTAGCACATTTGGCCGAAAGAGTGACCTATAGCTCACGATTTTCAGCTTTTCTACTCGTTCCGGGTTTACTGGGCCAGTCCGGGAAATTTTATTTTTCGTAGCACATTTGGCGGAAAGAGTGACCTATACTCACGATTTTCAGCTTTTCTAGTCGTTCCGGGTTTACTGGGCCAGTGCGGGTATTTTTATTTTTCGTAGCACATTTGGCCGAAAGAGTGACCTATAGCTCCCGATTTTCAGCTTTTCTAGTCGTTCCGGGGTTACCGAGGCAGTCCGGCGATTTTAATTTTTCGTAGCACATTTCACCAAAAGAGTGATCTATAGCTCACGTTTTTCAGCTTTTCTAGTCGTTCCGTGTTTACTGGGCCAGTCCAGGAATTTTTAGTTATCGTAGCACATTTGGTCGAAAGAGTGACCTCACGATTTTCAGCTTTCTAGTCGTTCCGGGGTTAACGAGGCAGTCCGGGGATTTTTACTATTCGTAGCACATTTGGCCGAAAGAGTGACCTATAGCTCACAATTTTCAGCTTTCTAGTCGTTCCGGGGTTACCGAGGCAGTCCGGGGATTTTTACTTTTCGTAGCACATTTGGCCGAAAGAGTGACCTGTAGATCATGACTTTCGGGTTTTCTAGTCCTTCCGGGTTTACTGGGTCAGTCCGGTAATTTTTATATTTCGTAGCAGATTTTGCCGAAAGAGTGACCTATAGCTCACGATTTTCAGGTTTTCTAGTCGTTCCGGGGTTACTGTGCTAGTCCGGGAAATTTCATTTTTCGTAGCACATTTGGCCGAAAGAGTGACCTATAGCTCACGATTTTCAGCTTTTCTACTCGTTCCGGGGTTACTGGGCTAGTCCGGGGATTTTTATTTTTCATAGCACATTTGGCCGAAAGAGTGACCTATAGCTCGCGATTTTCAGCTTTTCTAGTCGATTCGGGTTTACTGGGCAATCCGGGCATTTTTATTTTTTGTAGCACATTTGGGCGTAAGAGTGACCTGTAGCTCATGACTTTCGGGTTTTCTAGTCCTTCCGGGTTACTGGGTCAGTCCGGTAATTTTTATATTTTGTAGCACATTTGGCCGAAAGAGAGACCTCTAGCTCACGATTTTCAGCTTTTCTAGTCGTTCTGGGGTTACCGAGGCAGTCCGGGCATTTTTATTTTTCATAGCACATTTGGCCAAAAGAGTAAAGCTGAAAATCGTGAGTTGTAGGTCACGCTTTCGGACAAATGTTCTCCAAAAAAAACCTGGACAGGTCCGGTAACCCTGGAACGAGTAGAAAAGCTGAAAATCGTGAGCAATAGGTACTCTTTCAGCAAGTGTGCTACGAAAATTAAAATTCCCCAGACTGGCCCGGTAGCCCTGGAACTACTAGAAAAGCAGAAAATCGTGAGCTATAGATCACGCTTTCGGCCAAATGTGCTCCGAAAAATAAAAAACGCCGCACTGGTCCGGAAACGCTGAAACGACTAGAAAAGCTGAAAATTATGAGCTATAGGTCATGCTTTCGGCCAAATATGCTCCGAAAAATAAAAATCGCCGGACTTGTCCGAAACCCGAAACGACTAGAAAAGTTGAAAATTGTGAGCTATAGGTCACGCTTTTGGCAAAATGTGCTCTGAAAAATAAAAATCCCTGGACTGCCTCGGTAACCCAAAAATGACTAGAAAAGCTGTAAATCGTGAGCTATAGGTCACGCTTCGCCTAAATCTGCTCCAAGGATCAAAATTCCCCCAACTGCTCCGGTAACCGTTGAACGACTAGAAAAGCTAAAAATCGTGAGCTATAGGTCACGATTTCGGCCAAATGTGATTCGAAAAAAATCCCTGAAGTCCCCAGTAACCCCGGAATGACTAGAAAAGCGGAAAATCCTGGGCTATGTGTCACCCTTTGGGCCAAATGTGATGCAACAAAAATCCCTGGAGTCCTACGGTAACATCAGAACAATTAGAAAAGTTGAAAATTGTTAGCTATAGGTCACGCTTTCAGGCATATGTGCTCTAAAAATAAAAATCCCAGGACTTCTTCGGTAACCCCGGAATGACTATAAAAGCTGAAATCGCAAGCTATATGTCACGCTTTTGGCCAAATTTGCTCTGAGAAACAAAAATCCGTGGAATGCTCGTTAACCCTGGAATGACTAGAAAAGCTGAAAATCGTGAGCTATAGGTCACTCTTTCGGCCAAATGTGCTACGAAAAATAAAAATCCCCGGACTGGCCCGGTAACCCTGGAATGACTAGAAAAGCTGAAAATCGTGAGCGGTCACGCTTTCAGCCAAATGTGCTCCGAAAAATAAAAATCCCCACATTTGTCCGGGAACCCCGGAATGAAAAGAAAAGCTAAAATGGTGAGTTATAGGTCACGATTTCGGCCAAATGTGCTCTGATAAATAAAAAACCCTAAACAGATCCGATAACCCCGGAACGACAAGAAAAGCTGAAAATCATGGCCTGTAGGTCACTCTTTCGGCCAAATGTGCTACGAAAAATAAAAATCCCCGGACTAGCACGGTAAACCCGAAACGACTTGAAAAGCTAAAAATCGCGAGCTATAGGTCATGCTTTCGGCCAAATGTGCTCCGATAAATAAAAAACCCTCGACAGATTCGATAACCCCGGAACGACTAGAAAAGCTGAAAATCGTGAGCTATTGGTCACTCTTTGGCCAAATGTGCTACACAAAATAAAAATCCCTGGACTAGCCCGGTAAATCCGTAACGACTAGAAAATCTGAAAATCATGAGGTCATGCTTTCGGCAAAATGTGCTCCAAAAAATTAAAATCCTGGGACTACCTCGGTAACCCAGAAACGACTAGAGAAGCTGAAAATCGTGAGCTATAGGTCACGCTTTCGGCCAAATGTGCTCCAAAAAATAAAAATCCCCGCACTGGTCTTGAAACCCCGGAACGACTGGAAAAGCTAAAATGGTGAGCCATAGGTCACGCTTTCGGCCAAGTGTGTTCCAAAAAAAACCTAGACAGGTCCGGTAACCCCGTAACGAGTAGAAAAGCCAAAAAATCGTGAGCTATAGGTACGCTTTCAGTAAATGTGCTGCGAAAATTAAAAATCCCCAGACGGGCCCGGTTGCCCTGGACCGACTGGAAAAGCTGAAAATCGTGAGCTATAGGTCACGCTTTCGGCCAAATGTGCTCCGAAAAATAAAAATCCCCGCACTAGTCTGGAAACCCCAGAACGACGAGAAAAGCTAAAATGTGCTCCGAAAAATAAAAATCCCCACACTGGTCCGGAAACCCCAGAAACGACGAGAAAAGCTAAAATGTGCTCCGAAAAATAAAAATCCCTGCACCGGTCCGGTAACCCCGGAACGACTAGAAAAGCTGAAAATCGTGACCTATAGGTCACGCTTTCGGCAAAAATATGCTCCGAAAAGTAAAAATCCCTGGACTGTCTCGGTAACCCAGAAACGACTAGAAAAACTGAAAATCGTGAGCTATAGGTCACGCTTTCGCCTAAATCTGCTCCGAGGAACAAAATTCCCCCGACTGCTCCGGTAACTGTTGATCAACTAGAAAAGCTGAAAATCGTGAGCTATAGGTCACGCTTTCGGCCAAATGTGATGCGAAAAAAATCCTTGGAGTCCCCCAGTAACCCCGGAATGACTAGAAAAGCGGAAAATCTTGAGCTATGGGTCACCCTTTGGGCCAAATGTGATGCGACAAAAATCCCCGGAATCCTCCGGTAACATCGGAATGATTAGAAGAGTTGAAAATCGTTAGCTATAGGTCACGCTTTCGGGCATATGTGCTCCGAAAAATTAAAATCCCTGCACAGGTCCGGTAACCCCAGAACGACTAGAAAAGCTGAAAATTGTGACCTATAGGTCACGCTTTCAGCCAAATGTGCTCCGAAAAAAAAATCCCTGGTTTGCCTCGGTATCCCAGGAATGACGAGAAAAGGTAAAATGTGAGCAATAGGTCACGCTTTTGCCTAATGTACTCCGAGGAACAAAATCACAGGACTGCTCTGGTAACCCCGGAACGACTAGAAAAGCTAAAAATCGTGACCTAAGATCGCGCTTTCGGCAAAATGAGCTCCAAAAAATAAAAATCCCTGGACTGCCTCGGTAACCTAGAAACGACTAGAAAAGCCGAAAATCGTGAACTATATGTCACGCTTTCGCCTAAACCTCCTCCGAGGAACAAAATCCCAGGACTGCCCCGGTAACCCCGGAACGATTAGAAAAACTGAAAAAATCGTGAGCTGTAGGTCACGCTTTCGGCCTAATGTGCTCCGAAAAATAAAAATGCCCACACTGGTCCGAAAACCCCGGAACGACGAGAAAAGTTAAATGTGAGCAATAGGTCTCTATTTCGGCCTAATGTGCTCCGAAAAATAAAAATCTCTACATCGGTCCGGTAACCCCAGAACGACTAGATAAACCAGAAAATAAAAAGCTATAGGTCACGCTTTCGGCTATAGGTCACGCTTTCAGCAAAATGTGCTCCGAAAAATAAAAATCCCGGGACTGCTGAAAAATAAAAACGACTAGAGAAGCTGAAAATCGTCAGCTATAGGTCACGCTTTCGGCGAAATGTGCTCCAAAAAAAACTTGGACCGGTCCATGTCGGGACCCGGAGCAACAACTCGAGAACCCACTGTGTTAATCGCACTATCCCAGGAAAAGCTAGTGCACACAGTATCACAAAGACAAATATCATGCGTAATGACAAACTTTATTTAACTAATATGAGCCTGATGGCCAAGGTTTACAATAATAGCAAAAGAAGACAGTGGAAGAAAAACATAAAGTAGCAGCCCATCCAGCCTTCCCACAAGGCGAATGACTGTAAGACGTGGCCTAGTCGCAATCCTCTCCGAAGTCATCGAAGGCTTCCTCTAAAAGAGTTAAATTGAGCAACATGAGTACAAAAAGTACTCCACAAGTTACACGAGGAGGTTTAACAGAATAGATGCATGCATATGGAATATCAAAGGAAGGCATAATATGGTTAATTTGCATAAAAGGCAATATTGGAATAAATAACATAAAGTAAGTGCAAAAGCTGAATTTGATACAGTAAATAAAACAACATTGTAAGCAAAATAGTTACCGTTAGTGCAGGCTCCAACCAAACACTAACCTATCCACGGGCATCCCACCCGGGCCGTCTTTTCCAAAAACAAACTCGTATGGATTCCATCCATACGTTTTCCAAAATCTCTCATGGATTCCATCCATCCACAAGTATTTCATAAACCATTTTCAAAAGCAAAGCCTAATCCGTGAAAAACTTCACTCAGCATGCCCATGACCGTGGGCACGGCTATCCAGGATAGATTATACACGCTGCAGAGGTTGTACAGCTTTACCCACAAGACATGATCATCCCGGTTTGCCACGCGAGTTACACACTTCCTTAGGTATGCGGCGGGGAGATCATGACAAGGCCTTTACAATGATCTGTTGTCAACATAATCACGCTGCCACTAAGGTTTCACCACAACATGAATCCACATGTTGGAGCCCCTTCTTGTGCCGTGTGAGACTTCTCACGGCCTACGCCGCGCTCACATTCAGCCTATAGCGAGATCATGTTGGAACTTCACAAATTATTTGGTTAGGTCTGTCCCATACCAGACTTGTGGTAGTACGAAAGGGCTTTGCAATAGTAGCTCACAGACCGGACCTTAACTTGACTTAGGCCCAACCACATACCCCGGTGCACGACAGTCAACCATTGCGGCTCCAACCAACAGGGCATGCCTACACCCACCACTCTAACCAATTGCCTAAGTCTAAACCAGTTTTATATTTTATTTTGAAATAATTTCATAAACATTCTTGACTCACCAAAGTCAAGGATTCAGTTTTAAAGTCTATCATTTTATGTGAAAGATCATCCCAAACCATAATCAGTATAAGCATGGCTAAGCATTTCTAAAAAATTCCTAGTTAGTGCTAATATACTAACTAGGTTTTATCTAGGGTTGACAAGGTACAATGGCATTCAAGTCAAATTTGGTTGTACAAAGGATTTAGGCATAACTACACTTTTAAACTGAATTTAAACTAGACTTGAATAAAATTATGCATGCATAATAATTTAAAAACAACATAATTAATTTGAAATAATGGGTTCAACATGGTCAAAGGTGTAACTTGCCTTGCTCGAAGACCTGGTGCGAATCGTCGACGTCGTGCTCTCCGAGATCGTCGAAATCTACGCGCGAAGAACCAAACAAATAAAATTCAAATAAAATACAAATAAAATCCAAAAAAATATAAAATATATACTGGGAGATATATTATGATTTTACACGAATTTAGAAATTTGAATCACTGGATTCGGAGCTCGGACGACGGAGAACGAGCAATTGGAAGTTTGAATGGATTGGAAATTCCAGAAAATGCAAAACCGAGGGAATATTCTCTGGAATCCTATTTTTGGCTGATTTTTGGATATATTTGAGTGTATGACGTGTGGGGCCCGGTTGTCATTGGGTGCAGATTTTTATTTTAATATTTTATGACAAGTGGGTCCCGCTTGTCATTGACTAGAGGTGAACAAAATTTTGGTCAAAGCCCCAACCGAAATATGCTTTGCCCAGGACTTGAACTCACAACCTCATACATGCATGCACTAGCTCGCCTCCAACAACAAGACAAACTAAACAGGGAGGAAAATGATTAGAGAAGGAAACATGAAAGAGACACACGGGGGAGCGCGCGAGCGACCTCACCGGCGCGGCGGCGGGGGTGGTGCGGGATGGCGCGCGAAGAAGCGGCCGTCTTGGCGATAACGGCGGTGGGGTGGCGGCCGAAGGAGAAGGGGTGGGCGGTGGTGAGAACAAACCAAAAGGAAGAAAGGAGAGCCGGAATTTGGGGGTTTATAGGAAGAGAGAGGAGAGGAAAGGATTTCGGTTTTGAGAGGAATATTAAAGGACGAGAAACGGCCGGGAGATTGATGGGGATGATTAGGGCTTCCGTTTCCACGCTTTAATCGGGAGTTAAGAGGAAGAAACGGGCGGTAATCAAAGCTTTCATTCAGTTCCAATGGTGGAGGAGAGAGACAGCTAGGGGAGGAAGAATGAGAGGTTGAAGAAACATATGACATGTGGGGTCCATATGTCATAGAGAGGGAGAGGAAGTGAAGGGGTACGGGCCGTCGGATTTGCGACACGTGGCAAGTGGATGTTTCATGGCTCTTGGATGGTTATGAAGGGGTAGTGACTTTGTATGGCCAGGATTAAATCGTGCAGAGAGAGTGATTCAATCCGAGAGCGACACGTGGCAAGATAGGATCAATTTGATTTTTGTTTTCGGATTTAATTTTCAGAAAATACTAGAAATTTTATAAATACTCAGAAAATAATAATTAATGTCTAAAAACTCCGGACAAATCATAAAATATTACTGGAAGCATTTTAGACATAGGAAAAATATTTTTAATTTTAGATTTGCATTTAATAATTTTATAAAATACTTTTCAACTTTTGAAATTGATTTTTTCATTCCAAAAAATTCTCAACAATTACTATAATTCAAGGAAGGTTGGGAAAAATAAAATGAACTCTTTATGAATTTAATAAAATATTTAAAACACATTTTCTTGCTTTAGATTTTGAAATAAAATCCAGATAAATTCAAATAAACTCTAGAAAAACACAGAATATCCAAATAAAAGACAAATACTTTTAAATACTTAATTTGAAATAGCATTTTTACAAAATTTACAAATAGCTTTTATTTTATGTTTTTTTAGTCAAATTACTTTTTGCAAAAGCCTTTTTCCAAGCTGAAAACAGACAAATAAAATCTTCAAAATTTAAGCAACCAAAGAACACTTATTTTTATTTTTAAATTAAATTAAAATTTTTTCTTTACTGAAATTTTTTAAATAAACAGCTGGGCTGTTACAGTCCAGTAACCCGGAAGGTGTAGAAAAACTGAAAATCGTGAGCTATAGGTCACGCTTTCGGCCAAATGTGCTCAAGAAAATGTACCTAGACAGGTCCGGTAACACCGGAACGACTAGAAAAGCTGAAAATCGTGAGCTATAGGTACGCTTTCGGCAAATGTGTTGCAAAAAATAAAAATCGTGACATATAGGTCATGCTTTCGGCAAAATGTGCTCTAAAAAATAAAAATCCCTGTACTGCCTCGGTAACCCAGAAACGACAAGAAAAGCCAAAATGGTGAGCTATAGGTCACGTTTTCGGCCAAATGTGCTCCGATAAGTAAAAAACCCTGGACAGGTCCGACAACCCCGGAACGACTAGAAAAGTTGAAAATCATGAGCTATAGGTCACTCCTTCGGCCAAATGTGCCACGAAAAAATAAAAATCCCCGAACTGGTCCGGGAACCCCGGAACGACTAGAAAAGCTAAAATGGTGTGCTAGTCACGCTTTCAGCCAAATGTGCTCCGATAAATAAAAAGCCCTGGACAGGTCCGATAACTCCGGAACGACTAGAAAAGTTGAAAATCATGATCTATAGGTCACACTTTCGGCCAAATGTGCTCCGAAAAATAAAAATTCTCGCACTGGTCCGGAAACCCCGGAACGGCTAGAAAAGCTAAAAGGTGAGCTATAGATCACGATTTCGGCCAAATGTGCTCCAAAAAAAACCTGGACAGGTTCGGTAACCCCAGAACGACTACAAAAGTTGAAATCGCGAGCTATAGGTCACGCTTTTGGCCAAATTTGCTCCAAGAAAAAAATGCCCGGAATGCTCCGGTAACCCTAGAACGACTAGAAAAGTTGAAAATCGTGAGCTATAGGTCACGCTTTCGCCAAATGTGCTACGAAAAATAAAAATCCCCGGACTGGTCCGGTAACCCTGAGACGACCAGAAAAGCTGAAAATCGTGAGCTAGTCACGCTTTCGGCAAAATGTGCTTCGAAAAATAAAAATCCTGGGACTGCGTCGGTAACCCAGAAACGACTTGAGAAGCTGAAAATCATGAGCTATAGGTCACGCTTTCGGCCAAATGTGCTCCAAAAAATAAAAATCCGCGCACTGGTCTGGAAAACCCCGAAACGACTAGAAAAGCTAAAAGGTGAGCTATAGGCCACACTTTCGGCCAAATGTGCTCCAAAAAAACATGGACAGGTCCGGTAACCCCGGAACGAGTAGAAAAGCTGAAAATCGTGAGCTATAGGTACGCTTTTAGGAAATGTGCTGCGAAAATTGAAAATCCCCAGACTGGCCCGGTAGCCCTGGAACAACTACAAAAGCTGAAAATCATAAGCTATAGGTCACTCTTTCCGCAAAATGTGCTCCGAAAAATAAAAATCCTGGGACTGCTCTGGTAACCCCGGAACGACTACAAAAGCTGAAATCGCGAGCTATAGGTCATGCTTTTGGCCAAATTTACTCCAAGAAAAAAATCCCCGGAATGCTCCAGTAACCCTGGAACGACTAGAAAAGTTGAAAATCGTGAGCTATAGGTCATGCTTTCGCCAAATGTGCTACGAAAAATAAAAATCCCCGGACTGGTCCGGTAACCCTGGAACGACTAGAAAAGCTGAAAATCATGAGCTATAGGTCACGCTTTCGGCAAAATGTGCTCTGAAAAATAAAAATCCTGGGAGTGCGTCGGTAACCCAGAAATGACTTGAGAAGCTGAAAATCATGAGCTATAGGTCACGCTTTCGGCCAAAAGTGCTCCGAAAAATAAAAATCCGCGCACTGGTCTGGAAAACCCCGGAACGACTAGAAAAGCTAAAAGGTGAGCTATAGGCCACGCTTTCGGCCAAATGTGCTCCAAAAAAAACATTGACAGGTCCAGTAACCCCGGAACGAGTAGAAAAGCTGAAAATCGTGAGCTATAGGCGATGAACCATGTGGATGTGACCACATGGGTATGATGAGTAATTGACATTGTGTTAGGTGAGTCGAGTTTGGTTTGAGTGGTTCGGAGTCGAGTCGTTGCATGGTGTAATGGACTCGGTCGGACTTTGGTCAAACTTGGTCGTATTCGGGTTAGGTTGCATATTCTGATGATTCGACAGGTTTGGACTTCATCTGTGGTAAGTATGAGGTTATTTACGCCACGATCGAGCGGTGCTATTTGATGTGTTTCTTGTCCGTGGGTCGCAGGACATCGAGGCGGAGTCGTGGCGAGACACGGTGGACCGGACTAGGCGCAGTGGCGCCGAGGTCGAACGGCCGGGATGTGTCAAGATGGCGTGGACTCGAGGTGGTTGCGAGGCGCATGAGGCAAGGAGCGCGAAGCTTCCGGAAGGTGCACGAGGCGACCGCAAATTCGCGTGGTCGCACAAGCGGGAGCGGGCTCGTTGACTTAGCGCGAACGGATGGAGACCCGTTAGCCATGAGGCTATAAATAGGTGGAGAGGGCTGCATGCCCACTTGAGCACTTGCAAGGAATTAGGTTTACACTAGTCAAAAGTGGCTTTGGGAAGGTTGTTTCTTTAGCTCTTTAGTTGGTGTGAGTTGTTGGAGAGGCAGAGTGTGCTCCTCCGTCCCCTTCGATGGGTTCTAGATAGAACAAAGGAGTGTTCATCCCTTCCAAGCATTCATGGTTGAGGATTGAGAGGTTGGAGAGGGTTTAAGAGTCATGTAATCATTCCTCCGGTTCTAATGTCCATGCGTATCGGGATTCCTCTGTATTTCTTTTGATCCAATGAATGAAATCTGAGAAGTTTGCTTTCAGCAGTGCTCTCTGCTCTTCGCTTCTCTTTGAGTGATTTCTTGATATTCTTTGTTTTGAGTTCTTGATTGCTGGGAAGGCCCAAAATAGGTTGCTCTATGTTGGGATGATGCCTCAAGATCATTTGATCGAGTTCCCATGAGCTAACTTCATTTTAATTTCAAATTTCGTTTTTGAGCCTCCCCTGTTCATGTTTTGCCTCTCTAGGTTTTGATGCTGTTCTTGATTCCCATGTTGAGATGGCTTGAAATTTGGTATGGAGAGTCCAAAGGCTATTAATTAGCTACCCTCAAAATTTCATAGCCAAAGGATCAACGGTTTGGGAGTAATTGGATTTTTGGCTCAGCTCGGGCAAAATTTCAGATTTTTACCCAAATCTGAAATTCTTGTTTCTTGGTGTGGTTTTCTTGAAATTGGCTCTTGGCTTATTCTTCTAGGAGTGTTCCCTTGCTTTCCTCAAAGTTTCCCAAGCCATGAATTGAAGAATCTTGCGAATCTCTCAGTTTTCAGATTCACTGTCTGAAATTTATGTTTGCTGTTTTCCGTCGAGAGGTACTACCGCTCCTGGAAAAGGTACTACCGCTCAGCGGTACTACCGCTCCTGAAAGAGGTACTACCGCTCAGCGGTACTATCGCTCATCCCAGCGGTACTACCGCTTGCAGTCAGACTTGCTCTGAATTTATTTTTATTGACTGCTTCTTTCTGGGTCTAGTTTTTCCTTGTCTCTGTGATTTCCAGTGAGGGCTTATTTTCTCCTTCATAGCTCCCATAGCTATTGGAGAAGAAGATATTTGTTGGAGGTGATTTTTAAAGATCGACATTCACCCCCCCTCTGTCGCCATTTCGGGCCAACAATTGGTATCAGAGCCGGTTAGCTCTAATTCATAGATCTTAACCGGTCTCAAGAGCCATGGCGATGGATAGGTACTCGACCAAGCCTCCGGTTTTTGATGGCGTTGATTATCCTTTCTGGAAAAGCCGGATGGAGTCATACATCCAGGCCCAAGGATACGCTATCTAGCAAAAGGTCAAGGTCCGATTTGTTGTTCCTGCCAATGAGAACATCAATGCCGGGAACATGGCTGATGTTGAGGCGAATGCGAAGGCAAGGAACATCATTATCCAGGGCCTGAGTCGCAGCAAGTTCGATCGCATCTCTCATTTGACGTCGGCCTATGACATCTGGGTGACCCTCGACGCATACCATGAGTGCACCACCCAGATTAAGACGGTTCGACAGGACCAGTTCAAACGTGAATACAACAAATTTGAGATGCTTGCTGGTGAGTCACTTGATGAGTGCTTTGCGCGTTTCCACAAGATCTTGAGCAGCCTCCGACCGGTCGGTCTCACATACCCCGACTCGGATAATGCTCGACAGATGCTCGCGGCTCTCGATCTTCGGGTTTGGGAGATGAAAGTGACCACCATCAAGGACACGACAGACTTCTCGACTCGACTTGATGCGCTGACTCGCTCCAAGACTCACGAGATTGACGTTGTTTCTCGAGGTCGAAGTCACGCCGATGGCTTTGGTCACCGATCCCACGCTGGCCTCTCGTTCCTCTTCTCGTTCTCTTTGCGATTCTCCTTGTCGCTTCTCGTGACATAACCGATGATCGCTAGAGCAGCTTATGGATGAGCAATCGCCCTCCTTGCTCAAGATTCTCCCATGCTTACAAGGGAGGAGGGACAGAAGAGAGGAGGACCCGTGATTTGCTTTGAGTGTGGTGGCCCCAACCACATTCGGCAACCGCCCTGCCGAGAAAGGCAAGAACGACTACACGGCGGTTCGGCAAGATCGACTACACCGACAAGAACCGCAACAAGAAGCCTCCAGCTCGACGCGAAAGAAGAAGTTCCGCAACTTCGGAAGGCCAAGAAGCTCTTCCACCGCGTCCTCACCGCCTTCGATGACCTCGACCTCAGCGAGGTGGAGGGATGGAGCGACGACGACGGGACGGGTGACTAAGAGCCCAAGGATGGCGGCGACGACTTCTCCGGCATGTGCTTCATGGCCCTCGAGGGCGAGCTGAGCGACAGCGAGTTGTACACCGACTCGAACGAGGTATGCCCCACATACGACCAGCTTAATCATGCTTTCCTTAAGCTGGGTAGCTTTCATGCTAGAGCTAGGGGTAGGTGTACTGAGTTAGAGAAGGAAGTAGATAGACTATCACGGGAGCTTACTTCACTTACATCTGCTCCCTCCCGTGATGATTGTGATACTTGCTGTGCTTTGTTGGATGACATGGAGAAACTAAGGACCTCGCATGATAGTGTGTCCTCCGAGCTTGATACTGTTAAGGTGGAGAATGTTAGTTTGCTTGCTGAGTTAGAGTTGAGTAGGATGGCTGTTACCCTACTTACTACTACTGATGAGACTACTTCTCCAACCTCATGTGAGGTTAAGGACATTGCTGCTAGAGTACCTTATGCCATGCTCCTTGATCCGCCCGAGTCTTGTGGAACTTGCAATAACTTGAAGATGAACTTAAAATGGGCAGATCATAAAATTGCTGAACTACAAGCTGCTTTACTTGAGCCGATTGATTCATGCTTGAACTATCCTAAATTAACTGCTGAACTTGAAGCTATCTCCAAACAGTTTCAAGATATGATTGATCATGATAGGAAGTTGGCTCAGTATGCTTCTAAGGACCCTGTTAGCTCACCATGCAAAAATTGTAACAAACTAAAATCTGACTTGATTGCATTGGATGAGAAATGTGGGAAGCTAACTAAGGACTTATTAGAGAAGTCATCAATTCCTTGTGATGTGATTGTTGAGAAGGGGGAGAAGCCCTGTGGTAAGGTGGAGACGCTTAGAACGTGGAACCAACCAAGCTAGCAAGAGGACTGCCCATTCGTAGTCGATCGTGTGTGCACAAGCCATTCTTCCTCTCGCGTTGGTTCTTCTTCTCGCTCCCTTACCTTCTCTGTCTCTTTCTTCTCTCTCGCTTCTTCTTGCACCTCTCTTTCGGGAGTGTCAGTATCTTATGAACACTCTCAAGAGATTTGTAGGCGGCAAGAAGAAGCTCAATCTTATTCTAGACCAATCCAAGATTTGCAAGTTCAATCAAGGTCTAGGATATGATTTTTATGAGGACATGAGGAAGCATCCACCTGCTATTCTTAGACCCATAGTAGGAGGTGCGATCGAGGTTGAGCCCAGGTCTGATGAGGTCAAATTCAAATCAGCGGGTTTTGTCCAAGGGATATCTGACAGAAAGGTGATTCCACCGCCGCTTGACCTCTCGTGGCCGGCCTTCTCGTGCTACTTTCACCCTCGTAAGGTGAAGTACCACCGCACCTTCTCGCCGTAAGGATGGGCACTCGCGAGAGATGCTTCAGCGCGCCAAGATCGCGCTGTAGAGACCGTGGTTGAGTCTCTTAGGCATATTCGTGGTCACCCTGATCCCGAGTGCACCTAAGACCAAAGACGAGGTCCGTGTTTGCTTCGACGGGTTTGGGCAGCATCGAGGACTTGGTTTTTCTAAGTCTTCTGGTTTTCGTCCTCGTGCTACTCCGAGTCGTGACTTCCGCCGTCCTGAGGATAGATCTCGTTTCATCCATCGAGATAGCTACCCGCGGCGTGATCAGCTTGTTGCCGGTGTTCCGACTCGCTCTCCCGTAGCATTCGGACCCCACAACAGCTTGGGTCTGCACACAGACCTTCTGCTTCTTTGAGTCACAGAGAGCGTAGGGTAGATAGAGGTCAGTCGTGCTTGACTACTTCATCTGCTCGTCGTGTTGTTCAGTATTGGGTGCCAAAATCTCTCTTGATTTACCCCAAGATCGAGACTTTACTGCTTGACTCAGTTCGCGGCAGGAAGGGAAAGGTTTGGCTCAGACTCGGGTGTTCACGACACATGACCGGAGATTCTCGTTGGTTTTCTTCCTGCCCGTGCTCCGTGTGATGAGACGATCACCTTCGAGATGCTTCATCCGGGCGCCATCGCCAAAGGTACTCGGCGATAATGACTCTTTCATTCTCAAAGATGTTGCCTTGGTTAGTAAGCTGCAGACAATTTGTTTTCGCCTCTCACCACCGATGACGGTTTCGAGGTGAGCTTTAAGAAAATGCTTGCAAAATTCTTGATTCTTCTGTAGTCCGTTTATGGATTTCGTTATGGGGGATCTTTCGTGCTGATTTTTCTCGATCTTCCGCGATCCTCTCATGTGTTTAGTTGCTTCGAGTCCCGCGACCTTCGCTCGCATAGGAGACTTGGTCATATTGATTTGACCATTTGACCCGAGTTAGCGCCACGATCTCATTCGTGGTCCGCCAAACTCAAGATGGTCAAAGATCTGGTTTGTGCTCCATGCCGCACGGCAAGATGGTTGCCGCTTCTCACTCTCCGGTCCACAAGCATTATGACCGATGCACCAGACACCGCCCATATGGACACGCTTGACCACCCCGAGTGCAACAAGCAGAGGGAAGTGGTATGTTCTTGTCGTGGTCGATGACTTCTCAAGGTATTCTTGGTGTTTTTCTTAGCCTCAAGGATGAGACGCTTGCACATTTCCGAGGTCTTTTCAGAGGCTTTCGCTGAGCTCCCAGTGCCTTACGAGCGATCCGCAGTGACAATGGCACGGAGTTCAAGAATTCCTACTTTGAGAGTTTCGTGGTGAGACAGTGTAGAGCACCGCTCTCTTCTCCATACGCCCTCACAGAATGGCGTTGTGGAGAGGAAGAACCGGACCTTGGTCGAGATGGCCAGGACGATGCTTGATGAGTACTCTACACCGCGGAAGTTTTGGGCTGAGGCTATAGCCACCGCGTGCCATGTCTCAAATCGAGTTTTTCTGAGGGCACACTTGCACCGCACTTCTTATGAGCTGAGATATGGGCGAAAGCCCAACGTCTCTCATTTTTGTGTTTTTGGTTGCAAGTGCTTTATCTTGAAGTCCGGGAACCTAGATAAGTTTGAGTCACGTTCCTGTGACGGGATCTTTCTAGGCTACTCGACCTCTTCGCGGGCTTATAGGGTCTGGAACTGCGAGTCTAGCAAAATGGTAGAAACCTGTGAGGTGACCTTTGACGAGGCCAGTCCGGGGACTAGGCCTGATATCTCAGGTTCTTTAGAGCAGTCCGAGACCATCTTTGTGGATGATGAGGATGACGGAGACGACGGCCGCCCGCTCGATCTCGCCCTCATCCACCCTTGAGGTGCCGCTTTCCACCGCACTCGAGGCGACACCCTTGCCTTCAGCCTTCTTCTCGAGCTAGTGGCTCTGCTCCTACCCCGCCCGCCACGAGGTAGAGGCCACTTCTTCATCTCATCCAGACCTCCTAGACATATCCGTAAAGCTCATCCTTCAGAGCGCATCATTGAGACCTTTCGAGCGTGTTACCCGCCAAAATCGCTTTTCTCGCCTCGCTCTCCATTCTGCTTTCATTGCCTCCTTTGAGCCCAAAGATGTTTCTCATGCTTTATCTGATGAGTCTTGGGTCAATGCCATGCATGAGGAGCTAGAACATTTCGAGAGAAACAAGGTCTGGTCGCTTGTCGAACCCCTGCGAGGTCACAATGTCATTGGAACCAAGTGGGTGTTCAAGAACAAGCAGAGCGAGGATGGGGTGGTTGTTCGGAACAAGGCTAGACTGGTTGCTCAGGGGTTCTCCCAGGTTGAGGGTCTGGATTTCAAGGAGACCTTTGCCCCTGTAGCTAGACTTGAGGCCATTAGAATCCTGCTTGCCTTTGCAGCTTCTAAGGGTTTCAAGCTTTACCAGATGGACGTCAAGAGTGCCTTCCTTAATGGCTTCATTGAGGAAGAAGTCTATGTCCGTCAGCCTCCTGGTTTCGAAAACCCCAAATACCCTAACCATGTCTTCAAGCTTTCCAAAGCTTTGTATGGACTTAAGCAGGCCCCTAGAGCTTGGTATGAGAGGCTTAAGTCCTATCTTCTGAGCCATGGTTTTGAGATAGGTAGAGTCGATAAGACCTTATTCATTCGCCGTCATGGCAATGATTTCTTGCTCATCCAAATATATGTCGATGACATCATCTTTGGCGGCTCCTCGCATGCTCTCGTTTCCCAGTTTTCCGATGTCATGAGCTCGGAGTTTGAGATGAGCATGATGGGCGAGTTGAGTTTCTTTCTTGGCTTCCAAATCAAGCGCACTCGAGGGTACCTTCTGCATCGTAAAGTACACTCGCGACCTCCCGGCGCTCGATATGAGTGATGGTAAGCCGCTGTCCACTCGATGGCCACATCGGGCCACTCGACCCGCATGAGGATGGCGAGCCGCTTGATCGTAAAGAGTATAGAAGTATGATCGGCCCTCTTGTACCTCACCGCCGAGACCGACATACACTTCTCCATGTGTCTTTGTGCCCGGCCAGCTTCTCCTCACAGATCTCACCGCCAAAGCGAAGCGCATTCTTCGATACCTTCGAGCTACCATTGACTATGGTATCCGTACTCTTCCTCATCCCGCCTTTCTTTGAGAGCCTATTCGATGCGACTTTGCCGGGTCAGAGGATAGATAGGAAGAGCACGCCGCACCGCCGCCATTGGCACTTCTCTTGTTTCCTGGTCTTCGAGGAAGCAATCCGGTGTTGCACAGTCCACCGCAGAGGCCGAGTACGTTGCTGCAGCTAGTTGTTGTAGCCAAGTGCTTTGGATGGCTTCGACCCTGCGGGACTTTGGGTTAGTCATAGATAGTGTTCCACTCTTTTGTGATAACACTTCTGCGATTAATATTGCTAAGAACCCAGTGCAGCATTCTCGGACCAAGCATATCGATATTCGATTCCACTTCCTTAGAGACCATGTAGAGAAGGGTGACATCGTGCTCTAGTTTGTGGAGAGTGACCACCAGTTGGCTGATATCTTCACCAAGCCTTTGGATAGTTTGAGGTTTTCAGCTCTGCGGGGAGAGCTTGGGGTGGTCTGTCCTTATGGACTGTTGTGAGGGGGAGCTTGTGCTTTACTATTTTGATTATGCTCTTACTCCTTTCTGATTGCATTACGGGTGCATTGGGTTAGTCCTTCTAGCATAGGTTAGAGTGGTTTTCTGCCTAGTCTGTTTAGACTCCTTGCTCTTATCTTGTGACCTAGGATTCTGCTCATAGCGCTTCTCTCTCTCACTAGGTTGAGCCCACTCACCGCTTTCAGTTCTAGCAAGGGTCGGGCCACCCTTGGGTAGACAGGGTACGTGTTTGCTCCCTAGTGAGGTAGATTACCGGTCTAATAGTCCTAGTGTCATATGGGGTAGATGAGAGTCAGTCTGAGCCATAGTTGCCTCTTTATCTTATCTATGCTTTAAGGACTGCCTGTTTGATGTTTTCTTTCCTAGCTTCTCGATTTTATTGCTTTGGTTCAGGGGGAGTTCATTTGGGAGCTTCTAAACCTTAATTGTGACATAACTCAACTTGAACTAAAAGTTGTATCTAATGTTGAGGGGGAGCTGGACTTTCTTGCATTTTCAGCATTCTAGTATAATTGCATTGAGCCTTGATTATTATCCTGTTATGACATGCTTTAATGCTTTACACCTTGCCATGATTTGTGCTTAGCTTGCTAGATTTATCATGACTTCATATGTATGGACTAGCTTTTGCCATGATAAGTTCATTAAAATTGCTCAACTTAAACTAAAACTTGTCATGTTAGCATTCGAGATTAGTCTTTCTTGAGCTATCCCTTTATGATTCATGCCATGTCAAATAGGCTGAGTAGAGCGTTGAATCTATATTGAGCCTTAGATTGAGCTGTTTTAGTCTCTTGATGATACATAAGTTAGTACAACTTGTTAAAATGCAAACGGATCTCTTTTGTGCGAAAAAACTGACTTCACCAATTCTCTCCTATGAGACGGCTTGCCATTGCACTTGGCATGAACTTAGGGAGATTTTTGGATGACCTAGACTATCTTCTTAAGCTTCTCGCTTGGAGTAGTAGCATAAGGCTTGAGGTCTAGCACATGATAAAACAAAAATTTGGTTGTCAACAACCATGAATTTCAAAGCAAATATATCATTTGTGCTCGAATTTGCTAAAAGAACCAAGTACTTTAACAAATGTTTCTGTCGTAGGGGTGGCCCCCACCTAAACCCAGCAGGCCTGTTAGGAGGTTATAAGGGCCAGAATAGAACATGTGTAATGACTTCAATGCCCCTAATAGACATAAGCTAGTGTAAGGGCATAATTGTAAAAGCACTCCCCATATGAATATATATACATTTGTATGGTGGAGGAGGGGGCGTAACTCTTCTCACTCCCACTACCATCTCTCTCTCGCTTGGTCAAGAATCATTATCAGCTTGGCGCCGTCCGTGGGGACGACGAAGGCAAGCCTGAAGACCAAAGAAGATGGCACCGAAAAAAGCTTCATCAACGGCGGCGAAGGGGAAGAAGACGGTCGGGCCAGAGCGACGCGTAAGCACCAGGGCCTCGGCGTCGGCTGCGGCGGACGCAAGCGTCGACATTCGCGGAGCTACGACGACCGATCCTACCCACCACGCCACCGGAGCTGCGACGAACCACCCCGCTGCTGGAGCTGCGACGATCGATCCCGCCATCAGAGCCGCGTCTACCGACCCCGCCACCGGAGCTGCGACGACCCACCCCGCCACCGAAGCTGCGACGACCCACCCCGCTGCTGGAGCTGCGACGACCGATCCCGCCATCAGAGCCGCGTCGACCGACCCCGCCACCGGAGCTGCGACGACCCACCCCGCCGCTGGAGCTGCAACGACCGATCCCGCCATCAGAGCCGCGTCGACCGACCCCGCCACCGAAGACGTGACGACCTACCCTGCCGCTGGAGCCCCGATGACAACCGACAGCTCGGGACCTCGCGAGGCGATCATCCCCGCACCGACTCACCCGACGGGCGCGCCGGCGGCCCCCACAGCGCCCACAGTAGAAAGCACCTTGCTGGCGGCCCTCGGCGCATTCCAGCGGGAGCTGGGGGACCTTCGTGGGGCCGTCCGAGACATACAAGAGGCTCAGAGCCAGCAAGCTCCGCCAGTGGCCGCGCCAGAACCCACCCCGGAAAGAGAAGACAGCCGCGACGCTCCCACATCAAGCCGCGTGCCGCTCCGACGAGTCGATCCGGAGTCCCCGCTCTCGGCAGGACTACAGCAGCGGAGTGGCCCGAGGACTTCAAGTTTCCCAATGTCGTCGAGCCATACAAAGGCGATACGGACCCCCGCGAGTTCGTGCATGTGTATGAAACCGCGATCAAAGCCGCGGGTGGTGATGACACCACAAAGGCGAAGGGACTTCCCCTCACGTTGCAAGGAGTAGCGCTTTCTTGGTTCTTTACCATAGAACCAAACTCCATCTACGCGTGGGAGCAGCTCCGTGACCGCCTCCACAACAATTTCCAAGGGAACTATGTCGAGCGGGTCGACGCTGACCAGCTCTTCGCCGTGAAGCAAAAGCCTTCGGAGAGGCTCCGAGACTACTTTAAGTGCTTTGCGAAGATACGCTGCCAGGTTAAAGATGTGAATGAGACCACCGTTGTTAACGCAGCCATACAGGGCCTTCGCCCGGGCCCGATGGCTGAGTACAACGCGCGGAAGCCAATCAAGACGGTGGCGAAACTCTTCGACAAGCTGGAAGAGTATGCCAGGGCGGAAGAGGATGCACGGCGAAGACAGGGCGACGACTCCGACTCCAACCAAACCAAAGGCTCAGCGAAAGCCGAAGGTTCACGAAAGAACGACTCTTCGAGCGGGAAGCGCAAGCCGGAGTCATTGAGGGACCCTCCTGAGCATAGGAGCACCCAGCACAAGGAACATTACGATAGGCCCAAGCGCGGCCAGCAGAAGTCACGGCGAGGCCGGCAGATCCTCGACATCGAAGGTGGCCCCGACGAAAGCACCCCCGCTGCTCGCGGTGGTAGGGGGCGTCGTGGTCGCGGGCGTGGCCGCGGTCGAGGCCGCGATGACAGAGGCCGCGGAGACTACGACGACCAACACCACGGGCTGTGGTGCGAGGTCCATGGCCGCGGCACCCACGAAACGCGCGCGTGCACCTCAATTGCGGCTCTCCGCCAAAGCGTCGCCAGGGACAGGAACTTGGACGCACGCCAGCCTGTGGTGGCCCATGTTCAGCACCCGTACGAAGCCCCCATGCAGATCCAAGGGCAGGGAGCGCAGCCCTATGAGGGCCCCCTGCGGATCCAGGCTCATGTGCAGCAACCAAGGGAGGGTCTTCCACAGCTGCAAACGCCGGAGGCAGCCCAGCGAAGAATTATCAACGTTATCACCGGAGGCTCCTCGTTGCAATTCACCTCGCGACAGCAGAAGGCTTATGTGCGGAGACTGCACCACGTGGCGGCGTACCCGGCACAAGCACCACCAGACTGGGCGCGGCATGAGATCACGATCACGCCCACCGATGCACAGGGCGTCGACCTTCCCACCGTGACCCCTCGCCATCCGGCCATTATAGCGGATGCGGCGTAGGGCGCGCCCTAGTGGATGGTGGCAGCTCCGCAAATGTCCTGTTCGCAGCAGCCTTCGACCAGATGGGGATCCCCCGAAGTCGTCTTGGCCCGTCAGGAATCCCGCTTCAGGGCTTCGGAGGGCAGCCTTTGCCGGGCGCCGCCAAATATGCCTTCGTGTCTCTTTCGCCAGACGACAACGTTAGGACCGAAGATGCCACATTTGATGTTGTCGACTCCGCACTTCTACAACGCCATATTGGGGCGCCCGCCATCAACTCCTTTGGCGCGTCCCGCACTACCGCTATCTCGGCATGAAGCTCCCGGCCAAAGGCCATCATTACCGTCCGCGCGACCAAGACATGGCTCCGCCGCATTGAGCACGGCCTGTGTATCTCGCCGAACGCCAACAACCACCGGCAATTGACACCGCCACGCTTGATAGCACAACATGAGGACCGTGGCGCATCACCAAGGTGCTTCGCAAGCCCTACGACGCTCCTACCACTAGAGGCTTCGCCTGCCAAGGGCCGCCGTTAGTACCTCGTAAATTATGCACCGCGCAAACGGGATATAATAAAGATCACCGCTTGTCGCAAATTTCTCGCAGTAAAAGCATGCGGAGAGAGCGCAGCGGCTTGGCCTACGACACGCCTCCCGCAATGTAGACCCAAGACGACGCTCACGCAGTGCACTCGCCGTAGCTCGGGTACGGATCGAGTATAAATCAAGACGACGCGCGCATGTGCACCGCCGAGCCAAAAGGTGACGGGCTGAGTATAAATCCAAGATGCACGCTACGCAGTGCACCGCCGAGCTCGGGTACGGATCGAGTATAAATCAAGACGACGCTCGCTGCGGTGCACCGCCGAGCCAAAAGGTGACGGGCTGAGTATAAACCCAAGACGCACGCTACGCGTGCACCGCCGTAGCTCGGGTATGGATCTGAGTATAAATCAAGACGACGCTCGCTGCAGTGCACCGCCGTAGCCAAAAGGTGACGGGCTGAGATAAACCAAAGACGCGCGGGGACGCCGCACGCACTCCACGGAGTATAAAAAGACGGACGCTGAGGCATTCCTCCGCACGCGCCGCCACGGACTCTAAAAAGACGTGACCGCTGAGGCATTCCTCCGCACGCCGCCTACTGACTCTAAAAAGACGTGACCATTGAGGCATTCCTCCGCACGCCGCCGCCACGGACTTCTAAAAAGACGTGACCGCCGAGGCATTCCTCCGCACGCCGCGAGTCCACTGACTATAAATAAGACGCGATGTTTTCCCGCGCACTTCATCGAAGTCTAAACAAGACGCTGATGTCCCGCGCACGCAGGGCATTGCTCCCGCACGCATTTCTCGAGTATAAATTGACGTGGTCGGTTCCCACGCACTCTACGGAGTATAAATAAGATGCGATGTTTTCCCGCACACTCTACCGAGTATAAACAAGACGCGATGTCCCACACGCGTGGGCGTTGTTCCCGCTGCATTTCCGGAGTATAAATAGACGTGGTCGGTTCCCACGCAGCTTCACGGACTATAAAGGCGGCGCCGAGGTCCGCCAAGACACGCCGCCACGGACTATAAAAGGCGGCGCCGAGGTCCGCCTCCGCACACGCCACCATGGACTATAAAGGCGAAGCGCCGAGGTCCGCCAAGACACGCCGCCACGGACTATAAAGGCAAAGCGCCGAGGTCCGCCTCCCACACGCCGCCACGGACTATAAAGGCGAGCGCCGAGGTCCGCCCGCACACGCCGCCACGGACTATAAAAGGCGGCGCCGAGGTCCGCCCGCACACGCCGCCACGGACTATAAAGGCGGCGCCGAGGTCCGCCCCGCACACGCCGCCACAGACTATAAAGGCGGCGCCGAGGTCCGCCTCCGCACACGCCGCCACGGACTATGAAAAGGCGAGCGATGGCGCTACATCGCAAACTTGAAGTGGGGACAACAAGCAACGATACAAGTGCTACACAATCGATATATCCAGCAACTCGCATAAGAGATTCGCAAGACTCTCCTCGCCCCACCGCTACTTGGGGCTCGCTTTAACATGCGCTACACCGACATTGCTCGAGAAGGTCGGCCTGCCTAAAAGTTCAGCGACTCGACCCTTTGCCAGGCACTTTATTCATTAAAGGGGCGGACAATACAACACACGCCTACACCCACCGCCAAAGATCGCACTGTGAGCTCCCGCACCTTCGGCAGCCTCAGGGCCGCCTTCATCACGGCGTGGGACTTCGTCCAGCAGCCGGCCGATGCTCCCTTTCCCATGAAGAGACTTCCGGAGCTCGACCCGTGACGGCCACCGACGAGTCCCGCATCCGCCGTGGAAGAATCTGACGGCATCGCGCGCGGCACGGAAGGTGCCGGACATCAACCCGGGCCCAGCGGGCATCTCCAGTCGAGGATCCTCCAGCCCGACGAGGTGCGAGCAGCCGCGGTGCCGAAGGAGGGCGCACACAGTCACGACGCTGTATAAGCGTAGTGGTTGTCGGCGATGTCGCAGCAGCGCGCAGCTACCGGTGGCGCTTTGATCCAGCCGAGGGTCGCGCAGCTTCTTCGTGGTGAAGGCATGGTCCGCACTCACCCACGAGCCCTCGAGATGGCCCCTCCAGCCAAAGATGGCATCCTGTGCGGTTATCAAGCCTCGCCGAGCGTTTGCTCGCGCTCCGCCGTGGTCCGGCAAGTTCTCTCTCCTCTCTAGCGAGGCAACCCGCCGCCGCAGCCTGCCTCACTCGCGGCGAACTCCGCCTGCGCCGCCTCCGCACCGACCGCGACGACGCCGCGAGCCCCCTCGATGCGCCACACCGTGCACTCCGCTTCAGCTGAAGGATGCGAGCATCCGCGCGAGCGAGCCCTAATGGCTTCGCCAACTCCTCCTCGCGCCCCGCACTGCCCTCGCGCCTTCGCCCCGGCGGAAGGTCGCTCGCAGGCCTGCCCCAAAGACGAGTGTCCGCAAGGCGTAATAAGTCAGCAGGCTGGGTGTGCCCGAGCACGGACACATAGGCGAACACGTACCCTTACACCCGACACCGCCAGGGCGTCGCCAAGGCGTAGGAGCCCGACGCTCGCAGCCGCCGCCGACCCACGCCGGCGCCGCGCTATCCGCAATCCCGCGCCACGTCCTTAGCACATCCGGCGGGGGCACGAAGTCCGCCGGGCTCGCGCGCACCGCGCTAGGCCCCCCACGTTCCGGCAAGAACTCCTCCGGAATAAGCAATGCTACAGAAGCGTATACACGTGAGAACATCGCAGCATGCTATATACACCAAGATAAACTACATCGCCTTTACCTTCGGTAGCAGGCGGAGGACTTTCGGAACCCGCCTCCATACTTCCAGGCGGGGCGGCGGTAGCATCGATCCTCGGCGGGAGATGGCCCCGCAGGGACGGCCGCTTCGCCCCGAGGCCGGCAACGACCGCGGTGAGGGGTCAGGCAGCTCGAGGAGCGCGGGGTGAACGCCCCGAAGGAGCCGCGACACGTGCACCCGAGTCCCACAAGCTCCCGATCCCGATCACCACGGCGAACCCCCTTGAAGTCTGGTGGAGGTCAGGCCGCAAGCGCGGCCGCTTCACCGGAACGGGCGACGACGGCTCAGCCTCGATGTCCGCGGTGGGGGGGGGGTCCCCGCGGCCGCAACATCCGTGGGAGAAGACCTCGCGACGGTGGCCGTTTGTGAGGGACTGGCCCCGAGGGCCCCCACGGAAGACGCCCGCGCCAGAGTATCTCCGCCGGCGCGCCGCAGCAGCCGTGGCCGGCGCGCGGCGGCCACAACCAACGGACTGCACTCTGCTGTCGCGCACCGCGCCGAGGGCTGCCCCTCCGACGTCGCCGCAACCATAGCCGGTGGCTCCAGGCCACCATCGCCGGTCACCGCGGAATCTATCCCGACGATCGCGCGCGCGCGGCTCCTCCACGCCCGCCCTCGCCGCCCACAACCTCTAGGTCCGAGTCGGCATACCTCGCAGAGTCCGACTCGCATACCGCGAGTCCGACTTCAGATCACGCCGCGGCAAGCAGCAGCAGGGCAGCGCCGCATTAGCCGCGACGGATGCCCCACTCGCCCTCTTGCGAAGGCGCTATCCTTGTGGTGCCGCTATCCCGAGGCCGCGGTCGACGGGGCGGTCCGGCACAGCAAGGCCCAAAGCCTCGCACACACGGTTTATCCGCCCCAGCCCCGCCTCCGCAGTCGCGGACGTACACTGCTTGTGCTCCCTGGTGGTGTACGGCCCAAGGAACACGCGCGCGGCCTGCTCCGCGTCTTCCAGGCTGATCGCTGTGACAAACCAAGGCACGGGCCGACAATCAACGCAGGGCACGCTCCATTATAACAAGGGGAAAAATCGCGGTTAAAACTTACGAGGACCAGGGGGCGCCGGCAACACGCATACCGCCGGCTCAACGTTGTCATCAAGACGACGCTCAGCGGCGAGGCGCCAATCGTGGGCGAGGGGCGCCACGCCATACATCACGAACTCCTCGGCGAGGTCCCGCATGTTGAAGCGAGCGGTCACGCCCACGAGTCGGGAGGCCATCCGCTTATCCTCGCCGCTGCCGCCCGACCAGAGAGGTCTTGAAGGCGCACAGGCGCCTGCGCACTCGGCCGCCTCGCCGCCACACGGTGGTAGAACCACCGCTTCATCCAATTGGACTCCCACTTCCCGCGAGTCGCATTCGCCGGGAAGAGTTTGCCGCAGGATCCCCGGAGAACGAAGCTGACGCTGCCAAAGTTTGACAGAGTCCCGCCCTTCCGATCCTTGGGCTGACAGCGCGCCTCGTGCAGATACGCAAATAACGAGGCACTGGGCCAACACGCCCCCGAGCGCAAAGCCCAGCTGTACACGGCAAGGCGTACCAAGGCATTTGGCATCACTGCGCCACCCACCAAAATCTGCAAAGACGCCACCCACAAGTGTTGCCGCCGGGAAACGGAGTCCTGCGTCCAAGAAGGCGACGAAGACAACCGCTTCTGACGGCTCGGTGCGTTCCGCTCGCCGCCAGGAGGAAGTCGACCGCCGCGGTCGGACAGCTTCGCCGCGCAGAGAACCCTCGGATGGTTTTCTCGCCACGAGCGATGGGCCTGTAACGCCGACAAAGAGCCCTTCTTCGCCGCCACCACCGCCGCTTCGCGGGGTCGCGTTCGGGGAGCGAGTATTCCACCTCCAGCCGAGACGACCACCGTCGCACACCGCCGCCGCCCGCCGCCTGGCCGCGGTCACCGATGGACGTCATTGCTTCTCACGAAAGAGGGGTGGCGATCACGGAAGAGGGGTGGCGAGGATTTCACGAGTATAGAGGAAGGCACAGGCGAAAAGAGGGCGTACATGTGCGGAGGTACCGCTACGCAGGGTTATTTCAATACGCCCCGCCCCGAGGGCTGCCCCCGAAGCGTCGCGACGGCCCGTGTACCAAGCGCAGCAGAAACGGTGCAGAGACCTGTCCCGCACGGTTCCCCGCAACCGAAGATGGCACGCCACGGCGACATGCAGCACCCGCGCCGACGCCCACGCGCCGCCGCGGGCGATTCGCACTCGCCGCGAACGGCAGCCTAAGGGGCTCAACGCGTGACCGCGCCTATAGGAGGACGTCGCCCCGTGCCCCTCTTCCCTCGAGAAGTACAGGCGCCACGCATCCGTTCGTACACGATGGTCCCTCAATCGCAAGTTGCCGCGTGGACCGCACACGACAGGGCGGACCCCACGGTGGGACAGCCCGGCCTAGATACACAGGGATCGGCGCGATCCCCGAAACCATTAAAGCGCATTATCAAATCAGGACGCGCCGATCACCGCAGGCGTAGCGATACCCGTGGTGCGCGCCTTCACCTTCAGGTAACCCGTCAAGCTTCCGCAGCAACAAGCCCCGGCCCCAGCTTCGACTAGGCGCCAGCTCCGCTGCCACCAGTTTGGAGGGTGAGGGACGGAGCGCACGCGCTTCTACTGACCAGGCGCCAGCCCGCCGCCACCCGCTCGAGGGTGAGGGACGAGCACGCGCGCCAGAGCTGACCAGGCGCCAGCCCGCCGCCACCCGACGGAGGGTGAGGGACGGAGCGCGCGCTCCTCTACTTAGACTAGGCGCCAGCCCGCTTCCACCCGCTCGAGGGTGAGGGACGAGCGCGCGCGCTTACTTCGACCAGGCGCCAGCCCGCCGCCACCCGCTCGAGGTCGAGGGACTGAGCGCGCGCCAGAGCTGACCAGGCGCCAGCCCGCCGCCACCCGCTCGAGGGTGAGGGACGGAGCGCGCGCGCGCCTATCTGACCAGGCGCCAGCCCGCCGCCACCCGCTCGAGGGTGAGGGACGGAGCGCGCGCGCTTACTGACCAGGCGCCACCCGCCGCCACCCATTCGAGGGTGAGGGACGCGCGCGCTCTACTGACCAGGCGCCAGCCCGCCGCCACCCGCTCGAGGGGAGGGACGGAGCGCGCGCGCTTACTTCGACCAGGCGCAGCCCGCCGCCACCCGCTGGAGGGCAAGGGACGGAGCGCGCGCGCTCTACTCGACCAGGCGCCACCCGCACACCCGCTCGAGGGTGATGGACGGACGCGCGCGCGCTCTACTTCGACTAGGTGTCCACATCGACAACCGCCCCGCAGATATAAGCTCGCCACAGGCCATGCCATCGCAGTTTGCCTTAGTCTTTCTTAATGCACCACCTACGCAGGCATCAAGATTATTTCAAAACAATGCGAACGGACTCCACCAGGAACACCGACTGTAGGTGCGTCTGTTAAGAAGAACAAGGCGAACCTTGCCGTCATATACAGGAGCGCCGCACGGAAGTAGGAAAGGCGATCAGTCATCTAAAGCAGAAGATACCCAAGCTCCCAACGAAAACGGACCACCTTCTGTTCATCAACGTCCCGCTCAGCATCGCCACGGAATATTGATGAACAGAAGGGGCCCGTTTTAGGGGAACAGTTGCTACCTAAGGGTGCAATGAAGAAACAAGGCCGCACTGACGCCGTACATATATACCCCGTCGGCAGAAGCCCAACCGACCGAAGGATGAAGGGCGGAGCAGGCGCGGCGTCAGCGGACTCTTCAACAGAGCATACGACCACAGTAACTCAACAACACGAAGGTTGATTTACGGCAAGCGCAGACATGCTCTCGTAAACAGATATGCGTTACCAACGTATGCTCATCCGCACAACCAGGGCATGCGGATGACTTCATATCTGTCTACGAGAGCGAGTCAGGCCTTGCCATGTTCACATGAGTAACTAACCATGAACATGTATGAGATGCATAACAGGGGGCGGCCAAGGAGCGGCCCCCCATGCCCATGTATTTATACCTAGGCTCACCCGACGAGGAGTGGCCAACCAGGCAGAAGGGCAATCGACGGCAGCGCAATCGATGGGTCACGACGGTTCAGCAGCACGCGCCTGCCACGAATTCCCCTTCCCTAGGGAAGAAGCGAACGGCCGCAGTCGCGCAACCGCTCGCATCCCACGACGCACCAACCACGAGTCACCGCGTGTCCCACTACAGGATGGCAGACTGCACGACGCGACAGCCTAGTTCCTGCCAGCCCAGGTGTCAGCGCGATTCAAGCCGCCATTAAAAGCGCACTACCTGACCGTGGGGTCACATCGGTCTTGGGGTGCAGCGACGTCAAGGTAACACGACCAGGCGCCAGCCTCCGCTGCCACCCGCTCGAAGGGTAGGGGACAGAGCGTGCGCGCGTCTACTTTGACTAAGCGCCAGCCTCCGCTGCCACTCGCCAAGGATAGGGGCGGAGCTCGCTGCGCTCTACTTTCGACCAGGCGCCACCTCCGCCGCCACCCGCTCAAGGGTAGGGGACGAGCGCGCGCGCTTCATTTCGACCAGGCGCCACCCGCTACCACCCATTCAAAGGGTACCAGGAGCCACCTGCGCCGCCACCCGCTCAAGGGTAGGGGGCGAGCGCGCTGCTGGCTTTCACTTCACCGCCGCCACCTCCGCCACCCGCTCGGCGGGTAGGGACGGAGCGCGCACCGCTCACTTCGACCAGGCGCAAGCCCGCCGCCACCCGCTCGGCGGTAGGGGCGGAGCGCGCGCTGCCTACTCACCACCGCCGCCACCGCCGCCACCCGCTCGAGGGGTAAGGGACGAGCACGCGCGCCTCACTTGGATAGCGGCCGCGCACCAACCTCGATCCCGGCCCGCAGAAGACATGAAAGCTCCGCAAGTCCAAAAGGTTCACAGCCGCAGGACGGAGGGGCCAAAGGACTCACAACATGGCTTCTGCCTTGTGAAGCCCTTCACCATGAGAGGCTCCTGTTGTAGGGGTGGCCCCCACCTAAACCCAAAGAGTTCGTTAGGAGGTTATAAGGGCCGAATAGAACATGTGTAATGACTCCAATGCCCCTAATAGACATAAGCTAGTGTAAGGGCATAATTGTAAAAGCACTCCCATATGAATATATATACATTTGTATGGTGGAGGAGGGGGCAGAACTCTTCTCACTCCCCACTACCATCTCTCTCTGCTTGGTCTCAGAACCACAACAATTTCATTCTTGAGCATATAGCACTCTATTTGGACTCAATTTGAGCTTCTTGTTGCGCTTTAGCTTATTGACATGGCCTGCATCATCCTTGGATATCTCTAGTTAGACTTTGCTCATTGATGACTTGACTTGCTCATAAAATGCTTTACAATTCAGTTTGTCATCTATGTGCTTTAGCTGGCTTATATATATGTTGTCATGATTTAGATAGCCTTTATTGAGTTATGGCTTGGTGTATTACATTTTGGTCATTATGGATAATTCTCATGGCTCAACATGCTTAATAAACAAACTTCAGCCATATTCATCCATTGACATGTCATATTCCCTCTTTTGCACTCTTGATGTGTTTATTGCCAAAAGGGGGAGAATAGAGAAGAAAAAGCTAGTTGGGATCATTCTAGAGCTTTGGAGAACAATTTGCTCTTTTATTTGTTGCTCTAGTGATCTTTCTATCGACATGGTCATTAGCTTCACTTCCTTCTTTGGACCATGTTGGATTCTTCAAACTCAAACTCTTCTTTGTGCTTTTTCGGAGTTTGTCAATATACTCATCAAGGGGGAGATTGATGAACCATGTGGATGTGACCACATGTGTATGATGAGTAATTGACATTGTGTTAGGTGAGTCGAGTTTGGTTTGAGTGGTTCGGAGTCGAGTCGTTGCATGGTGCAATGGACTCGGTCGGACTTTGGTCAAACTTGGTGGTATTCAGGTTAGGTTGCATATTCGATGATTCGGCTGTGTTTGGACTTCATCCGTGGTAAGTATGAGGTTATTTACGCCACGATCGAGCGGTGCTATTTGATGTGTTTCTTGTCCGTGGTCGCAGGACATCGAGGCGGAGTCGTGGCGAGACACGCGGATCGACTAGGCGCAGTGGCGCCAAGGTCGAACGGTCGGGATGTGTCAAGACGACGGGACTCAAGGTGGTTGCGAGGTGTGCGAGGCAAGGAGCGCGAAGCTTCCGAAGGTGCACGAGGGGCGACCGAAATTCGCGTGGTCGCACAAGCGGAGCGCCCGTTGGACTTAGCGGCGAACGACGGAGACCCGTTAGCCATGAGGCTATAAATAGGTGGAGAGGGCTGCATGCCCACTTGAGCACTTGTAAGGAATTAGGTTTACACTAGTCAAAAGTGGCTTTGGGAAGGTTGTTTCCTTTAGCTCTTTAGTTGGTGTGAGTTGTTGGAGAGGCAGAGTGTGCTCCTCCGTCCCTTCGATGGGTTCTAGATAGAACAAAGGAGTGTTCATCCCTTCCAAGCATTCATGGTTGAGGATTGAGAGGTTGAGAGGGTTTAAGAGTCATGTAATCATTCCTCTAGTTCTAATGTCCATGCGTATCGGGATTCCTCTGTATTTCTTTTGATCCAATGAATGAAATCTGAGAAGTTTGCTTTCAGTGTGCTCTCTGCTCTTCGCTTCTCTTTGAGTGATTTCTTGATATTCTTTGTTTTGAGTTCTTGATTGCTGGAAGGCCCAAAATGGGTTGCTCTATGTTGGGATGATGCCTCAAGATCATTTGATCGAGTTCCCATGAGCTAACTTCATTTTAATTTCAGATTTCGCTTTTGAGCCTCCCTGCTCATGTTTTGCCTCTCTAGGTTTTGATGCTGTTCTTGATTCCCATGTTGAGATGGCTTGAAATTTGGTATGGAGAGTCCAAAGGCTATTAATTAGCTACCTCAAAATTTCATAGCCAAAGGATCAACGGTTTGGGAGTAATTGATTTTTGGCTCAGTTTGGCAAAATTTCAGATTTTTACCCAAATCTGAAATTCTTGTTTCTTGGTGTGGTTTTCTTGAAATTGGCTCTGGCTTATTCTTCTAGGAGTGTTCCTTGCTTTCCTCAAAGTTTCCTGCCAAGAATCGAAGAATCTTGCGAATCTCTCGCTTTCAGATTCACTGCCTGAAATTTCTGTTTGCTGTTTCCTCGAGAGGTACTACCACTCGAAGAGGTACTACCGCCAGAAGATGTACTACCGCCTCAGATGTACTATCCGTCATCCCAATGGTACTACCGCTGCGCAATGACTTGCTCTGAATTTATTTTTATTGACTGCTTCTTTCTGGGTCTAGTTTTTCCTTGTCTCTGTGATTTCCAGTGAGGGCTTATTTTCTCCTTCATAGCTCCCATAGCTATTGGAGAAGAAGATATTTGTTGGAGGCGATTTTGAAAGATCGACATTCACCCCCCCTCTGTCGCCATTTCGGTCCAACAATAGGTACGCTTTTAGGAAATGTGCTGCGAAAATTAAAATCCCTGATCGCCCAGAGCCCCGAACAACTAGAAAAGCTGAAAATCGTAAGCTATAGGTCACTCTTTCCGCAAAATGTGCTCCAAAAATAAAAATCCCGGGACTGTTCTGGTAACCGCGGAACGACTACAAAAGCTGAAATCGCGAGCTATAGGTTACGCTTTTGGCCAAATTTACTCTGAGAAACAAAAATCCCTAGAATGCTACGGTAACCCTGGAACAACTAGAAAAGTTGAAAATCATGAGCTATAGGTCACTCTTTCGGCCAAATGTGCTACAAAAAATCAAAATCTCCTGACCGCCCAGAACCCTAGAATGACTAGAAAAGCTGAAAATCGTGAGCGGTCACGCTTTCGGCCAAATGTTCTCCGAACAATAAAAATCCTCGGACTACCTCGGTAACCCAGAAACGACTAGAGAAGCTAAAAATCGTGAGCTATAGGTCACGTTTTCGGCCAAATGTGCTCCAAAAAAAATACCTGGACAGGTCCGGTAACACCCGAACGACTCGAAAAGTTGAAAATTGTGAGCTATAGGTATGCTTTCAACAAATGTGCTGTGAAAATAAAATTCCTGCATCGACCCAGAACTCGCAATGACTAGAAAAGCTGAAAATCGTGAGCTATAGGTCACGTTTTCGGCCAAATGTGCTACGAAAAATAAAAATCCCCGGACTGGCCCGAAAAACCCGAAACGACTAGAAAAGCTCAAAATCGTGAGCTATAGGTCACACTTTCAGCCATATCTGCTCCGAAAAATAAAAATCGCTGCACAGGTCCGGTAACCCCGGAACGACTACAAAAGCTGAAAATCATTAGCTATAGGTCATGCTTTCGACAAAAATGTGCTCCAAAAAATAAAAATCCCGAGACTGCCTCGGTAAACCAGAAACAACTAGAGAAGCTGAAAGTCGTGAGCTATAGGTCACGCTTTCGGCCAAATGTGCTCCGAAAAATGATGGCAGAGAAGATGAAGATGTGAAGGGCTAGGTCGCGAACCTCCAGTTGGCTGCCTGTGGGCATGTCCTGAGGGTTCACCTGTGTGCTTCGTTTCCGCTGCTGCATTTTGTTGATTTTGGCCCAATCGGCCCGTGAGTAAGTTTACTATTATATTTACGCTTCCGCTTGATATGTACTTGATATTCAGAACTGTAATCTGTGAGCACTATCTACTGATCTAGGGAATAGTGCGGTGGAATCATAGAGGATTCCGGATTGTAATATCTGGGCTCCTACAGCGATGGTATCAGAGCATATCGACTGCAGGTCGTGACCTAGTTAGCTTGGCCATTAGTTTCATGACTAGAGTTACTTCTTCAAAATTCTATTTCCAAAAATATAAGTAATAATGCTCACTCTTATCTCTCTTAAGTGATTTCCCCTCATCTATATGTTATCTTAGCCATTTTTAATTCTAAAGCTCCTTACCCCGAATTCAAAATGATAACCTGTAATGAGTGTTGATATCAATCAAATTAGCCCAAATACTTCCTCTTCTATCTATTGATTAAAATGAAAATTTTGATTCTCTTCTCGCACTTTACTCCAAAAATTTGAGGTTAGGAACGCTGAAGATGTTCATGAAGATAAGGTGGTCCTGTTTTAAACGGACTATGCCGACAAACCTTGCACCCTCTTATGTGTGTTTCTCCGAGTAGACGTTGTGTTGTTGCAAGGTTCTATTTGTGCCCTGTGCACTGCCTTCTTGCCCTCAGGCGTCCTATTTTGCAGTCATGGGAAAAGCTTGCTTTTGAAAATTTGCATGAGCCAGACACCCACTCTCTGCGCGCTCTTTAAAAAATCAAGATGGGTTAGATTACCTTATCCCCACAACTCAATCCATAACTCATGCTATTCCCTCTCACCTCTTGCTGAAAACCCCATCGAATCCACAGAAGCAAGGTGCTAGATAGCCAAAGACAAGGTGATCAAAGAGGACTCATCATGCCTGGAACCAGAAGAGACAGATAATGATTAGTGATCTCCATTTTAAGGGGGGTAGCACTAAGAGACCAGATGTCGAAGAACTACTACGATGTATATGTTGGAGTTGTGACAACCTGACTCGTAACTAATCGAACCAAGATAAGAAGACTTACAAGACCAGAACCTTACTGTAATAAGGACAAAAGGCCACCATATAAATATGTCCATCGCCACCTCTCGCATTCCCAAGGCCCTCTATCCCCTAGGGCACAAACCATTGCTAACCACTCATCAATATAAAATTTACAACCGTATGTCCGATGACGATGCAGCTACTCCATAATATGATGACATAAAGACAACAATGGCAAAAAGCAAGTGCTTGGAAGTCTCAGGACTATCTAGGAGAACAAGGTTTCTCTCTTCCTTTTAACTTCTCCAAGTGTTAACCCTCATGCAAATTTTCATCTCCTCAGAATGCTAAAGAGCAATATGTCGAGCAATACCCGAACCCATTGCTAGCCAAGATCACCCCACCTCCATTCTTTCTCGCTTCACCGAATCTCGGGGTCAAGATTTATTTAAGGGGGGTAGGTTTGTAACATCCTGAAATTTCAAATGCCCAAAAATATGGAGTTTTTAAAATTTTTCTTGCATTTTGCTAGCATTCAAATTTCTTCTGAGTGTTATTTGAAATCTTTGGAGTTTGGTCACCTACAAATAAATGTAATAAGAAATAATATCCTAAGTGAAAAATAACAATGGAGCCATATAAAACAATGAATTATGAATTTTTCAAACCAACTTTAGAATTTGAGCTCAAAGCCGAGAATCAAACAACCGCATCCAAATAGTTGAATTAAAAGTACAACTCAAAAATGAATATGCCTATATATAGATATTCATATATCTAAATCATATGCCAAGGAATCCAAGACTATTCCAGATTGGGGATTTAAGAAAAAGGGTGATAAAAATACAATACTCAAGCTGTTTAGAAACTCAATTTCCCAAATTTTGTCGCTTATTTTCCTATTTTCCAAAATCATGCGGCCTCAATCTTTTCTATTTTCCCTTACACCTCTCTCTTACGCGCTGCCTTACCCTTTCTTTCTCTCTCCTCTCTTTTCCCCGCCGGGTCCCCGCCGCCTCTCTTCTTTTCCCCTCGCTTTCTTTCTTCCCACCGCTCCCACACCGCAGCCTTCGCTGGCCGGCCCCGCAGCACTGTGGCGCGCTACCACCGCGCGCGCACGCCGCCACACCTGCACCGCGCCATTCTCCTACGCCACGCACTGCTCCTCTCGCCGACCTGCCCCGCGCCGCCGCACGCCCCGCCCACGCCCTACGCGCGCCGCGCTTCACATCGCGCCGTCCGCCACACCGCTGCCCACGCCTGCCCGCGCTCTCGCATGCGTGCTCGCCTATAAGGCCCCGAGCTACTCCTTTCCTTTCTCCTTGCAACCCCTTTTCTCCTCCTCGCCGGCCGCCGAGCGCACCCGCCGCAACCTACGCCCCCACGCCGTCCCGGCCGCTCCGACGATCTCCGGCCAAGTGCACCGCACCAAATCGCGTCCCCACTTCTCCTCTCCTTCCCCTTCCACCCAATCGGGCTTTGTGCGCCGAGCTCGCCGAATCGCTTCTCCCCCGCCGCCAAAACCGCCACCACCGCGCCGCTCCTTCCCCGGTGAATCCCTTCTCGATTCCTTGGGATGGGAGCGACATCTCGGCACCCCGACGCTATTCCCGCCATCGGCCGAAGCTCTCCGCGGCCCGAGCTCTCCGGCCACAGTGGCTTCCTCCGCCGCCTGCTGCACGCCACCGACCCGCTAAGGGCGGTCCCCGACTCGCAACAGCATGGTGAGACTCCCTGATCCCGTGTAACTTCTGCATGCCCCGCTTTCTTCCTTCTCCTCCGGCCGCCGCCCCTTTCCCACCTCACCGCCGACCGCTTTGCGCTGCCGCCACCCACCTCGCCGCCGCCCGGCCGATGCACCACCACCAATAGCCTCTACATCATCCGGGCAACCCATTTTGCCGGTCCCACCCCTCTCTCCGGCTATCACTCGCCGGCGGTGCCGCTGTGTGCCCCGCCCGGCCGCTCTGCTCGCCGGCTAGCCCCTGTCTTAGTCCCCTGCTACCTCTCGCTTCTTCAGCTATTATTCCCCACAGCTTATCACGAAACATCGAAGGCTCACTTGGCTACCCGAGCGCATACAATGCATAGAGCGCCCCAGGTCCAGAGTTTGAACACAGCTAGCCGCATCCCTTCCACATTTTTGTTTTTAACTTTTGTAGTCCATTTTAAGTAAGAAAAATCATGGAAAAATTTGAGAACAATTTAGGGAAGCTAGTAAATTTAACTATGGTATAAAATAAGGATTCTTAAGATTTGATGTTTGATTAATTATTATATGAGCCCCTAATGTAGCTTAAATATTTATTTGAGGTCTAATTATCAATTGGAGGCATTAATAAAATGTGGTTCCGTTCAAAATCCAAATTTAATAAGGAATCTAATTAAAAATATATTCAAGTTAAAATTTAAGAAAATGCGTTAGATGTTATGTTAAAGCAATATGAACAAAGCTTTTAGTTAAAAATGTTATCCTTAATCATAAATAAATATATGCCCTAACATTTAGCATACCATCGGTAAGTAAATATCAACCGTAGATTTAATCAAATATTGATATTAAAGTATAACCTGGTATGGCATGCTCGGTCCTAGATATATAAATTTAAATAAAAATGATAATAATAATAACAACACTATAATTGTAACTAAAAGGTACGCAGAGTATCTACGATACCTAATCCGAAGAGCCTCTTTCAGTAAAAGTCATGTTGGCGTATCCACCAAAATCCCTATGTCATCGGTAGCTAAAATAATCTTACCACCTTGCCTTTTGTGAACAAGGTAACAGTAGCACAACCTAAAGTAATGCATCTCGGATTGCTAAAAATGTAAGCCATAAGATTAATCCGACAAACCAGAAATCATATACATCATGTATATAACTCATGCCCTAACTCTTGAAAACTAACATTAGACAAGGCAATACCCTACACCCCACTACAGTCTTACATCTACCCATAGGTCTAGCATGGCTCATGGAACTTTCTTGATAAATATGAATAAATAAAAAGGAAGTCATCAAATAAAAGATCGAGCATCGTTTTTCCCCAATCGGCTATGTTTGGCCACCTTCTTATCTCAAAGTGTATAATTCCTGTAGATACTTCTTCACCTCCGATCCCTCTTTATCCAAATTTTCCCTCATGGTAAAGTTACTTAGATAATTCATTCTCTTGCCTAATTCATCTACTGCTGTGTTGACGGCACACTAATCCAAGTTTTCTTTCTATACTCAAATCGTAGTAAATGTATAATTTAAATTAAATTGGGCATTTGAAGTGTTTGGATTTATTTGGATCTCTTGAGTTATTTGTTTTTATTTGATTCACGCTTATCGCATAGTTAGAAACTGGAGTCCCGAAGAATCAATGGATCAAGCAAAATCAAGATCAAGGTGGAGATAAAGACTAGAAGCCCAAGTCCATCAAATGAGATAGCTTTGAGTGAGCTCAAGACCGCGGTAAACCGCGTAAGGTGAGTGAATACTTTGATCATGCTGAACCTACATTTTCTGCAAATTATTTTTGTTTAAATTATCAAATTGCATGTTTTTATTTTATATGCAAATACACATTTAATTTAAGATTCTAGTTATATCCCATTGTGTACCTTGATTAATATTACCCCTCCTTTGGAATATTTGAATTTGTGAACCTTGTCACCCTAACAAAAATTATAATAGTAACCCTTCGAAAATAAGTCCGTAATTATATGCCATGCTTAGTAATGCTTAGATACTCATGGACGCGAAAGCGCCCAAGCATCACTTTTAATCCTGAGAAAAACTGGTTGGGCAGTCATGGTGGTAATGACTGGTGTATGTTGGATATGGTTATTTTATGCTCCCAAAAACCTCAAATTGCTTATTTATCTGGGCGGATGGTTCGGGGGTATGGTGCAAGGGTGCACGAGAGTGTGGTTTATAGTAGAACCGCCCAGATAACCCTAAGGACTAAATCTTGTCATGACCTCCTGTGTAAAACAAGTGCAACCACAAGTCTGTAAAGTACAACTTGGCTTAGTAGATTTACCGGACCCTGGAAATCACCGTCATCGGTGGAGGAGGTGAGGTAGTGCAAGCGGCGGTCTGGATGACGGCTTGAACGGGACACTCGCAGAGGGTGAAGTTCTTCTGTGGCATGCTAGCAGTGTGGGTAGCCAGCTGCTAGGCGCATAGGAGGGGAACTCCCGCACAACCTATGAGACCTGCCGCAAGCGGGACAAGCTCATAGGAGTGAGATGATGGAAGGGGCGAGGTACTTGGAACGGTTACTGTGATGGTTGGCTCAACTGCACGACTAAGGAATCGTGTGGGGCAACGAGTAAACTGTCTCTTGTGGGTAAAGTGTGCAAACTCTGCAGAGTCAAAACTATTCGAATAGCCGTGCCCACGGTCAAGGGCGGACATGGGAACTTAACTAGATATAGTTCTATTTCAAAATGTTTTGTGGGTGGGATGGAAAAGTGGAGGGCAGCGGAAAGCCCTGATTTGAGTTGTCCTAGGTGTCGTCCCAGTGGAAAGTTAAGCGGCTATAACGCTAAAAGATGTTATATGGTGTGATGACATATGTATGGAAAATTTTTGGTGATATTAGGCATATGGTGTGATGCATATGCACATAAAGCTGCTAGGTCTTAGGAAATTTTATGTATTGTATTTCAAATAGTGGCATTTCTATTCTTACAAAATAAAATATGGGTGGAATAAACAGGGTCGTGAGTAAAGGAGATGGATGTTTGTAGTATGCACATAAAGGTATTGGTGGATTCAGGTCGATCATGAATAGGAAATGATAGTGTGGGTTCTGGGAGAAATAAATTAGTGGGGTCCAGTTGAATAGATAGGCTAGATAAATGATCTAATTAAATTTTCAGGAATTTGGAGGAATAATACAAGTATTGGATTATAATTCTTGATTAGTGATATTCTTGGTGGATATATAATGGTGAATCGTAGAGTTGATCAATGATATTGTTGGTGGATATATAACATTGAATCGTAGGCTTGATCAATGATATTCTTGGTGGATATATAATATTGAATCGTAGGCTTGATCAATGATATTCTTGGTGGAGTTGAATCATTAATAGAAAGGATTGGATTGTTAGAAAATCTTGATGGGAATGTTCGGTGGATTAATTAGATGATGTCACCCGCTGTTTCGAGATTAGACATCAATCAATTTGGAAAGAGTATGTTTGGTGGAATATCTAAATAATGTCACACGCTGTTTGGAGTTTTAGACAGCAATAAATATAGAATGTGATAATCGGTGGAGTAATTGGATAAATATAGTAGAAAATCGTGAGCTATAGGTACGCTTTCAATAAATGTGCTGCGAAAATTAAAAATCCCCAGACTGGCCCGGTAACCCCGAAACGACTAGAAAAGCTGAAAATCGTGAGCTATAGGTCACTCTTTCGGCCAAATGTGCTACGAAAAATAAAAATCCCCGGACTGGCCCGGTACACCCGAAACGACTAGAAAAGCTGAAAATCGTGAGCTAGGTCACGCCGCCATATCCGCCCGAAAATAAAAATCCTCGCATTGGTTCGATACCATGGAACGACGAGAAAAGCTAAAATGTGAGCTATAGGTCGCATTTGGCCAAATGTGCACCAAAAATAAAAATCTCGCATGTGTCCGGGTAACCCCGGAACGACTAGAAAAGCTGAAAATCATGAGCTATAGGTCACGCTTTCGCAAAATGTGCTCCAAAAATAAAAATCCCGGATTGCCTCAGAACCCGTAAACGACTAGAGAAGCTGAAAATCGTGAGCTATAGGTCAAACTTTCGCCAAATGTGATCTGAAAATAAAAATCCCAAAGACAGTCCAAAGAACCCCGAACGACTAGAAATGCTAAAATCATGAGCTATAGGTGACACTTTCGGCAAAATGTGCTCTGAAAAATAAAAATCCTGGGACTGCCTCGGTAACCCAGAAACGACTAGAGAAGGTAAAAATCGTGATCTATAGGTCACGCTTTCGGCCAAATGTGCTCTAAAAAATAAAAATCCCTACTCAGGTCCAGTAACCCTGGAACGACTCGAAAGGCTAAAAATCATGAGCTATAGGTCACGCTTTTGGCAAAATGTGCTCCAAAAAATAAAAATTCATGGACTGCCTCGGTAACCCAGAAACGACTAGAGAAGCTGAAAATCGTCAGTTATAGGTGACGCTTTTGGCCAAATGTGCTCTAAAAAAATACCTGGACAGGTTAGGTAACACCAGATCGACTAGAAAAGTTGAAAATCGTGAGCTATAGGTATGCTTTCGGCAAATGTGCTGTGAAAAATAAAAATCCCTAGACTGGCGCGGTAACTCTGGAACGACAAGAAAACCTGAAAATCGTGAGTTATAGGTCATGTTTTTGGCCAAATGTGCTCAAAAATAAAATCACCGCGACCGTCCGAAACCCCGAACGACGAGAAAAGCTAAAATGTGAGCTATAGGTCACGCCACTAAATGTGCTCCAAAAATTAAAAATTTCGCACAGCCTAACCCTCGAACGACTAGAAAAGCTGAAAATCATGAGCTATAGGTCACGCTTTCGGCCAAATGTGCTCCGAAAAAATAAAAATCCCCGCATTGGTCCGGGAACCTCGGAACGATTAGAAAAGCTAAAATGGTGATGTATAGGTCACGCTTTCGGTCAAATGTGCTCCGATAAATAAAAATCCCTGCATAGGTCAGGTAACCCCGGAACGACTAGAAAAACTGAAAATCCTGAGAGGTCACGCTTTCGGCCAAATGTGCACCGAAAAATAAAAATCCTTGCACAGGTCCGGTAACCCTGGAACGATTAGAAGAGCTGAAAATCGTGAGCTATAGGTCACGCATTCGGTGAAATGTGCTCCAATAAATAAAAATCCCTGCATAGGTCAGGTAACCCCGGAACGACTAGAAAAGCTGAAAATCGTGAGCTATAGGTCACGGTTTTGGCCAAATGTGCTCCGAAAAATAAAAATCCCTGCACAGGTCCGGTAACCCCGGAACGACTAGAAAAGCTGAAAATCACGAGCTATAGGTCACGCTTTCGGCAAAATGTGCTCCGACAAATAAAAACCCTGGACCGGTCCGATAACCCTGGAACGACTAGAAAAGCTGAAAATCGTAAGCTATAGGTCACACTTTCGGCCAAATGTGCTACAAAAAATAAAAATCTTCGGTCTGGCCCGGTAAACCCAAAACGACTAGAAAGCTCAAAATCGTGAGCTATAGGTCACGCTTTCGGCCAAATGTGCTCCGAAAAATAAAAATCTCGCATGTGTCCGGTAACCCGAACGACTAGAAAAGCTGAAAATCATGAGCTATAGGTCACGCTTTCGCAAAATGTGGTCTGAAAAATAAAAATCTCGAGACCGCCTCCGTAAAACCGTAAACGACTAGAGGAGCTGAAAGTCGTGAGCTATAGGCCACGCCGCCGATATGTTCAAAAATAAAAATCCGCACAGTCCGAACCCCGAACGACTAGAAAAGCTGAAAATGATGAGCTATAGGTCACGCTTTCGCCAAATGCAAAATATGCTCAAAAATAAAAACCCGTGAGATCGCCTCAGAATCGAGAAACGACTAGAGAAGCTGAAAATCGTGAGATATAGGTCACACTTTCACCAAATGTGCTCAAAAATAAAAATCCCACATTGGTTCGGGAACCCCGGATCGACTATAAAAGCTAAAATGGTGAGCTAAAGGTCACGCTTTCGCCAAATGTGCTCCAAAAATAAAAATCCTCCACAGTCCAAGAACCCCGAACGACTAGAAAAGCTGAAAATCATAAGCTATAGGTCACGCTTTCGCCAAATGTGCTCCGAAAAATAAAAATCCCCACATTGGTCCAGGAACCCCGGATCGACTATAAAAGCTAAAATGGTGAGCTACAGGTCACGCATTCGGCCAAATGTGCTTCGCAAAATAAAAATCCCTGCACAGGTCCGGTAACACCGGAACGACTAGAAAAGATGAAAATCATGAGCTATAGGTCACGCTTTCAGCAAAATGTGATCTGAAAAATAAAAATCTCGAGACTACCTCGGTAAACCAGAAACGACTAGAAAAGCTGAAAATCCTGAGCTATAGGTCACGCTTTCGGCCAAATGTGCTCCGAAAAATAAAAATCCCCACATTGGTTCGGGAACCCCGGATCGACTATAAAAACTAAAATGGTGAGCTACAGGTCACGCTTTCGGCCAAATTTGCTCCGAAAAATAAAAATCCCTGCACAGGTCCGGTAACCCCTGGACGACTAGAAAAGATGAAAATCATGAGCTATAGGTCACGCTTTCGGCAAAATGTGGTCTGAAAAATAAAAATCTCGAGACTACCTCAGTAAACCGTAAACGACTAGAAAAGCTGAAAATCCCGAGCTATAGGTCACGCCACGCCAAATGTGCACCAAAAATAAAATGTCCGCATTGGTCCAGAACCCCGATCGACTATAAAAGCTAATGTGGTGAGCTATCGTCACGCTTCGCCAAATGTGCTTCGATAAACAAAAACCCTGGACAGGTCCAATAACCCTGGAACGACTAGAAAAGCTGAAAGTCGTATGGTATAGGTCACACTTTCGGCCAAATGTGTTACGAAAAATAAAAATCTCCGGTCTGGCCCGGTAAAGCCAAAACGACTAGAAAAGCTCAAAATCGGGAGCTATAGGTCACGGTTTTGGCCAAATGTGCTCCGAAAAATAAAAATCCCTCCACAGGTCCGGTAACCCCGGAACGACTAGAAAAGCTGAAAATCGTGAGCTATAGGTCACGCTTTCGGCAAAATGTGCTTTGATAAATAAAAACCCTGGACCGGTCCGATAACCCTGGAACGACTAGAAAAGCTGAAAATCGTAAGCTATAGGTCACACTTTCGGCAAAATTTGCTACGAAAAATAAATATCTCCAGCCTGGCCCGGTAAACCCAAAACGACTAGAAAAGCTCAAAATCGTGAGCTATAGGTCACGCTTTTGGCCAAATGTGCTCCGAAAAATAAAAATCCCTACACATGTCCGGTAACCCCAGAACGACTAGAAAAGCTGAAAATCATGAGCTATAGGTCACCCTTTCGGCAAAATGTGGTCTGAAAAATAAAAATCTCGAGACTGCCACGTTAAACCGTAAACGACTACAGGAGCTGAAAGTCGTGAGCTATAGGTCACGCTTTCGCCAAATACGTTCAAAAATAAAAATCCTCGCACAGTCCAAGAACCCGAACGACTAGAAAAGCTGAAAATCATGAGCTATAGGTCACGCTTTCGCAAAATATGCTCCAAAAATAAAAACCCCGGATCGCCTCGAACCCTGAGAAATGACTAGAGATGCTGAAAATCGTGAGCTATAGGTCACACTTTCGGCCAAATGTGCTCCGAAAAATAAAAGTCCCTGGACAGGTCCGGTAACCCCGGAACGACTAGAAAAGCTAAAAATCCTGAGCTATAGGTCACGCTTTACGCAAAATGTGCTCCAAAAATAAAATCCCTGATCGCTTGAACCTTAAACGACTAGAGAAGCTGAAAATCGTGAGCGATTGGTCACGCTTTCGGCCAAGTGTGCTCCAAAAAAATTACCTGGAGAGGTCCGGTAACACCGGAATGACTAGAAAAGTTGAAAATCGTGAGCTATAGGTACGCTTTCAGCAAATGTGCTGCGAAAAATAAAAATCCTCGGACCGGCCCCGTAACTCTGGAATGACCAGAAAAGCTTAAAATCGTGAGTTATAGGTCACGTTTTCAGCCAAATCTGCTCCCAAAAATAAAAATCACCGCACTGGTACGGATACCCTGAAACGACGAGAAAAGCTAAAATGTGAGCTATAGATCACGCTTTGGGCCAAATGTGCTCCAGAAATAAAGATTGTTGCACAGGTCCGGTAACCCTGGAATGATTAGAAGAGCTGAAAATCGTGAGCTATAGGTGACGGTTTCGTCCAAATGTGCTCCAAAAAAAATCGCCGCATTGGTCCGGAAACCCCGGAACGACTAGAAAAGCTAAAATGGTGAGCTATAGGTCACGCTTTCGGCCAAATGTGCTCTGAAAAATAAAAATCCCTGGACTACTTCGGTAACCCAGAAACGACTAGAGAAGCTGAAAATCGTGAGCTATAGGTCACGCTTTCCGCCAAAAATGCTCCAAAAAATAAAAATCCCTGCATAGGTCCGGTAACCCTGGAATGACTAGAAAAGCTGAAAATCATGAGCTATAGTTCACGCTTTCGGCCAAATATGCCCTGAAAATAAAAATCAGACACAGTCCGTAACCCTGAACGACTAGAAAAGATGAAAATCATGAGCTATAGGTCACGCTTTCGCAAAATGAGGTCTAAAAATAAAAACTCGAGACTCGCCTCAAGAAACTGTAAACCACTGAGGAGCTGAAAGTCGTGAGCTATAGGTCGCTTCTTTCGCCAAATATTTTCCAAAAATAAAAACTCCCGCACAGTCCCGTAACCCCGAACGACTAGAAAAGCTGAAAATCATGAGCTATAGGTCACGCTTTCGCAAAATATGCTCCAAAAATAAAACCCCTCGACTGCCTCTGTAACCTGAAACGACTAGAGAAGCTGAAAATCGTGAGCTATAGGTCACACTTTCGCCAAATATGTTCCAAAAATACAAATCCTCGCACAGTCCAAGAACCCTAACGACTAGAAAAGCTGAAAATCGGGAGCTATAGCTCACGCTTTCGCAAAATGTGGTCTGAAAATAAAATCTCGAGACTGCCTCAGAAACCAGAAACGACTAGAGGAGCTGAAAGTCGTGAGCTATAGGTCACGCTTTCGCCAAATACGCTCAAAAATAAAAATCCTCGCACAGTCCAAGAATCTTAACGACTAGAAAAGCTGAAAATCATGAGCTATAGGTCACGCTTTCGCAAAATATGCTCCAAAAATAAAAACCCTGGATCGCCTCGGTAACCCTAAACGATTAGAGAAGCTGAAAATCGTGAGCTATAGGTCACACTTTCGGCCAAATGTGCTCAAAAATAAAAGTCCTCGACAGGTCCGTAACCCCGGAACGACTAGAAAAGCTAAAAATCCTGAGTTATAGGTCACGCTTTCGGCAAAATGTGCTCCAAAAAATAAAAATCCCCGGACTGCTTCGGTAACCCAAAAACGACTAGAGAAGCTGAAAATCGTGAGCGATTGGTCACGCTTTCGGCCAAGTGTGCTCCAAAAAAATTACCTGGAGAGGTCCGGTAACACCGGAATGACTAGAAAAGTTGAAAATCGTGAGCTATAGGTACGCTTTCAGCAAATGTGCTGCGAAAATAAAAATCTCTGACCGCCCCGTAACTCGAATGACCGTAAAAGCTTAAAATCGTGAGTTATAGGTCACGTTTTCAGCCAAATCTGCTCCGAAAAATAAAAATCACCGCACTGGTCCGTATACCCCGAAACGACGAGAAAAGCTAAAATGTGAGCTATACATCATGCTTTCGGCCAAATGTGCTCCAAAAATAAAAACTGCGGCAAAGGTCCGGAACCCCGAACGATTAGAAGAGCTGAAAATCGTGAGCTATAGGTGACGCTTTCGGCCAAATGTGCTCCAAAAAAAATCGCCGCATTGGTCCGGAAACCCCGGAACGACTAAAAAAGCTGAAATGGTGAGGTATAGGTCACGCTTTCGGCCAAATGTGCTCCGAAAAATAAAAATCCCTGGACTACTTCGGTAACCCAGAAACGACTAGAGAAGCTGAAAATCGTGAGCTATAGGTCACGCTTTCGGCCAAATGTGCTCCGAAAAATAAAAGTCCCTGGACAGGTCCGGTAACCCCGGAACGACTAGAAAAGCTAAAAATCATGAGCTATAGGTCACACTTTCGGCAAAATGTTCTCCAAAAATAATAATACCTACACAGGTCCGGTAACCCCGGAACGATTAGAAAAGCTGAAAATCATGAGCTATAGGTCACGCTTTCGGCAAAATATGCTCCGAAAAATAAAAACCCTGGGACTGCCTCGGTAACCTAGAAACGACTAGAGAAGCTAAAAATCGTGAGCTATAGGTCACACTTTCGACCAAATGTGCTCCGAAAAATAAAAATCCGCACATTGGTTCGGGAACCCTGAATCGACTATAAAAGCTAAAATGGTGAGCTACAGTCACGCTTTCCAAATGTACTCCAAAAATAAAAATCATCGCACAGGTCCAGAACCCCGAATGACTAGAAAAGCTGAAAATCATGTGCTATAGGTCACGCTTTCGCAAAATATGCTCCAAAAATAAAACCCCGGACTGCCTCGAACCTGTAAACGACTAGAGAAGCTGAAAATCGTGAGCTATAGGTCACACTTTCGCCAAAATGTGCTCTGAAAATAAAAGTCCTCGACAGGTCCGTAACCCCGAACGACTAGAAAAGCTAAAAATCATGAGCTATAGATCACGCCGCAAAATGTGCTCCAAAAATAAAAATCCCTGACCGCCTCTGAACCCGAAACGACTAGAGAAGCTGAAAATCGTGAGCTATAGGTCACGCTTTCGGCAAAGTGTGCTCCAAAAAATTTACCTGGACAGGTCCGGCAACACCGGAAGGACTAGAAAAGTTGAAAATCGTGAGCTATAGGTACGCTTTTAGCAAATTTGCTGCGAAAAATAAAAATCCTCGGACCGGCCCCGTAACTCTGGAATGACCAGAAAAGATAAAAATCGTGAGTTATAGGTCACGTTATCAGCCAAATCCGCTCCGAAAAATAAAAATCATCGCACCGGTCCGGAAACCCCGGAACGACGAGAAAAGCTAAAATGTGAGCTATAGATCATGCTTTCGACCAAATGTGCTCCGAAAAATAAAAATCCTTCCATAGGTCCGGTAGCACCGGAACGACTAGAAAAGCTGAAAATCATGAGCTATAGGTCACGCTTTCGGCAAAATGTGGTCTGAAAAATAAAAATCTCGAGACTGCCTCGGTAAACCAGAAATGACTAGAGGAGCTGAAAGTCGTGAGCTATAGGTCACGCTTTCGGCCAAATATGTTCCAAAAAATAAAAATCCCTGCACAGGTCCAGTAACCCCGGAATGACTAGGAAAGCTGAAAATCATGAGCTATAGTTCACGCCTTCGGCCAAATGTGCTCCAAAAATAAAAATCCTTCCATAGGTCCTGAGCCCTAACGCTAGAAAAGCTGAAAATCATGAGCTATATGTCATGCTTCCGCAAAATGTGGTCTGAAAAATAAAAATCTCGAGACCGCCTGAAACTGTAAATGACTAGAGGAGCTGAAAATCGTGAGCTATAGGTCACGCCGCCAAATATGTTCAAAAATAAAAATCCCTGCACAGTCCAAGAACCTTAACAACTAGAAAAGCTGAAAATCATGAGCTATAGGTCACGCTTTCGCAAAATATGCTCCAAAATAAAAACCCCGGGACTCTCTCAGAACCTAAACGACTAGAGAAGCTAAAAATCGTGAGCTATAGGTCACACTTTCACCAAATGTGCGCGAAAAATAAAAATCTCGACCAGCCCCAGAACTCGAATGACCGTAAAAGCTAAAAATCGTGAGTTATAGGTCACGCTTTCAGCCAAATCGCTCCAAAAATAAAAATCACCGCACCGGTCCGAAACCCCGAACGACGAGAAAGCTAAAATGTTAGCTATAGATCATGCCGCCAAATGTGCTCCAAAAATAAAAATCCTTGCACAGTCCGTTACCTAAAACGATTAGAAGAGCTGAAAATCGTGAGCTATAGGTCACGCCGACCAATGTGCTCAAAAAATCGCCGCATTGGTCCGAAACCCTGTAACGACTAGAAAAGCAAAATGATGAGCTATAGGTCACGCTTCACCAAATGTGCGCTAAAAATAAAAATCCTCGACTATAGAGAAGCTGAAAATCGTGAATTATAGGTCACGCTTTCCACCAAAAATGCTCCAAAAATAAAAATCCTACATAGGTCCGTAACTCGAATGATTAGAAAAGCTGAAAATCATGAGCTATAGTTCACGCTTTCCAAATGTGCTCAAAAATAAAAATCCTTCCATAGGTCCGTAGTCCCTAACGACTAGAAAAGCTGAAAATCATGAGCTATAGGTCACGCTCCGCAAAATGTGGTCTGAAAATTAAAATCTCGAGACTGCCTCGTAAACCAGAAATGACTAGAGGAGTTGAAAGTCGTGAGCTATAGATCACGCCGCCAAATATGTTCAAAAATAAAAATCCTCGCACAGTCTAGTAACCCCTTAACGACTAGAAAAGCTGAAAATCATGAGCTATAGGTCACGCTTTCGCAAAATATGCTCCAAAAATAAAAACCCTGGGACCGCCTCGGCAACCCGTAAACGACTAGAGAAGCTAAAAATCGTGAGCTATAGGTCACGCCGCAAAATGTGCTCCAAAAATAAAAATCCCTGACCGCCTCAGAACCCGTAAACGACTAGAGAAGCTGAAAATCGTGAGCTATAGGTCACGCCGCCAAGTGTGCTCCAAAAATTTACTCGCATGTCCGCAACACCGAATGACTAGAAAAGTTGAAAATCGTGAGCTATAGGTACGCTTTAAGCAAATTTGCTGCGAAAATAAAAATCCTCGACCGCCCCAGAACTCGAATGACCGTAAAAGCTAAAAATCGTGAGTTATAGGTTACGCTTTCAGCCAAATCCGCCCAAAAATAAAAATCACCGCGACTGGTCCGAAACCCCGAACGACGAAAAGCTAAAATGTGAGCTATAGATCATGCTTTCGCCAAATGTGCTCCAAAAATAAAAACTGCAAAGGTCCGTAACCCGAACGATTAGAAGAGCTGAAAATCGTGAGCTATAGGTCACGCCACCAAATGTGCTCCAAAAATCGCCGCATTGGTCCGAAACCCGAACGACTAAAAAGCTAAAATGGTGAGCTATAGGTCACGCCACCAAATGTGCTCCGAAAAATAAAAATCCCCGGACTATAGAGAAGCTGAAAATCGTGAACTATAGGTCACGCTCCGCCAAAAATGCTCCAAAAATAAAAATCCTCGCATATGTCCGAACTCGAATGATTAGGAAAGCTGAAAATCATGAGCTATAGTTCACGCCGCCAAATGTGCTCAAAAATAAAAATCCTTCCATAGGTCCGGTGAGTCTCCGAACGACTAGAAAAGCTGAAAATCATGAGCTATAGGTCACGCTTTTCGCAAAATATGGTCTGAAAATTAAAATCTCGAGATCGCCTCGTAAACCAGAAATGACTAGAGGAGTTGAAAGTCGTGAGCTATAGATCATGCTTTCGCCAAATATGTTCAAAAAATAAAAATCCTCGCACAGTCCAAAGAACCTTAACGACTAGAAAAGCTGAAAATCATGAGCTATAGGTCACGCCGCAAAATATGCTCCAAAAATAAAACCGGGACTGCCTCGTAACCCGTAAACGGCTAGAGAAGCTAAAAATCGTGGAGTTATAGGTTACGCTTTCAGCCAAATCCGCCCAAAAATAAAAATCACCGTGACCGGTCCGAAACCCCGAACGACGAGAAAGCTAAAATGTGAGCTATAGATCATGCTTTCGCCAAATGTGCTCCAAAAATAAAAACTCGGCAAAGGTCCGTAACCTCGAACGATTAGAAGAGCTGAAAATCGTGAGCTATAGGTCACGCCACCAAATGTGCTCCAAAAAATCGCCGCATTGGTCCGAAACCCCGAACGACTAAAAGCTAAAATGGTGAGCTATAGGTCACGCTTTCACCAAATGTGCTCCAAAAATAAAAATCCTCGACTATAGAGAAGCTGAAAATCGTGAACTATAGGTCACGCTTTCCGCCAAAAATGCTCAAAAATAAAAATCCTCGCATATGTCCAGAACCCCGAATGATTAGGAAAGCTGAAAATCATGAGCTATAGTTCACGCTTTTCGCCAAATGTGCTCCAAAAATAAAAATCCTTCCATAGGTCCGTAGCCCTAACGACTAGAAAAGCTGAAAATCATGAGCTATAGGTCACGCTTTCGCAAAATATGCTCCAAAATAAAAACGCTGGATTGCCTCGAACCCGTAAACGACTAGAGAAGCTAAAAATCGTAGTTATAGGTCACACTTTCACCAAATGTGCTCCAAAAATAAAAATCCCCACATTGGTTCGGGAACCCCGGATCGACTATAAAGCTAAAATGGTGAGCTACAAAGTTACGCTTTTCGCCAAATGTGCTCAAAATTAAAATCTCTCGCACAGTCCGTAACCCCGAACGACTAGAAAAGCTGAAAATCATGAGCTATAGGTCACGCCGCAAAATATGCTCCAAAAATAAACCCCGGATCGCCTCGCAACCGTAAACGACTAGAGAAGCTGAAAATCGTGAGCTATAGGTCATACTTTCACCAAATGTGCTCAAAAATAAAAGTCCTCGACAGGTCCGTAACCCCGAACGACTAGAAAAGCTAAAAATCATGAGCTATAGGTCACGCCGCAAAATGTGCTCCAAAAATAAAATCCCTGATCGCCTCGGAACCCGTAAACGACTAGAGAAGCTGAAAATCGTGAGCTATAGGTCACGCCGCCAAGTGTGCTCCAAAAATTACTCGACAGTCCGTAACACCGAATGACTAGAAAAGTTGAAAATCGTGAGCTATAGGTACGCTTTCAGCAAATGTGCTGCGAAAATAAAATCCTCTGACCGCCCCGAACTCGAATGACCGTAAAAGCTAAAAATCATGAGTTATGGGTCACGCCAGCCAAATCTGCTCCAAAAATAAAAATCACCAAGACCGTCCGGTAACCCGAACGACTAGAAAAGCTGAAAATCACAACCTATAGGTCACGCTTTTGGCCAAATGTGCTCAAAATTAAAATCCCCAAATTGGTTCGGGAACCCGATCGACTATAAAGCTAAAATGGTGAGCTACAGGTCACGCCGACAAATGTGTTCAAAAATAAAAATCCTCGCAGAGGTCCAGAACCCTAACGACAAGAGAAGACGAAAATCATGAGCTATAGGTCACGCCGCAAAATGTGGTCTGAAAATAAAAATCTCGAGACTACCTCGTAAACCAGAAACGACTAGAAAAGCTGAAAATCTGAGCTATAGGTCACGCCGCCAAATGTGCACCGAAAATAAAAATCCCGCATTGGTATGGTAGTCCGAACGACTATAAAAGCTAAAATGGTGTGCATCGTCACATTTTCGCCAAATGTGCTTCGATAAATAAAAATCTCGACACGCCCGATAACCCCGAACGACTAGAGAAGCTGAAAATCGTAGTTATAGGTCACACTTTCACCAAATGTGCTACTTAAAAATAAAAATCTCGGTCTGCCCGTAAACCTGTAACGATCAGAAAGCTCAAAATCGTGAGCTATAGGTCACGCCGCCAATCGTGTTTGAAAAATAAAAATCCTCGCACAGGTCCGTAACCCGAACGACTAGAAAAGCTGAAAATCATGAGCTATAGGTCACGCTATCGCAAAATGTGGTCTGAAAATAAAAATCTCGAGATCGCCAAGAAACTGTAAACGACTAGAGGAGCTGAAAGTCGTGAGCTATAGGTCACGCCGACCAAATGTGCTCCGAAATGAAAATCCCTACACGCATCCGCAACTCGAACGACTAGAAAGCTGAAAATCATAAGTTATAGGTCACGCCGCCAAATGTGCTCAAAAATAAAAATCCTCAAGATCGTTCGGCACCGGATCGACTATAAAAGCTAAAATGATGAGGGTCACGCTTTCGGCCAAATATGCTCTAAAAAAAATACCTAGACATGTTCGGTAACCCCGGAACGAGTAGAGAAGCTAAAAATCGTGAGCTATAGGTCACTCTTTCGGCCAAATGTGCTACGAAAAATAAAAATCACCGGACTGGTCCGAAACCCTAACGACGAGAAAGCAAAACGCGAGCTATAGGTCACTATTTCGCCTAATGTGCTCAAAATAAAAATCCTCGCATAGTCTCAGAACCTCGTAACGACTAGAAAAGCTGAAAATCGTGAGCTATATGTCAAGCTTTCGCAAAATGTGCTCAAAATAAAAATCCCCGACTGCTTCGTAACTCGCATATACAAGAGAAGTTGAAAATCGTGAGCTATAGGTCACGCCGCAAAATGTGGTATAAAAATAAAATTCCCGATCGCCTCGAACCCACAATGACAAGAGAAGCTGAAAATCGTGAGTTATAGGACACGCCGCCAAATGTGATAAAAATAAAAATCCCCGCATCGTCTCGAAACCCGACGACTAGAAAAGCTAAAATTGTGAGATATATGTTACGCTTTCAGCCAATGTGCTTTGAAAATAAAGACTCAAGATCGTCCGGAAACCACGGAATGACTAGCACATTTGGCCGAAAGCGTGAACTATAGCTCATGATTTTCAGCTTTTCTAGTCATTCCAGGGTTACCGGACCTATGCAGGGATTTTTATTTTTCGGAGCATTTTTGGCGGAAAGCGTGACCTATAGCTCACGATTTTCAGCTTCTCTAGTCGTTTCTGGGTTACTGAAGTAGTCCGGGGATTTTTATTTTTCAGAGCACATTTTGCTGAAAGCGTGACCTGTAGGTCAAGATTTTTAGCTTTCCTAGTCGTACCGGGGTTACCGGACCTGTGCAAGGATTTTTATTTTTCAGAGCACATTTGGCCGAAATCGTGACCTATAGCTCACCATTTTAGCTTTTCTAGTTGTTCCGGGGTTTTTAGACCAGTGCGGGGATTTTAATTTTTTGGAGCACATTTCGCCGAAAGCGTGACCTATAGCTCCTAATTTTCAGCTTTTCTAGTCGTCCCAGTGTTACCGGGCCAGTCCTGCGATTTTTAATTTTCGCAGCACATTTACTGAAAGCGTACCTATAGCTCACGATTTTCTGCTTTTCTACACGTTCCGGGGTTACCGGAGCTGGCCAGGTTTTTTTTTGGAGTACATTTGGCCGAAAGCGTGACCTATAGCTCACCATTTTTGCTTTTCCAGTCGTTCCGGGGTTTCTAGACCAGTGCAGGGATTTTTATTTCTTGGAGCACATTTGGCCGAAAGCGTGACCTATAGCTCACAATTTTCAGCTTCTCTAGTCGTTTCTGGGTTACCAAGTCAGTCCAGGGATTTTTATTTTTCGGAGCACATTTTGTCGAAAGCGTGACCTATAGCTTACGATTTTCAAGTTTTCTAGTCGTACCAGGGTTACCGGAGCATTCCGGGGATTTTTGTTTCTCAGAGCAAATTTGGCCAAAAGCGTGACCTATAGCTCGCGATTTCAGCTTTTGTAGTCGTTCCAGGGTTACCGGAGTAGTCCTGGGATTTTTATTTTTTGGAGCACATATGCCCGAAAGCGTGACCATAGCTAACGATTTTCAGCTTTTCTAGTCGTTTCTGGGTTACCGAGGCAGTCTAGGGATTTTTATTTTTGAGAGCACATTTTGCTGAAAGCATGACCTATAGCTTACGATTTTCAGCTTTTCTAGTCGCATCAGGTTACCGAGCATTCTGGGATTTTGTTTCGTAACAAATTTGGTCGAAAGCATGACCTATAGCTCGCGATTTCAGCTTTGTAGTCGTTTCAAGTTACCGAGCAGTCCGGATTTTTATTTTTCGAGCACATATGCCCGAAAGCGTTACCATAGTTAATGATTTTCAGCTTTTCTAGTCGTTTCTGGATTACCGAGGCAGTCCAAGGATTTTTATTTTTCAGAGCACATTTTGCCGCAAGCGTAACCTATAGGTCATGATTTTCAACTTTTCTAGTCGTTTCGAGGTTACCAGACCTGTGCAGGAATTTTTATTTTTTGGAGCACATTAGGCCGAAAGCGTGACCTATAGCTCACATTTTAGCTTTTCTCGTCGTTCTGGGGTTACCGGACTTGTGCAGGGATTTTAATTTTTCAGAGCACATTTGGCCGAAAGCGTGACCTATACCTCACGATTTTCAGCTTTTCTAGTCGTTTCTGGGTTACCGAGGCAGACCAGGGATTTTTATTTTTCGAAGCACATTTTGCCGAGAGCGCGGCCTATAGGTCATGATTTTTAGCTTTTCTAGTCGTTCCAGGGTTAACGGACTTGTGCAGGGATTTTTATTTTTCGGAACACATTAGGCCGAAATAGTGACCTATTGCTCACATTTTACCTTTTCTCGTCGTTCCGGGGTTTCCGGATCAGTGTGGGCATTTTTATTTTTCGGAGCACATTTGGGCGAAAGCGTAACGTACAGCTCACGATTTTTAACTTTTCTAGTCGTTCCGGGGTTACCGGAGCAGTCCTGGATTTTATTTTTGAAGCACATATGCTCGAAAGCGTGACCTATAGCTAACGATTTTCAACTTTTCTAATCATTCCGATGTTACCTGAGGATTCCGGGGATTTTTGTCGCATCACATTTGGCCCAAAGGGTGACCCATAGCTCAAGATTTTCCGCTTTTCTAGTCATTCTGGGGTTGCTGGGGGACTCTAGGGATTTTTTTCGCATCACATTTGGCCAAAAGCGTGACCTATAGCTCACGATTTTTAGCTTTTCTAGACGTTCAACGGTTACCGGAGCAGTCGGAGGAATTTTGTTCCTCGGAGCAGATTTAGGCGAAAGCGTGACCTATAGCTCACGATTTTCAGCTTTTCTAGTCGTTGCGGGTTACCGAGGCAGTCCGGGGAATTTTATTTTTCGTAGCACATTTGGCCGAAATTGTGACCTATAGCTCACGATTTTCAGATTTTCTAGTCGTTCCGGGGTTACCGAGGCAGTCCGGGGATTTTTATTTTTCTTAGCACATTTGGCCGAAAGAGTGACCTATAGCTCACGATTGTCAGCTTTTCTAGTCGTTCCGGGGTTACCAAGGCAGTCCGGGGATTTTTATTTTTCGGAGCACATTTCGCCGAAAACGTGACCTATAGCTCATGATTTTTAGCCTTTCGAGTCGTTCCGGGGTTACCGGACCTGAGCAGGGATTTTTATTTTTCGGAACACATTTGGCCGAAAGCGTGACCTATAGATCACGATTTTCAGCTTCTCTAGTCGTTTCTGGGTTACTGAGGCAGTCCGGGGATTTTTATTTTTTGGAGCACATTTTGCCGAAAGCGTGACCTATAGCTCATGACTTTTAGCCTTTCTAGTCGTTCCGGGGTTACCGGACCTGTGCAGGGATTTTTATTTTTCAGAGCACATTTGACCGAAAGCGTGACCTATAGCTCACGATTTTCATCTTCTCTAGTCGTTTCTGGGTTACCGAGGCAGACTCGGGATTTTTATTTTTCGGAGCACATTTTGCCGAAAGTGTGACCTATAGCTCATGATTTTTAGCTTTTCTAGTCGTACCGGGGTTACCGGACCTGTGCAGGGATTTTTATTTTTCGGAGCACATTTGGCCGAAAGCGTGACCTGTAGCTCACCATTTTAGCTTTTCTAGTCTTTCCGGGGTTTCCGGACCAATGCTGGGATTTTTATATTTCGGAGCCCATTTGGCCGAAAGCGTGCCCTATAACTCATGATTTTCAGCTTTTACAGCCGTTCCCGGGTTACCGGGCCAGTCCGGGGATTTTTATTTTTCGTAGCACATTTGGCCAAAAGAGTGACCTATAGCTCACGATTTTCAACTTTTCTAGTCGTTCGTGGGTTACTGGAGCATTCCGGGGATTTTTGTTTATCGGAGCAAATTTGGACAAAACCTATAGTTCGCGATTTCAGCTTTTGTAGTTGTTCCGGGGTTACCGAAGCTGTCCTAGGATTTTTATTTTTCGGAGCACATATGCCCGAAACCGTAACCTATAGCTAACGATTTTCAACTTTTCTAATCGTTCCGATGTTACCGGAGGAATCCGGGGATTTTTGTCGCATCACATTTGGCCAATGGGTGACATATAGCTCAAGATTTTCCACTTTTCTAGTCATTCGTTACCGAGGACTCGCGATTTCTTTTCGCATCACATTTGGCCGAAAGCGTGACCTATAGCTAACGATTTTTAGCTCTTCTATTCGTTCAACGGTTACCGGAGCAGTCGGGGGAATTTTGCTCCTCAGAGCAGATTTAGGCGAAAGCGTGACCTATATCTCACGATTTTCAGGCAGTCCAGGGATTTTTATTTTTCGAAGCACATTTTGCCGAAAGCGTGACCTATAGGTCGCGATTTTTAGGTTTTCTAGTCGTTCCGGTGTTCCCGGACCAATGCGGGGATTTTTATTTTTAGGAGCAAATTTTGCCAAAAGCGTGACCTATAGCTCATGATTTCAAGCTTTTCTCGTTGTTCGGGGGTTTACGAACCAGTGCAGGGATTTTTATTTTTCAGAGCACATATGGCCGAAAGCGTGACTTATAGCTCACGATTTTCAGTTTTTCTAGTCGTTTCGGGTTTACCGGGCCAGTCCGGGGATTTTTATTTTTCGTGGCACGTTTGGCCGAAAGAGTGACCTATAGCTCACTATTTTCAGCTTTTCTAGTCGTTCTGGGTTCCTAAACCCTAAGGGTTCCAAGGATCTCGCTCGCGCGCGATTCTGATTTGAGCTACTGCGTCGGATCGCTCGAGGCCACCGAGGTATGGTACCACTGTCGCTTCCCGTGATCCGATCGATGCGCGTGATTCGTGGAAGTGTTTTTTCTGCGCGCGCGCATGATTGCTCCTTCCGCTTGAGTTCAGATTCCGATGGTTCTTCGCTTGCGCGAGGCATGGTGGGAGGTTTTCGCAGGGTTTGGGCGCGATTTGTATTTATTGTGAAGTCTGCAGCTTTTGATGTTGCCTTTTTATCGCTCGCTTGGATTTCTCAACCTTTTCCCGCTTGGTTTCGCTAATTCAATATTTTGTGGCTTCCTGCTCATAGAGTCGATGGCGTTGTACCCAACAACGACTTGGAGTACCAGAAGACAACTACTTTGGCTTCGACGGGTTTGACGTCTCCGGCGATGCCGACTACGATCCCTCGAGCCCGGTATGGTTACATGTGTCGATAAAAGTAATTTGAACTCGGCGTGCGCTGCGCGAACATGAAACCAAATGGATGCTAAAATGATATTAGACTCTTAATTGTAGAAGTGACGCTAATTTTCCAATTCAGTGGGGCAAAACTTGTACGGAGACCTCACTACAGGCAACCACTTGTGGTGCCGATGTGCAAAAGGCAATAAAATCTTGTGGATTGCCATACCTTGTAAGTTCTAATATCGTGCTATTTTTGTGTCTGCAGATGGTTGATCCAACTGGAATCGCAAATTGGTCAGCGACACACGTAGATTTTGGTCTGAAGGAAAATGGCATCCTAAAGCTTATAGGGCAGTTGACACAAGCATTGAGCTGCTTAAGAATATATCAGTGAGCTCTTTGTTATACTTGTATACGCAAAAAAGAGAGAGGAAGCTTTATGTTTATTTTATTTTAGTTAATTTGCACAAACTTGTAGTTATTATGGATTAACATATTTTTATTTTTAAATTTGAGATGAAAGTGGGTAAATGGTGAAAATATAAAACTTAGCCGTTGGATCACCGTGAACGGTTCAGATTGAAGGAACAGGAGAGGGGACAGGAAGCCCTGCTCAATCCCGCCAGTGGTCGTACCAAGCATTAGCCGAACGAGAAAAATCGGCTAAATTTTAAGTGTCAAAATTTGAATTTGAAACGGTAAAAATTTGCCTTTCTCCAGAAACATTATCGTGTTGGGCTGCAGCGATGGATATCCGTGAAAACTTGTGCCTTTCACTTTGGCGACGATTTACTTCGAACAACCTCTCGGATCAACTGCGCTTAGTTAAGGATCATGACTAGATCCGATTATCCCGCACTACTACTAATCTCTGCCAAGAAAGGATAGTTTTGTAGGACTAAGCTAAAACTCGTCACACATCCATGAGCACCGCACGCTGTCCAGTTGAGTCCTCGTGTTTTTGTTTCCGCCATTCCTACTCGCCGCCGCGAATGCGCTTTCAAAAGCGCGAATGTTTCGCCATTCTTCTTATTACTGGTTGGTCCCCTTCTTCCTCTTTCTCTTGCGCAGAAAGCGCAAGACACGAGACCCCAAAATAAAAGAGAGGTCGACACCTGCCGGCGACGAGCCGCGCGCGCCTCGCCGCCACCTCAGCCCGACAAGGCTGCTCCGCCGCCGCCGCGACCCCGCTTCCCACTCCTCCTTGCCATCGCCGCAGTACCCATCCTCCGCCATTACTACGCTAGTAGCACCGATGCGCTGCAAGTGCAACCGCGCATTTTGCCAAGCTTGTTGATTTTTACCCCGTGTTGGAGGATCTAGGGGCAGCATAGCGCCATTTTGTCCGCGCTGATCCAGCAATAGTCTTTTTGATCCAGCAATACTCTTCTTTCAGTCAGCCTTTGCCGCTATAAATTTCTTTGTAAGCTCATTCAAAATTAATTAGTTAACTAGCTTTATCGGTAGATTAACTCAAAGTTAGATCATCCGACATTTCTTTGGAAGAAATAGATGGTATTTCCCGTAAAGTCCGATATGTTGTTGCACTTTGTGTAAGATCAATTACATTTATGCTATGTTTAGCTAAATATATTCTTTTATTCTCCTTTTTTTAATCATAAAACTAGGAAGGAACTGGAGTGCATCTTGAGGTAATTCCGTATTTCCTTAAACCATAAACCCTAACCCTAAACCCTAAACCCTAAACCCTAACCCTAAACCCTAACCCTTAAACACCTTGAGGAAATACGGAATTACCTCAAGATGTTGCTCTGTCAGAAAAGGAACTAAAGCTTGTGCACTCTTTCGATCCCTCAGGAAGCACAACCTGCGACATTAAAGGTTTAAAAATGATGCTGCTAGAATTACACATGCAAAAAATCCTATCTAGATCTTATCATCATTCCTACGCAACAAGCTTCAATATCCTTGTTTAAGTATTCTCAGGTAATGGATAGTTGTAAAAGAGCTGAGATATGCAAGGAACATGACTAGTCAACTCAGACATTTAGTATTAAATAAGAAAGATATTTCATCGTAAAAGTTAAACCAGTGCACTTACTTATAGTAAGATCATCAACCACAGTCGGGCTGTTATCAATATGTACTCGAAACATTGACAGAGCCAGGGGAACACCTCTCAAAACTTAGTGTGTAATCCTACAACCGCATGAGACCACATGAGACCAAGGTTGATTAGGTACAACTACATAAATTTAGGCAAACATGTAGCTAAGAGCACATGGAAAACAGATGGTTCACCACTCACAAGCACAAAGATATTCAAGATAACAATGCTAACAGTAAAAATGTTTGAGCCAATTGCCAAATCAAAGCATGCCCCATACCTATGCTAGAATATCGACACAAGTGTTCCATAAATAGCAAAATATAAATAGTTAGCAAGCTAATAGTTCTAGTATAAATTGTAATGAAAAGACCAACATATTACCATCCGATCCTCGTTGATAATTCTAAATTAGTATATGTATCTAGGGGCACTCAGTTCCTTCCTAGTTTTATGATTAAAAAAGGAGAATAAAAGAATATATTTAGCTAAACATAGCAGAAATGTAATTGATCTTACACAAAGTGCAACAACATGTCGACTTTACAGAAATACCATCTATTTCTTCCAAAGAAATGTCGATCGATCACCAACCCGAAAGTTAATCTACCGATAAAGCTAGTTAACTAATTAATTTTGAATGAGCTTACAAAGAAATTTATAGCAATGCAAAAGGTCGACCTGAAAGAAGAGTATTGCCGATCAAAGAAGACTATTGCCGGATCAAGCGCGACAAAATGACGCGCTATGCTGCCCCTAGATCCTCCAACACGGGTAAAAATCAACAAGCTTCGCAAAATCGCACGCGTTGCACTTGCACGAGCGCATCGGGTGCTACTTCAGCGAGTAATGGCAGAGGATGGGTACCGCGCGATGGCAAGGAGGGAGTGGGGAAGCGGGTCGCCGCCGGGCGAGGAGCCACCTTGTCGGGCCCGAGGGGGCGGCGAGGAGCCGCCGCAGCTCGTCGGCTGGGTGTCGACTCTCTTTATTTTTGGGTCTCGTCTTGCCGCTCACAAGAGAAAGAGGAAGAGAAGGGGACCAACCAGAATAAGAAGAATGGCGGAAACATTCGCGCTTTTGAAATGCATTCACGCGCGCTGGTGGGAATGGCGGAAACAAAACACAGACTCACTGGACAGCGTGCAGTGCTCATGGATGTGTGACACAGTTTTTAGCTTAGTCCTACAAAACTATCCTTTCTTGACAGAGATTAGTAGTAGTACAGGATAATCCGGATCTAGTCATGATCCTTAACTAAGCACAGATTGATCCGAGAGGGTTGTTCCAAAGTCGTCGTCGCCAAAAGTGAAAGGCACAAGTTTTCACGGATATCCATCCGCTGCAGCCCAAACACAGTAATGTTTCCTGGAGAAAGGCAAATTTTTACCCGTTTCAAATTCAAATTTTGACACTTAAAATTTAGCCGATTTTTCTCGCACGCTAGTAATCGTACCACTCGCCGGGATTGAACGGGCTTCCTCGTCCCCTCTCCCTGCTCCTCTCAATCTGAACTGCTCACACTGATCCAACAAACTAAGTTTTTATATTTTCACCATTTACCCACTTTCATCTCAAATTTAAAAATAAAAATATGTTAATCCATAATAACTACAAGTTCTGCAAATTAACTAAAATAAAATAAACATAAAGCTTCCTCTCTTTTTTGCGATACAAGTATAACAAAGAGCTCACTGATATATTCTAAGCAGCTCAATGCTTGTGTCAATCGCCTCTATGCTTTAGGATGCCATTTTCCTTCGCACTAAAATCTACGTGGTGTCGCGATCAATTTGCGATTCCAGCTGGATCAACCATCCGCACACAAAAATAGCACGATATTAGAACTTACAAGGTATGGCAATCCACAAGATTTTATTGTTTTGCACATCGGCACCACAAGTGGTTGCTCAGAGTGAGGTCTCCGCATGTTTTGCCCCACCGAATTGGAAAATTAGCGTCACTTCTACAATTAAGAGTCTAATATCATTTTAGCATCCATTTGGTTTCGTGTTCGCGCAGCGCACGCCGAGTTCAAATTACTTTTATCGACACATGTAACCATACCGGGCTCGAGGGATCGTAGTCGGCATCGCCGGAGACGTCAAACCCGTCGAAGCCAAAGTAGTTGTCTTCCCAGTACCCAAGTCGTTGTTCAGGTACAACGCCATCGACTCTATGAACAGGGAAGCCACAAAATATTTGAATTCGCGAAACCAACTGGGAAAAGGTTGAGAAATCCAAAGCAGAGCCAGTAAAAAAGGCAACATCCAAAAGCTGCAGACTTCACAATAAATACAAATCGCGCCAAAACCCTCGCGAAAACCTCCCACCATGCCTCGCGCAAGCGTGAGAACCATCGGGATATCAACTCAAACGGAGAGGAGCAATCATGCACGCACGCAGAAAAACACTTCACGTAATCACGCGCACATCGATCGATGCGGAGCAGCAATGTACCATACCTCGTGGCCTCGAGCGATCCGGACGCAAGAGCTCAAATCAGATCATGCGAAGCGAGATCCTTGGAACCCTTAGGTTTAGGAACCCGTAACGACTAGAAAAGCTGAAAATAGTGAGCTATAGGTCACTCTTTTCGCCAAATGTGCCACTTAAAATAAAAATCCTGACCGCCCAGAAACCCAAACGACTAGAAAACTGAAAATCGTGAGCTAAAAGTCACGCCGCCATATGTGCTCAAAAATAAAAATCCTCGCACCGTTCGTAAACCTTAACAACGAAAAGCTTAAAATCATGAGCTATAGGTCACGCTTTGGCAAAATTTGCTCCTAAAAATAAAATCCTCGCATTGGTCCGGGAACACCGAACGACTAGAAAACCTAAAAATCGCGACATATAGGTCACGCCAGCAAAATGTGCTTCAAAATAAAATCCTCGATCGCCTCGAAAATCGTGAGATATAGGTCACGCCGCTAAATCGCTCGAGGAACAAAATTCCCGATCGCCCCAGAATCATGGAACGAATAGAAGAGCTGAAAATCGTTAGCTATAGGTCACGCCGCCAAATGTGATGCGAAAGAAATCGCAGAGTCCTCCAAAGAATCCCAAAATGACTAGAAAAGTGGAAAATCTTGAGCTATATGTCACCCATTGGCCAAATGTGATGCGACAAAATCCCTGATTCCTCCTGTAACATCGAACGATTAGAAAAGTTGAAAATTGTTAGCTATAGGTTACGTTTCTCGCATATGTGTTCAAAAATAAAAATCCTAGGACAGCTTCAGAACTCCCTTAACAACTACAAAAGCTGAAATCGCGAACTATAGG